>OX439139.1:109338118-109938118 GCA_949318255.1 Pollenia labialis
ATTTTATTTAGAGGCAGAGTGACAAATTCATAATAAACTGTCAGCGACTACACAAAGAATAATTTATTCCTAAAAATATTCAAATACAACATTAAGAATGCGTTTTATGATTTACGGCAAAATTTATGAATTTTATCATGCGTGTAAGGAGACATTAATAAAACAAAAAATTTTACTCAGGAGATGGCCAATACCCGTGCGCTGCATATTGATTAGGAAAATAAAATGGCAAAGGATCGAGACTTCTATGGAACTTTGTGTGAGTATGCAACCACTTAAAATTAAGAATACATACACTGTAATTTATATTGGCTTTTCGTTTGTTCGACAACCTTATACAAAATCTCAAAAGTCATTAATGTCTAATTTACAAGGCCACAGCCAAGCATTGGCGTAGGAAATACTTAAACATTTTTAAAACTTGCAATTCCACTTTTAGATCAAACTCTGGCCTTTCTAGCAAAGTGCCAGAGTTTGAGATGCATTAATTCCATGGATACTGGGAGGTTAGTGCATTCTTTCCAATTCCTTTTACTGTGATGGAGCATCAAAGTTTAAACCAGTAGCTATTACCATTTACACATGCAGAAAATGCTTAGAATAATATCTAAAAATGAATCTGAGGAAAAGCAATTGGATCCTCAGCATGTTGATAGAAATGTATTAGGCGTTAGTATGGTGAACTGTTTTTCGGGAATATTACCGCAGGGCAATCATAAACAGTTTCAGAGCAGTGGAAAACTGAAATCAATTGGCATTCCAGTATCGAGGTATCAAGTCCAGTATCGAACATAAACAAAGGGCACAATCCAAAATACTACGAGCCATGACCGGAACTTCATAGCATATAAAAGCTCAACATTCAAAGATATTTTAAGATGCCACTGCTAAAAATATATTATAAAACTGTAAAACCATCCAACTCCGCTTGCAAGGCACTTCAAACTTTGCCAATGATTCAAAGAGACGATCTTTAACCCCGGTTGGCCGAGGACTAAACATAAATGTTCTCCTAGAGTGGGACTACTTTCTAATTTTTCGGTTAAAGATTTTTACTACTTACTGTTAGGTTAACTTAAGGTAAATATATCGAGCCATAACAGCGAACAAAGCTTAAGCGACAAAAACAAAATTTTACAGGAGAAGATTTTATTTATTTTATTTCAGAAAAATTTTGTATGAAGGTTGTCGCTTGAAATAAAATTCTTTTTGCGATAAATTCGTAACGGTACGTTATGTGACCATGATATTTTGGGAGATGATGCAAGTGTTGCCAGCAAAGTCATTTATTATAAAACAAACGAAAATTGAAAATTCTGTCGCTTAAGCTTTTTCTGCGGTAAGGGCTCGATATATTAAAGTATAAATAAAATTGGCACTCAAATCAAAATAATTTTATATTTCAAAATTGAATCTTGCCAAAATTGCCATATTTTCTGATTGCAATCATTTAAAAATCATCCTCTTTTTAAATAATTGAATGCAATTCATTTTATTGCAATCTTAATCATGCGGGAAAGTCCAACAAAATAAAACCCATACTCTTGGAATCTAGCGGTTGTAAGCAAAAATAAGCTTTGTTGGCAATGCAAAATGATTAGAGTCTGTTTTTTTCTAGAGGAAGGAGTTGAATTTGAAGAAACCGAAGTTTTTGATTCTAATAAAATTTGTATTGCAATCCCTGGATTTGACTGCAACTAAAGTATTGCAGAAGAAGCTTTCGCCGCTGTAGACAAGAGTAGGGCTGAGGACTCGAATTTATTGATCTGACGGCTTTCTCAGCAACTCGGTTTCTGTCCGTCCAGTATTTTGAAAGTACTTGTTCTACATACATATAAGATCCCACTGGTGCAAGAATTAAATCCAGTGGAACATTGATTGCGTTTTGGGTTGGGTGAACTGTGCCCATATTCTGAAAATTCTCGCGTCTAGAAACTTTTCGATTGAAATGTGTGAAATTAAGCAAAAATGCCATATATTGAAACAAACAGCTGGTTTTCTCACTAATCTGTGTCTGTTTTGGCGATTACTAGCTGTCCCTTAAGAAAATTACTCGCCATTTTTGTGGGAAAACTTCCCGCTTTGAACTGTCAAATAAACTCACGAAAAAATGGGGCAAGAAACAAATTTAACACTAAAAAGCCATTAAAAATGCAAAGAAAATTAATAATATTATTTTGTTCTTGGCACAATTTTTTCATTGTTTAATTTTTTTTTGCTTTTAACATTTTTATAAAATATACGAATTTTTGCAAAGCTCGTTTGAAAACAATAAACATTAAAGTCGCACTTTACATTATTTGGTAAAACCGGCGATTAGTTTTTCGCCGCCGTCGGAAAAAATTGTTCAATTTCGGTCGCCGTCAGCGATTATGTGTGACTGGCGTTCTCAACGCCTGCAATGTCACATCGGCTTCGAGTACAATGTTATGACATTTATAAAGTTACAACGTCATCTCTTTTGATAGTTTTCGATATGAGTTACAGACACACTTTTTTCTCACTTTTCGAGAAACGATAGAATATTTTCTTTCATATCTTTTCGATGCGAGAAGTTTTCACAAAAGTTACAGAACATGGGTACTAGTTGAGAATCATCTGGAAATTAAAACTGATTTTAATCTTCAAATCATATTAAGCGCTGAAGCTCATTTCTGGTTTAACGGTCATGTAAACAATCAAATTTTCGTTTTGCAGAGGGAACAATCCTCATGGCGCTCTTGAGCACGAAAAAATCACTTACATGCCGTCATCGTTCCATTAGTCTTTACATCGGTGCCAACATAACCGTGACTGGCGAACGATACATGCTTATGACTCCCTAGTCATTGCAAGTCATATTGTGAGGAAATAGTTCCAACAAGACGGCGAAACATGGCATTCAGAACGTAAACCCATCATTTTTTGAGTAATTTGGCCTCCTTGTTCGTATGATTCGACGAAATAAGACCGGATATTCTTAAAAAAGGGGTAATAGTGGACGGAGAGGATGGCGTTCATAAGGCTCAGTCGTGGATTCCATATGCCAGAAATTATTTTAAAACGTTAAATACCATAAAAATTTTTAGCTAATAATTTTACAATTTTGCATGCAATCAAAAAATTATCAACCACTAAGCTGATATTATGTGATGCAATTAAATAGATTGCAATCTTTTACAGCTCTGGACAGTTCCTATTAATTCAAAAGAATAAGGAGGAATTTAGTTTGGTTTATGCTGGAAATATTACTATAGATGATCTAGTTAGACTTGTTAAATTTGACGAACACTAGTTTGTTATATATATAAAAAGAATATAGTAATTGTGGACAAGCAACGTTACTTTTATTGGTTAATCACTGTATGAAGATAAACTAGATTTATGTATGTCTTTATAACACCTACTAAAAGGCATTTTTTTGATCTAAAGCTCTTTAACTGAATAGATCTATTTTAAGGCATAAACTATTTATTATTCCAAATAAATAACATATTTATTATTTGATTGTCTTAACTATTGCTTAGAAGCTGGGGCTCTCTAACAGCTACTGAAAGAAGCAGCTTCTGTTTGATATAAATGGATCTGCTAGCATGCCAGATCTAACCAATGATTAATGGACAGAAATTAGCTTTAGAATCTCTTTTCCAGCGATTTGAATAAAAATTACAGTAACCACAAAGAATCAGTTAAGGACTTATAAAGTTAATGGAGTCCGAGAATCAAATTAGACTCTGCCTATCTACGTCAAATTAAGGCTCTAACAGTCTGAAGCCCCAAACAAATACGAGCTATTGGCAGAAAAATATCCCTCTAAGAGAAGAACGACATACGCAAGACCATTCGGGTGAACTGTAGATAAGATTTAGATTTGTTGCTTGTTATCCTACCGGCAGCACAAAGGATTGTGATAAGCCTAGCCGGTTTAACAAATTACATATGTGCGCTTGTACCGTGTATGTGCTGCATAATATCAAAAATGCTCTTAATAATATATAAAGAGCATTAGGTCCAAAAAGTGATATAAGGACAACTTCCCATTATATTTTTTCTTCGAAATGTTATCCTGGCACCCCCACACGATATCTTTTTTGCACACACGTTTAATAGCCATAAGTTCGGTTGTGTTGTGTAAAAGTTGTGGTAATTGAAAACAAACAATTTAGAAAGATTAAAGCCATCGCAGGCGGAAAGGGCAAAACTGCAAGTTATTCTGATGATGAGAACGTGTTTGTTCTTGAAACATGTAAATTCGACCCAAGTTCAAGCCCCGGTTCAGCCAAGAAAAATTGTCAATAAATATTAATTAATTTCATGTTAGAAAATTCCATCGGCATTAAAAATTAAATTTGGATTACAAACCATAAACAGTTCGATTTACCGACTATTGTTAAGTAAACCGTAACCGTTGGTTAATAAGTTTTTGTTAACATAATCGATTAATTAATTTAAATTCATATTGCGAAAAGGGCCGCAACAACATGTATCTATAAGTTTAAAAAAAGCGACTATTGGTTTAAATATTTTGAGCTCTAACCGCGAAAACAACGCAAGCGACATAATTTTCAATTTTAGTTTTTTTAACGACTTTATGGCAGCTCTTGCACCGTCTCCTAAAATGTCATGGTCACATAAGGTACCGTTACGATTTTACAGCAAGAACAATTTTATCGTAAACGACAAATTTCATACAAAATTCATAAGACATAAAATAAAAAAAATATCTCCCCTAAAATTTTATTTATAGCGCTTACGTTATTTTCCCGGTTGGGGCTCGATTTATTGTTTTAAGGATTTAACACGCCATATTTAATATACGGCATAAGGTAAAAAAACTTGTACTTGGATCTCTAACAAGCCTGCCACGTTTAAAATTCAAAAAACCTTCTACAAAAAGGTTTTAACACAAAACAACTAAGAGTCTCGTCACTATTTCATTAAATTATCAATGGATGTTTACCTTGACTTTTATTTTCATAGAAAACTACAACTAAATTTGTTTTAATTTCAAATATTACACAATTCATTTTCACAACTTTAGTAAAACTAATCAACTTTGTTGGTGGTCATTTATGCAACATCTCAAAATAGAATATGTTAATATGAAAAACTTCACGACTATTTCCTCGCCACATTCGTGCCATTATATTTTTTTTACTCAATATTTCGTTAAGAATTTTTATTTTGGTTTTTAAAACTAACTCCTCTTAAATGATCAGAATTGCTAAGACAAAATAAAATGTCAAGAATTTTAATACTTTTTGACATATTTGGTCATTGGAAAATTATAATAGTATAACAGCAATCAGCCAAAGCTGAAAGTGGTAAGTAAGACGACCAAAACGAGAAGGTAGGAATACTTAAGTACCCAACAGCTTCTTAGCCATCGTCATTGTCATTCTTACTATGGCCTGCGTCATAGCCATCATCATTAGCACTGCCAACAATGTAGTCTAAAGTATCAAATAAAATTTTAAAAATATTTTAATTGTTTTTTATAGAAATTGCGAACAAAAAAACTTTAAACGAGATTGGCTTCACGTTATCGTGAATACTTTTGTTTTTTTATTTATTTTTTTTGCGAAAAAGAAAACAGTGGAGACAAAGATAAGTTGGACAGGAATTTATTATATTTTTTTCAATTCTAACCAATATCGTAAAGAACTATAGATTAGCTTCCATTGACTAGGTTTGTCTGTAAACATGATTATATTTTAGTTTTTAGCTAAATCTTTTACACTATTCTATTTTATTTAAGCTGGCCATTATACTCGTATGCCTTTTTTATAGAAATACTAAGAACAGTCAATGACTTTTAACTGTGTATTATTTTCGTCTATAATTATTAGTAATTTTTATTATTATTGAAATGCTTATGAACTTAGAAGACTGGCAAAGACAATTAATGAGAAAGCGTTTAGCTATTTTTGCGCTCTATTATATTTAATCTATGGAATTTAATCATATAAAACATAAATTACTTAAAGGCAATTTGGTTAAAAACATTAAAATTCCGTTTTTTGACTTTTAAAACTATTCACATTTCCTGAATGTAAATTATCTCTGACGAGCTACATATTTTTAGAAAATCGAACAAGATACACAGAGTTTCCTTTATATTCCATTAGATTGCCATACGTACTGTTTTTAACAGTACTTGTACTGATTTTTTGCAATTGTACTGTTTTATGCATAATGTCCAAAACAGTACGCAAATGTACTGTTTTTTTTTTGTTCGGTCTACAAAAAACCAAGATATTGAGAAAACCCCTGTTAAAGTCATATTTTGAAAATATAAGACTTTTTACGCTGAGGTCATTGTTTTCTCATAAATACAAACGCAGTAGGAATCTTAATTATAATGGGTGACTCGCAGCAGTTGTATATTTTCATGTTATTATTTTTAAGACAATTGATTTTATGGCTACCTCTTCCAATAGTATTTTCCTTTAAACACCTGAGAAAGACAAAAACAAAATCGGAATTTTGTTAAAATTATTATATTTTTTAAATACTAAATAAATACTTATACCAACACAATTATCTTTAATTCCTTGAATTTTTTTTTAATATTCGGGCAAGTTCTGGAAAACGAAATCACGTGAAATTGAAAACGTACAAATTTAAAAATTTTTCGGGCTCAAAATTTATAAAAATACCTAATTCTTTTCAGGACCACTTATCTCTACCTAAACTACTTTTGAAATAAAGAAAACTACGTTAATTTTTACAAAAATTTTATTGAAAATCTTCAGCGTATAAATTTTATTGAAACTTGTTTTTTACTATTTTAATATTTTCAGATTTTGTTAAATAAAAATACAACAAACTATGTTTTTGGATTTTATAGATTATAGCTGAACTTGGTAAAATTGTCCGTAAATAGTTTAAAAATTGTTTGAAATTGGAAAATTAACTTAGGACAAATACATTTTCTCAAATTCTATATGATTTGTGCAACTATGTGTGTGGTGAAAATGGCTTTAAATACCAATATGCTTAAAGAAAGTCCTGCTTACACAATAAACAAGTTAATTGTTTCAAGCTAAGTGAGGCTTTTCTCCTTTCTTATATGACTTACAGGAATGGTATGGTTTTCCTGTCTTCAAATTAAAAAAAAAAAAAAAAACGTTTAGTCCAAATGCTTCGTTTTAGTGATTTTTTTAAACCCCAAAGGGAGTAATTTCGTATACGTATAAAATGCCATAAAGCGGAAATCATTCCTTTGGCGTTACACATTTCAAGTGTTTTTCGTTATATAATAGTTGCATATTCAATCAAAAGTTTTAAATATATAATAATTTAAATAAATAGTTGTGTTTTCGCCAAAAAAAAAATGTACTGTTTTTTTCTTGATTGTACTACTTTTTGTGTTCAATGTACTGTTTTTCCGAATTTAAAATCTGGCTACCCTAGATATCGCACATCTAGTTCATAAGTGACTCAACCCAAACTTTTAATTTTCGGGTTTATGTGCTTAAACTATGCACAATACACTTATTTATCTATAAAAAAAATATAAGTGTATTTTGTTGTTGTTAACCGTAATTAAAAAAACGGTTATGTCTTTATTATGCTGGGTACAGACAGTGCAATCTACATGCAATTTCAATGCAACCTCAAAATATCAAAGCGTTTTGATGTTGATGCAATCTGGAATGAATGAAAATGAATTTAATTTCCTAGATTGCGTAAATGCATTCATTGTATTGGGTGTACCCAGCATTATGTTTCTATTGGTATAAAGTAGCAATTCATAAAAGTGTCTTATTTTTAGTTGTATCGAAACTATAATGTTAGTAGATCGCTACTGCTAAGTGCTAAATAGTATTAATTCGAATTGTGACACTTTTGATAAAACAAATCTTTGTTAGAGGCTTATATTAATTAGACTTGTGTCAGTTTAGAATTTGGTAAAAGTGTCAAAACTTGAAAAGAATTCAGCTAAAGTGATATAACTCAAAATCATTCGGTAACTTGTGGAAATAATACATCATCATAAATGACACAACTAAAAATTCTTCATTAATTTGAGTATAAATATCTAAAAAAAAAACTTTTTTGATCATTATCTGTATGGATTTTCTACTAAATGGCCCAAAGATTTGTTTTTAACTTTTTTAGGTCAAAACCAGTTTTTTCCCGATTTCTGACAAAATCAACTATCATGTATTGATGTAAACGTCGATATTTTCAAATTTTTTACTACTAAGTTTAATAGATTATGATGCGTTCTTAGGTTTAGGTTTAACTCCAATGGGGCGACAAACACTAAATTTAAATAACACTGTGCTAGTTGAAGAAAATAGACAAGGCGCGTTAACATAACTGGGGAACGCTCAATCCAATGGTGCTAACCGTTTTTTTTAGGTTAGCTCTTGTTTTTGAGGTATACCGTTATTTCGAAAATGGAGGAGGTTTCACAGCATATATTCGCGTAACTTTAAAACCGTTTAGTTTATTAAAATTACTAAAAAAAAACGCAATTCCGCAATAAAATTTCCTTTAAGAAAGTTAACACTTTTTTCTAATATGCGCAGTCATTTTAGAAGCAAAGTTTTTTTTTATCAAAATTTTGAAATTTTTGTTTTTTAAAAATTCATAAAAAATTGGAAAATGCAGCTATGCTTTCAGGCTTCCAGGCGTATTAAAAACGAAATTGCAAACAAAACAAGCCATAAATGCTATAAATGTGTAGGCAACTTTTAATTTTACTCACAAAAGTCGAAAAGTTTTAATTGAAGGAATATGACTATTACAAAAAAGCTTTATAAAATACATAACTGAAATTTAGCTCATAGAATAAATTCGAAAAATAAAAAATGTTGAATATAATATAAAGTAACCTTCAGAAGGAAATAATTCCCAGTTTCTATTTAAGAATAATTTCATAAAACGCAATATTTGTATGGGAGCCCCCCTAAGAAGTAATGATAAGGGGTAAGTATGTCTTGAGAAAATGTAAGGGACAACAAATTAATTGAGGTCGGTCATACATTTTATCCCACTACGGGCGACTCCTGTGCATTTATGGAGCTTTTTCTTCAATATATTTCCAGTCTGCATTGAACATTTTGTATGGGAACCCCTTAAGGAATGGAGACAACGAGTAGGTATGTTAGAAATAAATGATTGAAATGAATGAAAGGAAAAACAAAGTGGGATTGGTCATATATTTGACCCATCATTTGGGGCATCATAGGCGCTGCAAGGGCCAAATTTAATTAAACGGTCATATCTGTATGGGTTCACCCCTAAGGGGTGGATATATGTATATTAGGGCGGGTCGATTTTTATTTTTAAAAATCGTATAGCAAAAACGTAATCTACATGAAATTCTAAGAAAATTCTCCTAAGAAACCATGGGTCTAAAACAAAATCCTAATCCGCGCCTCTCGACTTGAAAATTTGGCTGCCCGCCTTGGAAAAAAAAATTTTTTTTGAAAAAATAGCTTTTTCCAAAAAGAAATCGAATTTTTTTTATAAAATGGTTAAGTAAGGTTATTCTTTTGCACTTTATATTTTTTTACAATCAAATTTTGTTTTACATTGAAAAAATTTTCACCCAAGTAAAAAAATATTCAAGTCGAGAGGCGCGGACTAGGATTTTGTTTTAGACCCATGGTTTCTTCGGAGAATTTTCGTAGAATTTTATGTAGATTACGTTTTTGCTATACGATTTTTAATTTTTTTTTCATCCATACAAATCGACCCGCCCTAATGTATATGGTAAGTATGTTTAAAGGAAATGGTTAGAACAAAAAACTAATGGAGGTCGGTCATACATTTTATCCCTCTATGGGCGATTCCTTGGCAGTTATGGGGCTTTTTCGTGAGTATATTTCTAATCTGTATTGGCTATTTTGTATGGGAGCCCCCTTAAAGAATAGAGATAGCGGGTAGGTATGTATGTTAGAAATAAATGATTCAGATGAAAAATAATAGGGTTGGTCATACATTTGACCCATCTAGGTGGATCCTAGGCACTCCAGCAGCCAAATTTAAGAATTTCAACCATACAAATATGGCGGTTTAATAATATTCTTTAATTTGGCCCCTGCTTTTGAGTAACGCGAATATATGCTCTAGAACCTCCTCCATTTTATATCTCAAAAACAAGAGCTAACCTAAAGAAACTGTTAGCACCATTGGATTCAGCGTAATCGAGTTATGTTAAAACGCCAAGTGCCTAGCTTGTCTAAAAAAGTGTAAATTTCGAGCACAGTGTAATTAGATGTTCCTTCCCATTCAGCAAAATGCTACGACGTCGTTTGGTCAACCATTTCTTTCAAATGGGTGGCTTCATTCTAAGAGACTTCGTTCAGATTTCTGTCAGGCATTCAATATACATACGTATTGTCTGGCCTCTTTTTGATTTATTTCGCACGGATAATCAGGGGAAATTTTTTTTATCCTTATGAAGTTTAGAAAACTTTTCAAGATCTTAAGCTTCTTAAAGATTCCAGAATGTGTAGCTTAGAACATCGTGTAAAGATTACGCAAAACGGATGGGTTTTTAAAGGCCGATAGAACTTGAAATTGTAAAAAATAACTGCATAAATTGAATTTTAATTAACTCTATCAGCCTCACTTTTATAAATGCAACCTAATAACGGAAATTGGCGCAATTTTGTATTATTTAAAGTTTATTTTTTTTTAAATTGTTGATTATTTTGATAGATAAGGTAGTTAGCATAAAAATTTATTTGTGGTGAAAAACTGAAAAAAACATGTCTTATTTGTTCGGATGCATAGAGGAACCCCACAGGTGCTGCTTTGCCATTCAGTTCGCAACTGGACATCATTTTTCTTAACAAAGCAAATAACCTATGGCTGTTTTTTTAACTTGGGGAAATCCCGATTTAAAATAAAAAGCTTACAAATTAAAAAAAAAAAAATATACAGTACTTTTTGCCTATAGTCACGTCGCTTATAGTCCATTTAGCGATAGAATCCAAAATATACGTTTTTACAGCCCTCTAGAACCAGCTTTTCTAGCATTGCCTTCAAGGCGCTATTTCTTCATCGCTGGAAATCACAAGACCTTGGAGATCAATCCAAAGGTTTATTTCTCGAAATCAACTTATCGTTAAAATTTTTATTTCAATAAGTAGATGATTGCGGTCGTCGTATAGCACGAAGCTAAAAACTCAGAAACCAGATCTTACCCGCATCAATGTCATCCATATTTTTAAGCAAAAAGTTATAAATCCTATTGTGGTAATGATCTCCTCTCCATTGACCTTAACAACGAGAGCACTGGCTCAATGTTTAAAGAAATATGGTTCAATAATGTCAACCTTACAAAATGATGAAATTTTTCGAGATGTAATGAAGTCTGTTGTGAATTGCTCTCACTCCTCTTATAAATGGACGTTTATGTAACCCATTAAAATCACAAAGACTTTTATAAATTGCACAAATCGATGACTGATTCTCAAAGTTAGTTTGGATAAATTGGTAGCGTTGCTCAAGCATGAATCTATTCATGATGATTTGCTAGAGAATACTTGTCAGCGTTAAAAAGTGAGCGCAGTGTGACAGTTCATTTGACAGCTAACCCATTCGTAAGTGCTCTCAAGTGATTTTATTTAATCTATTCAGTACATTCCTTAGAGAAGAATATTAAGAGTATAATAAAGATCAGGCTTAATAGACACAATAAAATAAGAATTTAATACCGTGTTCAGATATGCAGCATCATTAAGTTTTGCGCAATAAATGCAATTACTGGGCTCAATTATCCATATAAAATTTCAATTTATTTATTGTTCAATTAATAAGAAATTGTTATAATTTTAAGTAAAATTAAAATGCAATACTGTCACAAGTGTGTTTAGTGAGCAAAATTAACTAAACAAAGGCTTTTGTCATTTGGCAAATAAAATGTCAACAAAACAAAGATCCATCCATTAGGTCTGCGCAAAAGCCAGATGTTAATTTGGTTTATTCGTTAAAGATTTAAACAGTTGTTTACATTTTGCTGGAGTTACTAGCTAATTAAGTCAGTTAAATTGTGTATGTGTGAACAGAAAGATAATTTTTTCAATATTAACTTAATAAAAAATGTATATCTGAACACCATATAAAGCCTTACGTTTTTTACCGCTGGCCATATAATAGTTACTGCCTGTTCATCGATTTCGAACAAATATTTCGTTCGTCTAACAAAAAACAAATTTGAAATTTAAGACAAATACAAAGTTTAAGATTTTTTTTACATGTAAATAAAACGATATTAAAAATGAAAATTTTGAGGCACAGCTTAGCTATCCAAAAAGGGTTTAGTTAGTTTAGTTGAGTACTTCGAGAAATACTACAAGAGAAGGAGTTTTTACTCGATAACTTCCAAAATTTTGCATAGTGTAATTTCTTATATCGTAAAAATCCTTCGTTTTTATAAAAAAAAATTCTGCATGCCATCATTATCATAACAGCTAAGAAATTGAGCCATTTTGTTGCCAGTTTAAGCCATTTTAATTATCCTTTTCAGCAATAAAAAATCATTTTAGTCATTTGCCATTTTTGTTTAGAAAAGATTTCTTTTAAGTTTAAGTTTTTCTAAAATATGTGACGAACCCTGCTGTTATCATAATTATTAAATATTAATTTATGCAGACGACGTATGCCATAAAACTGAAGAGCTGGCAACACATCGTGATTAATATAACCAATTTTTTTATACGTATGAAATGATTTTTTAAATTTAATTCAAAACATCCTTTAGATTTTTCTAGTTTCTAGATAATACTTCGGTGGAACTTATTTATTAATATGCCAAAATTCCAACCGCCTTCTCAATTTTCTTCATAAATAATTATTTCTAGCTAAATCTCAACAAAACTGTTTAATGTAAAAGAACTAATTTCTTAAATGTCAAGTGTAATATTTCGCAAAAAAAAAAAATGGAAGAAAAACGGTTAACATAATTCTAACTTCAGAAAACATTCTAACTTTGCCATTGTTCGACTGAATACAAATCAGATGAGATCTTTTTCATGTAAGAGTTTTTCTTCAACATAGAAAAAAGAGAAATACTACATTTATTAACAGTATAAGAAGTTTAACAAATAAGTAAACACAAAATAAATGTAATCCTACCAAAACTCAGTATGAATTCCACCCACCCACAATCGCAGTTTAAAGAAAATTTACATTCCTTAAACACACACACACACATATTTATAAACGAAAAATGCTTCTACCCAACAAACACGAAGTCAAACCTTTCAAATAATTGAAAGTCATTTAATGTCAAGCACAAGTCTCAAACCTTTTTCTATGGCTTAATTTAATCAGTTGAATTCCAATTGATAATGATTTGAATACAAACATTTGACAATCCATGTTTTATCATCTTGTTATCGAATTGCTATCAACGGTTATTTTCAAATTTAAAATAAACTCGGCAACACTAAAGCGAAAAATTAATGTTCATAATTTAACATGGCGATTAAGGTTCAATGGCTTTTACAATTTAGAAACAAATAAGAAAGAATGGTCGGTCAAGCCCGATTTTTTGGTAACCTACACCAGTACTGAAATTCTGCAACTTTTTAACGATAAAAAATTGTCGTTTAGTAGTCGAAATTCGTTAGCCTACGATAATTGTCGTTAAGAACAATTCTGTAATGAAATTTTAACAATTTGTAACTATCGGCAAACAATGTCGGTAGCTAACGACGAAAAAAAAGTTCTTGTTAAATAATAACTATAATAAATGAACTGTTAACAGATTTCAAATATAGAGGAAAAAAGGCAATTTTCAACACAAAAAAAGTAAGAAAATAAAGACGATTAAGCCCGACCCTACATTATAGTATTAGGGCGATCATGTTTCCGCCAAAAAGAGTATGTTGGTAGGTTAAGATTCACATAAGAGATTTGCGTGCCAAATATTATCTAAATATCTACTACTATAACTATGATTACTACTATGAGATAACATAGAAGCTATTATTAAGGTTTCTTATTATAAGTATATTCGGATGGCAGCTGTGGTCTAATATGGACCGATTCTAACAAAATTTGTTCTGCTGATTTATGCAGGTTGCAACAAAATATGTTTGGACCGAATTAAACCCAGATGTCTATAAAACAAAATGGTTAATGGGCACAAAACCATATTCCGGAAAGAAGTTTCCATGTGGGTTATGAAAAATGAATAATCGCATCTGCTCTTTTGAAAAAACTTCGACCTTGTGACAATAAACGCATATGTATGTGCTAAATTTGATAAAATTGTTTCCAAAATTGCGACCTGTAATTTGCTCACAAGGTTATCTTGGACAGACAACCGGCCAGCCTGATAGAAGAACGGACCTCGTTAGATCGATTCTGAAATTGATCCTGAGTCGGTCGGTTTACTAAAAGGCGGGTCCAGAATCTATATATAAATGTGTTACACACATTTGCACAAACACATAATATCCTCTTCTACTACATACGGCAGTGTGTGTATAAAAAGTAAGAGCAGATTGTTGTTCTAGAGAAGAAATATAAGCAATATTTAAACGTTTTCATTCATGTTTTGTTAAAATAAATTTTTTACAAGCAAATTTATTTTATATTTTTTATTAATTTTAAAAAATTTCAACTTTGACGTTCTTATATTTTAATGATATTTGTCGTACAAGTACACAAGGTAGACTCGTTGGCGCATATGTTTGTCAGCTGTTTACCCCAGTTAAGCCCCAAATGACAAAAAATTTTCATTTTTGTTTACATATTTTCATGTTTGTTTACATTTTAAAATAAAAACATAAAGATTGTGAAAAAAAATTTTTATGTTTCAATTTTAAAATTTTTATAATTTTCCTTCACGTGTTGTTTTGTTTTTTTTTTAATTTCTGTTTTTATTTTGTGTTTCTGAAGGCACAGTGTTGCTCTTTTTTTGAACTCTCGGGTAAAAATACAAAAACAAATTGCATGTTGTTTTTGTCATGTTGTACTTGTTGTAGCAACAAGTCTACCTTGTGTAAATATACCTTGATTATTTGTTTATTTAAAAAAGAGAATAATAAATTCGTTAAAGTAACCGAGATTTCTCGTTACTTAACGAGAATTGAGGTACAGAGTATTTAAAAACTAATTTTTGAAGGTGTACCGAATTTGGTACCCATAGGCAATCATGGACCAGAACAGAATATTGTTATGAGTTTAAGATTTATTTAAAAGTTCTCTGGGATTAATATTATTAACAATTCTTCATCTATATGAGATTTTTTTGCCCTTAAATGATTTAACAGAGGAGGTTTATAAGGGACACAGGGTTAATTTTGGCCAGCCCAACATTTTGTTATGACTTAGTTGCTAGCGTCAATACCAAATAGTTATGGCAGTAAAAGTTATTTTTGGGAATAGTATTTGTATGGGTCAAAAATATAATATTTCCAAAATAATTTGGTAAGATGACTGAGATTACAAAACAAAATTTTGAGCTTAATTTAATCTCAATACCAATATAATTAGATGCTTTCTGGACACAAAAATTATATTTCAGAAAAAAGCCTGTATGCGGGCCATGTGAAATTATGCACCAATTCTCACCATTTTCAATAGGCTTGTGCCTTAAAATTATCTCCATATACTATTGTAGAAAGGGTAAGTGTAGAAATTGTAAATTTACTAGCTTGGCAGAGGTTTTTAATTCATAAATAACGAATGTTTTGAAAGTGTGGGGGATGGTATCCATCCCAAAAAGAAAAATCGCTTTATACCATGATCGGCGGTGAAATAAAAACAATAGCCCTTTGTTTCTGTTTGTTTCACATTTAAAAGTTAAACATAAAATAACTGATGTATTTTTTAACACATGGTTAGGGGGAATTTTTACCCGTGTTGCCCTTTTTTACGCCCCAAATGTTGGAATTTCCAAAAAATGAATATCCTTGATTGCCTTGTAGAGTTTACAGTGCCTGCATGCCAAATTTTAAGAAAACTGCTTGGTTAGTTAAGAAGATATAGGAACGGGGAGCTTTTACCCCTCTTGCCCTACTTAGCGCCCTAAATAATAAAATTATTGGCTATAGTTTTCCAGATGTAACACTATTTGGCTGCCAAATTTCAAGAAATCGGCTGGTAAGTTAAGACGATTTTAGGAGTGGAAGCTTTTACCCCTTTCGCCATATTTTACGCCCTCTAGCAATATGAAATATACTTTACGACCTAAAATCATACCTAGCAAATACACAAACTCAATTTTATTAAAATCTGTCGAGCCGTTTCAGAAGACATGGAGCTTTTACCCCTCTTAACGCCCTAAATAATAAAAATTATTGGCTAGAGTTTCTCCAGATGTTGCGCTATTGCCCGCCAAATTTCAAGAAAATCGGTTGATTAGTTAAGAAGATATATTGAGGGGGAGTTTTTTCCTCTGATACCTTGCGACCTCTTCTCATACCTTGCAAAATTTCATACAAATTAGTCAAGCCGTTTCGGAGGAGTTCACAACACGAACATTTTTGTAAATACGCAGATCCAAGACAGTTCTGGGAATAAGGTGGAGGCTTTTTGTCTTTCCAAGAATTTGAGGAAGGAGAGAGCCCTATTTTATCTGTTTAGCTGAGAGTGTATTTAAGTAAATAATGAATTTAAATAAAAAGAATGAAATATGAACTTAGAAGACAAAAATTATTTTTCGTTTATGTTCTACATTGTAATACAATTCACGCTTGAAAAACGTTTGAGAATGACGTTTGAAAGTAAGTTTATAGTAAATAAATTGCATAATTTCTCATTTTTGTTCAAAATTATTTTCAAATAATTTTAAAACATTTACGAAAGTGTTTGATTTTAAATAATTTTTAACTTGAAATGTCACTTTCGTGTTTGTTGGGTATGTAGCGTTTGTATGCAGTTAGTTTTTGTTGGTTTTAGAACACATATGGACTATTAAAATCAAAAGAATTAACAGTGTCACGTTTAAGTGAGTAGGCGGTTTACATAACATTGAATAAAACAGCTGCTGACTCAAAATGGAGAAAATCTGTTTAAATAAGTTTCTTTTTAAATTAGAATAAGATCGTTTTAAGCCGATATTAAATGCCATTTAGTATTAAAGAAAGAAATTGTTATGGTGAAAAATATAGTGTAGGGATTTTACCAAATTAGTTTTAAGTTTGTTTTTTTTCATCTGTATTTCCTGTGAGTGCTAAACAAAAAATGTAAGCTAACAAAATGTTGTCCAAAGCTCTTAATTTTGAAATTATATAGATGGTTTTACAATAAATAGTTCTTGTTTGTCTTGTAAATATTTTGAATTATTGTTTTTAAAACAGCACTTTCATTTTCTTTTGTAACGTTTATAATGTTACGATTAATTTCCAACCATTAAGTATTACAATTAAAGTCATCAATAAACCTTTCGATTATGGTTGAAGTCTACAATACTGTTATTGTTGTGCTCGTATTGCAAAGCAAGGCACAGTGGAACGAAAGCAAACAAAATTTAAATTGTATAAATATGTTTCGCCATTTAAATTAGCTACAGAATCTTTAGAGAGAGCAAATTTAAAGTGTGTTCATCTTTTGTATGTTAAAATTAGTTTTTTAGAAAGACAACATAACTTACGATCCTATAACATAGATTTATCTTGCGGTAATAAAGGTTAATTCAATTTTAAGGGCCGATGTTGATTTTGAATAAAACACAAATTATTGTCTTTTTTTTTATTATGATAATATTGGTATGGTTCAATTATGTATGGAACAAAATATCGGCCAAATGGCCGCTGCGACCTCGGCGGCACACCTCTATCCGATGGTCCAAATTTTCGATGACGCTGAGGCATTATTGAGGTTATATGCCGTTAATGTGCCGAATTGTCTCATACTTTAGCTATTGAATTGTTGCTGGCTTTTCGATGTACACCTTTTCTTTAAAATAACCCAAAGAAAGAAGTCCAACGGTGTCAAATCACATGATCTTGTCAGCCAATTGGCATCGCCACCACGTGAGATAACACGGCCATTAAATTTGTCGCGCAAAAGTGCCATTATTTCGTGTGCGGCAAGTGGCACCGTCCTGTCCTGTTGAAACCACATTTCGTTCACATTCATATCTTTCAATTCGGGCCATAAAACGTACATTATCATCTCACGATAGCCTGACCGGCCTCATTTTGCAAAAAAATACAGCCCGATGATGCCGCCAGCCCATAAACCGCACCAAACAGTCACTCTTTATTTGTGCATTGGTTTTTCGACAATCACTCTTGGATTACGCAAGGCAACAAATTTGGACTGTTTTTGGGCGGTCTGGAATTTGATTGCAACTTTTGATTTTATTCACAATTTACTGAAAAAACTGAATATTGATTTCAATACAAAAAAAAAAACTTTCATGACATTCACATATTTAAAATGTGATTTCTGTATGAAAATCGATATTCAGTTTTCTCAGTAAATTGTGAATAAAATCAAAAGTTGTGCACCGGTTACAATGCAACAAACCTCATTTCATTCGAAATTATGTTAAGCTCAATGTTTTAAGACCAAAAGTGTGATTTTTGTCGCGTTTTTATTTTTAATAAATTTTCAAAGAACAAAAAAATATTTTTTTTTCAAATTGTCCTATTTTTTCTTCAAAAACTCAACGAGATCTCTGAAACTACAGGGTATATTTAAAAGCAATGTAAGCACGGCTTAAAGATAATATTGTTGCCGAGTTTCGGATTTTTTTTTAACTGAATATGGTCAACCGTTTTCAAGTTATTCCAATATATTTAGTGAATGTGCCTTAATTTTAGACATAACGGTATATCTCGAAAACTAGAGCTGATAGAAAACAAGTAAGAGTGCTATATTCGGCTGTGCCGAATCTTATATACCCTTCACCATTGTGCGAGCAGAATACATAGCAATTAGACAAAAACTAAATAAAACTGGTAAATATTTTTTTTTTAAATAAGAGACAACCGGTTTTGAACTTCGCTTTTCATAAGGGCCCAGAATATATACACTTTATAGGGTGTAGGATTAATATTGTAGAAATTACAGTTATATTTTTTTTTACCTACGGTGAAGGGTATAAAAAGAGTAATTTTCGGGAATTCAGGGGTCTTATCACCGCATTCGATACTATCGTATCGAATAAACTATTGAATTTTTTTGCATACGATAGACACTGGCGTATCGAATGAAAACTCGATAAATGTAATGTCGAGTTACTCGATGTCGAATGCTATTATTTCAAATTCAATACATTTCATTCGAGTTTCAAGATACCAAAATAAATAATTTCGATGAATTTTGCTCGATATCGTATGCGGTGATTAGACCCCAGTATTTCGGTTATAACTCATACAAATTTCCGACATTTTGGTATATAAGTCATATACATAGGATATATGGCAGCCCTAAAATTTAGGTTTTTATACAATTTTTAATTTTCTTTGTACGGGAGGTACCACGCCCACTTCTCCAATTGGCAACCTAAATGTGTGTACCTAATTTGGAAACTTTGGCTCTTGCCGTTCTCAAGTTATACAGAAATAAAAAAAATACAACAACAACAAGGGATTTTTGGAAAAATTTAGAGGTAGTCGTGGTTTTTTGCTCATATCTCCGTCATTTTTGGACCGATCTGGCTGAATTTCAATAGCAAACTTAAACGGAGTATATGTGACATAAATATACATCAACCTAGTCCACATCATTTCTGGGATTTTCGGAAAACCTATTTCAACATACACACGGACAGACGGACAACCGGATTTGAACTTCGCTTTTCATAAGGACCCAGAATATATATACTTTATAGGGTGTTGGATCAATATTGTGGAACACACAAACGGAATGACAAAGTTATATATACCTTCTTACCTTCGGTGAAGGGTATAAAAATGGAGATTAGATTTGAAATCAGCGACTTTAAATTAGTAAGAATTTACAATCAAATTCCCGACCGCAAACTGCTGTTCCGCAATGTAATCATTCGCCCAAATGCGGCAATTCTGCTTATTGACGAATCCACTGAGGTGAAAATGTGCCTCATCTCTGAAGATGATTTTCTTCGACAATTGATCATCCATTGTTGCCATTTCTTGCCAACGTTCTGACCATTGACGACGTTCAAGTTCTTGAGTCAATTGCACCTTGTTAGCGTGTAAATGCAAGTCTTTATGCATGATGTTCATCAACGACGAGCGTGAGATTTGCAATTGTTGGGTACGACGGCGAGGTGAGGTGGACGGCTCTTCAGCCACACTATTGGGAACACCAGCAATATTTTCTGCAGTACGAACTGTTCGAGCATGCACTGGTGTTTTCACATCTCCTACAGACACGGTTTGCTCAAATTTTTGACCGATTTTTTCGATTGTACACACATTTGGACGATTAAATTGACCGAAAAAATCACGAAGTGCACGATATGCATTTTGATTTGAACGCTAATTTTCATAATAAACCTGAATAGCTTTAACGCGGTGCTCGATTGTGTATCTTTCCATGGTTCAAATTGCGCTAGTCTGAAATTGACAAATACACTTGACGTTTAGGTGTGGTTCACATTCAACATCGGCCCTTTTGGCAAAACCCTTGTCGACTTAATTTTTAAAAAATTTTAATGTCAACAAATAAGAATATTAATAAACTATTGGAGCTCCGGTAGGCTATGTAGTAGTGAGCTAGTCTATCAGTGCCGGGGTTCGCGCCAGAGACTCTGTCTCCTGCAGACAAGCGTAGAACTTCGCGCGATTAGCTTAGGGCAAAAAAAGTCTGCATAATATATTTCAAGAATTTCTGTTTTCATTCCCAATAGTTTATCATAAAAAGTTGCATGCCAACCATTAATTATTATTTTGGAAACATTATTTTTCTTTTTATATAGACACCATTACAAAAATGTTGAATTATACAAGATGGGGTAAAATTAATCACCCTATCTGAAGATGTTATAAATTTTGCAAATGGCGTCTTACGTCAATCACATTTGATATTTGTAAACTAGACAGCAAAGGAGCACTATACTCCGCAGGAGCGTGAAATAATTGTGTTGATAACGAAAAAGACGATTTAGAGTCGAAAATCATCATGAGCGACGAGGCGCATTTTTATTTAAGCGGTTACGTTAATAAAAAAAAGCTTCGTTTCTAGGGCTCTGAAAATCTGTGTCTGATACGCGAAGAGCCGTTACATTCACTCAAAGCCACTGGCTGGTGCGGCGTTCACGCGGAAGAAGTATTGGAGGATTTAACATGGCCAGCAATATCGCCGAATTTACCCATCCCAGACTTCTTCTTTCATCTCAGCCATTAAGGAGAATATTTTACAGAAATGTGAACAAGTCATGAAAATTGCGTGCAGAAATGTATACGAACACACTGGTGGTAGCTTGGCAGATATCAGCTTTTCCACTTAACAGAAAGAAAGGTTCAAATAAACATTTCCGTCACTCAAAATCAATTTTTTTATTTAGTAAAATAGTTATTAAAAAACAGAATTGTGTGATAAATTTTGCGCCACCTTGTTTCTTTCACCACAGGTTAAAACAGTTTAACATTCCGTTTGTAATTTCTATAATATCCATCTTAGACTGGGTCCTCTTGAAATGGGGTTTCCGATGACCCCAGAAATGATCGGGACGTGGTTGGTATAATTTATCTCACATTTTCGTTTAATTTCCCTATTGAAAGCCAGCCTAATCGATCCACAAGTGGCAGAGATATAAACAAAAAATCACGACTGCCTCAAATTTTAACCATAAATCCCGTTTGTATATCTGGAAAACCGCAAGGGCCAACATTTCAAAATTACGTACAAGCATCTTCGTTATCAATAGGCAGCATCCGACAAAATGCTGCCAGGAATAGAGAAGGGGGAGCTGCTCAATGTACTGTTCAACTTTTAGAAATGCATTCCTTAGGGGTTAGAAACGGGTTAACTCGGTAGCCCTTATATCTCGTGATTTGACAGAGGTAGACGTTCAAAACACACCATTATTAAATCAAAACAAAAGTGAACAGGTGTTTGGTTGTTTTTTTTTAATTTTTACAATTAGAGGACAAAAAATGTCAAAAATATAATTTTGGTACTTTTTTAGTAACCCATTTATCTTTAAAAGCTGCAAAGATAGAAATAAAAATGAAATTGTATTCTCCTCTCCTTAGAAAGCCCTTTAGCACATTTTAAATTGTATTCTCCTCTCCTTAGAAGGCCCTTAGGCACATTTTGGTTTATTTCGAAAATTGAAATATAGAATATATATTTTTGGTACTTTTTTCATTTCGGCTATTTATTTGTTGCGTACAAAAATTTAATTCAAAATAATGTTAATAAAATATTAATTTTATAGGTCCAAATATTTATTATATATTGTGAATGACAAGGACCCTGTTTCCTGGCCGCTGGTGATTATAACGCTAAACATACCTTCTGGTGGTCACGACTTATAACACCAAAGGGTCGTGTTTTGTTTAATACAATCTCTTAAATGGATTTAAATGTGGTTGCGAGCGCGGACAACCAACAAATTGGCCTACTGATCAGCAAAAAATTCCAGATGTTATCGATTTTGGCGTGGTTAAAAACATCCCCATAGAAACGATTTATGTTGAAGCTTCCTTAGATTTATCTTCCGACCACATACCTACAATTGTTACTATAATGAACCCCAATAGAATTGTATCCCCGACTGGTTACTTAGCGACGTCAGCCACACAAAAAAAATTCTCAGTACCCATTGCACAGAAAATATTCCGCTTAGTACACCGGAGAATGTAGACACTTATCTAAAACTAGCTGTTCAACACTCCAGTATTGCCCCAAAAAAACAAAACAAAAAAATATTAAAATATAATCAACAGATGCGAACAGTGGCAACCATACAGATCCCCGCAACTTAAGAATTTATTAAAAGAGTGCACAAAAAGGCTAAGAAAGTTACTGCAGACCCAGAAAACGGCTTCTCAAGAAAAATAACTTAAGGAACTTGATGAAACTCCACAATCAGACTACTCATTATGGCGTGCAGCTAGAAATCTTAAAAGGCCAGTTATATCAAAGCCACCATTTAAGAAACTTGAATGGTAGTTGGGCAAGAAACGATATTGAAAAAAGGCTTAAGTTTGTAAGTCACTTGAAAAACGTATTAACACCAGATACATATATCTCACGATATTGCGATCGAGTTGCCACCTGTTGCTGCTAGAGATTTGAGATAAGAAATATCGAAAACGCTATTTGTGACTTAAACACTAAGAAGGCACCTGGTATTGACAAGATCAGTAATAAAATGCTTTTAGAGCTACCTCGCATAGCAAAGACAATTATTCTTTATATTTTTAATGTTATTTTACGCCTTGAATACTACCCTCAAGAGTGGAAGGTTTCCTTAGTTACCATGATACCAAAGCCAGGGAAAGATCATACAAAAGTTGAGTCATATCAAATATGTCAAAGCTGCTTGAGAAATTATTAGTTTCAAAATGAACACCAATTTTAAATGACAATAGATGTATTCCAAACCAAAGTTTGGATTTAGAAGAAAACACAGCACAATTGAAGAAACTCATCGAATAGTAAATGTCATAAGAAAAGCATTTGAAGAAAAAAATTTTGCTCAGCACTCTTAAATTGGCTTACTACATAAATTGAAGCAAAATTAAACAGCAAACACACACAAGCTGTTAGAAAGCTACTCACCCTTATCATGAATTCCACATGTGAAAATTTCCGAATGAAATTCTTAATTCACATGGATTTTAATTTCGTATCATGAATTCCCTGTGAATAAAATAACAAACCTGATTTTAAAAACCTTTATTATATTCGGAGTTGTAAACAAAAAACAATTAATGTATTTAAGAACACTGTGTTTTTGGAAATTTATGGAATTATTTCCATATTTGAATTAAATATCGCTAATTTGCTAAGAGCGGCATGATAGCACAGTCTAATTTTTATTAAAAATTGCGAACATGGATAAAATTCGCGAAAAATAGCAAAAAAAAAATTTGTTAACAAACCCTAAAATTTATTTGAAATCGCTAAACGGGCTAAAAGAACAGAGTGTCGGAAAATATCGGGGAAAATTCGCGTTTTAATATTTCAAACAAGCCATAAAATTTATTAAAAGTTTTTGAAACTATAAGAAATGGCAATAATTCGGTTAAAATTTTTATATTAGCGGAAATTCGCTAAAATTTGCAAACAGCGACATGGTCTACTATATATTAAAAATCGTTAAAACTGTAAAGAATCACAGGAAAAAATCGCTTTAATCGGGAACATTGGCAAAAAAATTGAAAACTTGTAAAAAATTCGCGAAATGTTTTAATATTTCAAACAAGCCATAAAACGAATTAAAAGTTCAAAAAACTATAAGGAATGGCAAAAATTCGGTAAAAATTGTAAAATTAGCGAAAATTCGCAAAAATTTTCAAACAGCGGCTTTATGGCAAAGTCTACTATTTATTGTAAATCGTTAAAGCTGTAAATAATCAGAAAAATTACAGTAACAAATCGCTTCTATCGCAAACATTTCTAAAATTCGCGAAAAATTGCAAAATTTTAAACAAACCCTAAAACTTATTTGGGATCGCTAAATGAAATAAATTAAATTTGTGCATTTGAAAGGTTTTTTTTTAATTTTAAATAAAAACTTACATTTTCTTCCTTTTCCGACAGACAACTCTTTGTGAATTATTTTCTTTATAAGTTGTATAAATATTTCACATGTGAGTTGTTAATAATCGTGTGTAAAACAATAAATTCACAAATTATTTTTTTTCGGAGTTTAAACATATAAACATTCGGAAATTTCCACAACAAATTTTATTCATGATACCAACTGTTCACACGTTCGGAAATTTACATGTGAAATTTTATTCATGATAAGGGTGACTAAGTCGGCCGTCAATTTATTATTAAAGAAGGAAATTTCTTAAGTTCACCTCAGCCAATTGGCGCTGGAGTTCCACAAGGCAGCAACCTGGGACCTCTATTATACTTAATTTATACTTCGGACATGCCAACAAACAACTACACCCAAACTTCAACATTTGCAGACGAAACAGCTTTGCTAAGCGTACACGAAAACAGTTATGAGGCATCTCTTTATTTACAGGATCATATATTTCAACTAGAAATATGGCTAAGACAATGGAGGATAATGGTAACTGAGCAAAAATGCGTACATATAACATTCACCTTCCGCCGGGAATCTTGCCACCCTATTAAAATCAATAATCAAATAATACCTCAAAATTCGCATGTAAAATATCTCGGTATACATCTGGATCGGCGATTAACGTGGAAATGCCATATAGAGGCAAAATTAACTCAAATGAAACTAAAAGCCATCCAAATTCATCCAAAATTAACTTCTTCGAATAATCACAGCCGCTCCCTGTAGCTCGTTTCTGTATTTCTCGCATCGTAAAATTTTTCACATGAAGTGTGAAACAAAAAATTCCATCGTTTCTCGATTTGCGAGAAAAAAGTGTTTCTGTATTTAAATGCGAAAACAGACAAAACAGATTCAGTTTTAACTGGAATATTTCCAGAATTAAATGTCAAATGAAAGCGAAACGTCAACAAAGGAAATAAATATAATTAAAAAAGGGCTGCCAGATTTGACGATTTATCTTCATTTCAACGATTTTTGCTGCGAAAACGTGCCGATTTGCTGATTTTTTCTAAAAAGTGACGAAAGCAAAAACAAAATCAACAGTTTTCTCTAAATTCGGCGGGCCCTCCGATAATTATTTATTGTTTTTTTTATTTATCGACCTTTTTCAGTATTTCAGTATTTTATAACTTTATTGTAACTTTCTATAAAAATTCATATCGAATTTTTAAATTTCAAACACTTCATATTTTGTGGCATTGAAAATTTAAAAAGACAATATGAATTTCTGTAGAAAGCAACAACAAATTTATATACATATTTGATATTCTTAGCTTATATGGACACTTTTATGCCATTTTCGATTTCAACTAACAGGTATTATACTACGTATATTTCAGGTGAAAAAGAAAAAGTAAGTTAATAGTTATAAGAATAGGTAAATTATAGATTTATGGGTAAAAATTGGAGGCGTGTTTTTCACTCATATCTCAGCCATTTGTGATTTGATATTTTTAAATTGCAATTATATCCTATTTGGACACATACGATACAAATTTAAAACAACGTCGTCACTATGAATCCTTATTTTTTCGCAAAAATAAAAACCCTAAATATTTATTTTACTGTTATCTAAGCGGAATTAATTTAAAAAATTTTAATTTCTTGGTATTTGAATATATGAATCTATTTTAAATAAGTTTGTATGTTTATTTTATTTAGCTTGACTTCTTTTTGTTTTTATAAAAATATTTATTTTATTTTTTGTTAAAATTTATTTTTAATATGATATTTTGTCACGCCTTTGTGAGACTTCTTGAGGGGAAAAAACAATTTTAAATTGTTATCGGATCAAAGAAAATAAATAATTTTATAAAAAATAGACCTCAAGCTTAATAAAATATATATAAATTAAAAAAAATTAAGTTCGAACAAAAGACAATTTAGCGGCCCTATGCTCCCCAGAGGAGTAAAAGGAACATATATATACATATATATATATATATAAAAGACAATTTATATGTACATATGTATGTATAAAATACCCATGAACTTTGACTACGTCTTTGTTTGATTTTGTTGTAATAAAAAATCGAACAAAATTTGTTTATAATTAATTTTAAATTGTCCGATTTTTTTAAAACAAAAAGACGATCTTTTTATTTTTCTCAAAAAATTGACGATTTTCACGCAAATTTATCTGGCAGACCTGAATAAAACCAAAACAAGAAAAGGCTTACAAAAATTTAATTAACAAAATATAAATTACGCATTCATAATTAAAATGCTTTTTATTTTTTATTTATATTACAAAAATAGTATATAAACATATTTCAAATTTAAAATATCTATATTTTGTTTTTCTCGCACCAATTTCAAATGCGACTTATTTTGACAGTTCTTGTAAGAAACTTTTCGCAAAATATTGTTACAGAAACACTTTTTCTCACATCCTTCCAATAATTGCTGGAAAATTATTAAAATGACAGATAATTCTCGCAACGGAAAGATACAGAAACACTTGTGTGAGAAAACCCATTTTTTGTTTCATTTTGCACTGTTTCTGTCCCGATTCACTGGTTTCATGCGGAAAATTTTACGATGCGAAAAATACAGAAACGGGCTACTGGTACGTTAAAAATTCAAACATTCATAAGGATTTCAATGTGTCATTAGTAAAAACTATGATTACAAAATGTGCAGTGAAATATTTAAAAAGGCTTGAACAACACCCAAATCCACTAGCTCGAAATATTTTAAATCATGGCGGCCACACTCGCTTAAGAAAAAGGGACACTGCAGCACTTACCCAATTAGATGAGCGATAAACTGTAAACAGAACCCGTAATGAAGAAAATTTTTGTCTGCCACTGGCAGGACATTTTATTAGGATAAAATTTGACGAATTATTGTTAGTTCATATACATATAATATATGAAGATTCAATAAATAAATAATGAGAAAAAAAATATATTGTGATGCAGTTGTGGATGCAGGAGAAAGAAAATTGGATAAATATACTTTCTATACTTTTTTACTTGTTAAAATTTCACTTTACAAAGAAATCAGATTTGTCCTTTCGTTAATCCCACTGTAACTTGTCACGTTTGCTGCTTAGCTAGAGTTAAACAGACAGTCGGGGCAAAAACGAAAACAAATCTGTTGCTAATATGAAAATTATAGGCTTAAATATAAAAATTGTTTTCTTTTTTTTCTAGCTAAAGTCAACGAAGCAAAATTTATGGAACAAAATCTCTACATGACTTTGTGATCACAGCTTTTTTGTTAAAAAATGCCGCATTTGTATATGTAACAAAAACAACCTAAATAAAAACGTTTTGAAAAATAAAGCTAAACAGAAAATAATTTAAGTGAATAGAGTTTTTTTTCTTGTTTTTGTCTGTTACGAAGTCCCACAGTCTGCAAAACCGTCTCTAAGTCTGTGCTATTGGAAGACAAAAAATCAAAAGTGATTTATAAATCAGACATAAAACACTTCATCATCATTGTGTGGTTGGCTGTTGTTTTCAACATGACTTTAATACGTTGCCAGATCATCAACGGCAATAACAATCAATTGATACATGTGAAACGAGTTGGGTGGCATGACGATCATCACATCATGTGATTTTCTTGGTAAATCGATTTTTTTTTGTTCTTTTCTTATTGGGGTTCAAATCAATTTTTGATTAATATTTATGGTATTTGTTATACAAAATAAAAATAAATTTTATTTATTTGCATAAAATTTATTATTTATTTATTTTGTTGTTTTAAAGTTTATTGATATTATGGAGGAGTTTGAGTTTATCATTGGCGTTACTTTGTTGCATGATGTGTCAACTGCTACTGGAATTTAGTAGCTAATTCCTTTTGTTAAATACAAAGCGAAAGATTAACAGGCAACAAGGAAGTATTTTTCTAACACAAGCTCTAAGTTATTGAGTTATATACCGACATAATCACCATTACATCCTGTTATAGAATCTTAATAACCATAAAACTATTGCAGGCTTGTTTACAAGATTTTTTTATACAATCATAATTTTATTATTTCTGAGTGTTTAAAATATATTTAAACATCTCAAAACAACTAAAATAATTAACAATATTTTCAATTATACACAGAAGCAAATGGAATTTTTACGGCTTAAGTTCGCTTTTGAAATTGCTTTTAAGGAGTAGATAGAAAAGGAATTTTTATTATTAATGGCTTTTAAGTGGATTGTGTTTAAAATAGATATTTTGCTTCCTGGTATAAATAAGTTAAGGAAATCATTTATCTTATTCGAATGGTTTACACTAGCCAAATAAAAAATAGCAAATGCTCATAAATTCTTAGGGCTGATGTTGAATGTGAACCACACCTAAACGTCAAGTTTTTTTCTGCATTTCATTTTACATTTCTCAATTTTAGACAAACTCAATTTGAACCATGGAAAGATACACAATCGAGCAACGGGTTAAAGTTATTCAGGCTTATTATGAAAATGGTCGTTTAAATCAAAATGCATATCGTGCACTCTCGAAGAAAATCATCTTCAGTGATGACGCACATTTTCAACTAAATGTGACGTGACGAATCCATTTAGAAGAATTGCCGCATTTGGGCAAATGATATTCCCAGAGTGATTGTCGAAAAACCAATGCACCCATAAAGAGACACTGTTTGGTGCGGTTTATGGACTGGATTCATCATCGGACCGTTTTTTTCCAAAAAGAGGCCGGTCAGGCAGTTACTGTGAATGGTGTTCGCTATCGTGAGATGATAACGAACTTTTTGTGGCCCGAATTGGAAGAAATGAGCGTGGACGATATGTGGTTTCAACAGGACGGTGCCACACAGCTAACGAAGCAATGGCTCTTTTGCGCGATAAATTCAATGGCCGTGTTATCTCACGTAGTTTCGATGTCAATTGGCCTCCAAGATCATGTGATTTGCTACCTTTGGAGATAATTCGGCACATTAACGGCAAAAAACCTCAAGTATACCTCAGAGTCATCGAAAATTTGGACCATCGGATGGAGGTGTGTCGCCGAAGTTGCAGCGGCCATTTGGCCGATATTTTGTTCGATGCATAATTGAACCATACCAATATTAGCATAATAAAAAGAAATAACAATAATTTCCTTAATAATTTGTGTTTTATTCAAAATCAACATCGGCCCTTAAAATTAAACCACCCGTTATTCACTAAATATGGCTTCAACCAAAAAAATTTTGCATGATTATCGTCCAAGCCAAAAATTACTTATTCTAAATTTATGTGTGGCTTCGATTAAGCAAAATGTTTCTTTATTTAAGAACATTTTACTAACTACATACGAACAAAATAAGTTAAAATCAAGAAATTATTTTTAGATTTTTGATTATCTTGTCTTAAGAAACGAAATTGGTTAATTTCGAAAATAAAATTCTATCCGTGTTCCATGAATAAGAGAATACAAGATTGTGGCATGCCCATGATTTTCCGTTAGATGACGTAGTTTTTCTATGGTAAGGATTTCCATAGCTAAAAGAATACACTTATGAGAGTTAGCAACCAAGCAATCAAACAACAATTAAGTTTGGCAACTTAAATTAATAATCCAATAGGAATTTAGTTCGCCTGAAGTCAAATGTTTCATATGCGTAGAACATTTAAACTTTGTATTTGGGATGGCTTTATTTTTATTTCTGTCATTCTTGACCAACTGGAGACAAATCAAAGCACGTGCCAATAACAGAAGCAGATGGAGAGAATTTGTTAACGGCGTAAGTTTTATATAAACCTTATTTTTGTATCATAATCTTAAAAATAAATAAGTGCCATAAATGTATGTAAAGGATTTGCTTTTCTTTGTCATTATATTTAACTTTATTTTAAGATTTTGTCTGACAGTAAAGGCCCAACTTAAGTTATCTTAAGCAATTGTGCGATGTAATTCATATGTATCGAACCGTATTGAACTTCAGAAAACTTTTTGGTTAATTTTATTAAACTGGCATTTGCTTTAGCAAGGTGCGAAACAGATTGCACTTTCCGTATGGAATTAAATATTTTTGAATTTTATTTTCGGTTTCTTTTTTTGTTTTGTTAATTTTTGACAGTAGCTTAAGCCAGCCTATTATATTTGGGCCTTAAGTCGGACACCATGTCTTCGCCCAAGGTGTTTTCTTCAAGCTATTACGAGGTTGTCTGTTCATATCTTAACAGCCGTACCTAAACAAGAGCAGAAGGCGAAACGTTTTATTCCGCTTAACTATCACGCTGATATGCCACACCTAAACAAGAGCGTCAACGTTGTGTCACAAACAGCGGTTTTACCCCCTTGTTTAATAAAACCTACATAATAGAAATAAAAAGTTGAGAAAAAACCGCTAGATTGACAAAAATGATTTGTTATTAATTATTATTAATTATTAAACGCGCTTTCAAAATCGGATTTTCCAATTGCAAAGCGTTGACGCTGCGCTATTTAGGGTTGCTTCATACAAATTTTATGGGCATGAGAATTTTACCAGCTAGAAAAAACTTTCCGCTCTTGTTAGGGTACGGAGGTAAAGAATGGTACTCTGTTCAACATTTCACGTTAAATGCTGTAAAAACGCATATGAAAAAAACTTGTGAGGAATATCTATGAAATAATTTTGATAGAGTTGTACTCTGTTCATTTTGTGAAAAAGTTCCGAAACGTTTCTGGCAACATTTTTTTACAACTGCGAAATAATGTAAGCTGCATTTATTTCACGTGGAATTTGAAGCAAAAGCTAAAAAGTAATAACTGATTATTAAATAGAAATAAAAAATTAAATAACACAACCGGCAACAGGCCTAAAAAAGAAATCGTAACTCCGATCTGTGGCATAAGGAATATTTAGGAGTAAAAAACTTGAAAAATTTTAACCGAATGAAAGTCAATCAAAATCACCAAAAAAAAATCAGCTTTAAAGTTTAAAATTGCTCTCTTACAAAACTTAAAAAGCATTATTTGGCCCACAAATGTTTAATTAAATGTAAACATTAAATCCAAAGACTAATGGCCATTTTCTCAATGTACCGTCAAACTGCCTGTTAGTTAATGTCAACATAAATTTATTAGACCGATAAACTGTCTGTTAACAATTTTGGGTTTCTCAATATACCGGCAAAAACATGGTTTTAAGTTGGCAACACCTCTCAAAATACATGTAAACTTTGGGAGTCAGCTGATTGAATTTATCTGTACGGCAAATAAAAGGAAAATAAATAATCGGCAGATGAGTGCTGGTTAGCTTTGCGACAGAATTAAAGCAAATGAGACATTAAGAAAACCAAATTTCTTTAATGTGCAGTTTTTCGTTGGGAAAAAAGTTAATCGTGTAATGAGAAAACGGCCATAAATGTAAAAAAACATACATTTTAAAATGTTTCAATACATTTAAATAAAATAAACAATGTTCATTTCAAAACATAAAAAGTGTGCACAGCAACTTTTATGCAGTAATAATTTTATAAGTTAGAACAAGGCGAATTCAACCTTAATTCGCCTTGATTTAGAATAAAAGTTAATACTCTTACGCTCTCTTAACTCTTCGGTTGCAACAACCAGGGATGATAAATGACATTTTCTAAATTGTACTTAATTAAGTAAAAATTGTACTTTTTTGACACTTATTGTACTAAAAATAATTTTTACTAGTTTTATTATTAAAACAACAGAAAATGTACGAACATATGTATGTACATTAAAATTCACTTGTACTATACTCTTATACATACGTATTTGAAATACACCTTTGGCAATTAACAAAAAAAAAACATTAAGTTAACACGTAATAAAGAATTTAGACGATACTTTTTATCTGGCTTTTTTAAAGTTGATAGTGGAACAGAGTATTTTTGTCTATTCCTATAACTCCCACTGGAGCATAGGGCGCCAGGGTATAAATACGTTTAACCCAGTAATAAGCCCAAAAGACATTGTATGAGTACCCTTATGCGGCCAATACACGTTGTAACTGGTCGTAGAATTAAGTTAAATAGACCAGTTCACAGCACATGCTAGAACTTTTTAACCTTCTTTTCATTAAGCTTTTTTAAGAAAATATTTTTATAGAGTCAACATGAGTACCGATTTTTTAGCACTAGTGGCGTAAATGAAGTGGAGTAAGAAGAGAAGCAAGGAAAGAAAATAAATAAAGGTTCCAGTAGTTTTTATATTCTTTATTAAAATTGTGCATTGGAATTTCGTATTTGTTTTCTAAGATATTGTTTACTTCGCACGCTGGCAGTACGAAAATTAAAAACGAAAGAAAAAATCGCCATCACACGTACCAGTTTGAAAGCTCAAATCAAATTGATTTTTTTATTCGACCGATGACCAACCACACCTCTAACGTAACAAATGGTTCTACAACTTGGTCGAACTGTACAACAAGTCGCAATATGTAGGGTTACACTATACCCGTTTCACCATACTTTAATAAATCAAGGTTAAAAGTTTTCGTTTATTTATAGCAACAAGATTCATTAGGCTGTAGTATAATACAATAATCCCAAAAGGAAATTTCTTCGCTGTGTTTTTATCATATTTTGCTACGAAAAAATCCTTTCCATATTCGCCGACGAATGTTGTGTAGACAATATGCCTTTGGCAATTCTTCTGATATTTGGAAATTTTTTAATTGTACTAAATATGTCATTGCAGTACTTCAGTACTTTTGTCATGCAAATAGTACTGAATAAAAGTACAATTGTACTAGCTTTATCATCACTGGCAACAAATAAATTATATATACATACATACATACATATATGCATGTATTTTGGTTTGTAAGCACATTTAAATTTCTTACTTGCAACTTGTTGATGTTTGATGGTGGTGTTCTTTTTGAATTACAATATTGATGAAATTAATTTTTACCCCCACAAATTTGACTAATTAATTAATAGATAATTTAATTTAAAGGTATCACTTTTGTTTTTAAAACACTTATAAAACTTAAAACTTATTACGCCAAATTAAAAAACACCTCCGATTAATACATGAACTCGTAATCAACTAAACGAAATGAAAGTAAAAGTGATGATAGATAAATTATGTATAAATTTGCAAGGGGCGCCACCTGTGTGAGAATCTTATAACCGAGTTGGTTTTAACCCTCTGCTGCATGCATTATGATCCAGCTACAAATTAATTTTTTTTTTTTTAATTATTATTTTAAATGGCATAATTAAGATATGCAAACAAAATTTTTTCAGAAAAGCATGTCAGTTTTCTGAAAAAAAAAATTGCCATATATGGCTTCATATGCACTCCTGTCTGTATCACCCTAAAAATTTATTGCCATATATGGCGTTTCATGCAACAAAGATAATATAATTTTTTTTTATTAATTTTTATATTTATATTTTATTTAAGCAATTAAAAGTAATTAAAATATAGTGTAAGGAACATAAGTAAAAAATACGATAATAACACTTCAATGGTTGTAAACTAATAAGATTAAAAGCAATTAAAAGCAGAGTAAAGAAAATGAGTATTGCAAAATCGAAATCAGATTGATCTACTTATGCGTGGAATAAAGCAAAGCATTTTCTGTCTTTGTTCAAACAAAGAAATTTGCAATCATTTTGACATAGCTGACGTACTTTTTTCCATTCTGGAAGATGATCTGTAGAATCCAGTCTGACAGCACTTAGTGAAAAGTCTTGGCGGCGAGCTTTGTTTTTTGTGTATTTCTTTGGCACGTTACAGGAACTCGGGGCTTATTTCTATTCTATATAGACCAAGCATGGAATCTAGCAGATCCCTTCCTGCCATATATTTGTTATAAATATCTATAACTTTTGAGCAATCTACTTTTATTCAAGTAAAGTGTTGTTATTATGAAAGAAATGAAAACACATATACCGTAATAAATGCATGAAAAGCCAAATATGGCACGACAAAGTTGGACGAATTTTTCTGTGAATGCATGAGAAGCCATATTTGGCTGTTCTAAAAAATGCGTGATTTTACGAGTTCCACATGCACGATTGAAAAATTTGCACATAAACACTCTTCACAAAGCTATATATTTTACAAAAAAAAATATGTAAGCATACCAACTTACTTGTAATTAAAAAAAAATATATGTTTTATTTTGTATATTTTCACTGTACGAAGTGACCACGTGTACTTATAAACAAGACTGAGGTTTTCTATGCACCTATGTAAAGAACAGAGAAAAAAACATTCGTCTCATAATCACAAAGGTCTACTTGTGTTATTCAAGAACTATTATTTTTCAAAACTGTTAATTTTTGTTCACAATGTGCATTTGAAATTGAAAAGCCATATATGGCTGCATATGCAGTAGAGGGTTAAAATAGAGTATAGTTTTTAGGAAATATGCGAATCAGTCATGTCACAGAGTATAATTCCGTTCGGAACCGAAGAAAACCTTTTTGTTTATGGATATAAAATGTATTTTGCTAGTTATTTGACCTTTTAGATACAAAATATGTACTCCCATTCCGTTCATGTAACCAAAAATGGTTTTATTCTGATATTTTGTTCGTCATTTTCTGAAGCACCAAAATACGGAATGTGCCCTGTGACATGGCTAAATATGTAAATAAATATCCTCAAAACATTAATTGAAATAGAATTGAAAGAGTGCCTGTACAACAAACATACATACAGTGAACTCGCGATAATGTAAACTAATAAAATCCAAGGTAGTTCACATTATCGAATGTGTGTTGTTTTTTTTTTTGCTTAAGTCTAGGGAGTACCGAAACTCTTGATATTTGTTACATAACGTATAAAAAACTTAACGATTTGTTATTTTAAATGTTCCTTTTATATTAAATATTTACTTATAAAAAATTTAATTAATATATCAACACTTGTTGAGAAGTTTGGTTTAATGGGATCCAGATGCATATGCACTGCAAAGAAATGTATCACTATGCCTATCCATCTTCGCACCAGCTACTTTTTTTTTTTAATGATTTTACATACGTCTTTTGAGGAAGAATTTTCCAAAATAAGCCTGATTCATCTGCATTGTAAAGCTGATTTTTTAAATTTCTCATGGCCTGCTGCTGGTGCTTTAACAATAATAGTTTGATATGTTTTTGATTGCTCATAAAAGTTATATCGTCAAGGCATAAACATCAAAAAATACAAAAGTTAAAATATGAATGCCAATAAATTACATTTTAGGGAGAATTTCTAGAACGTTATAAAACAATGCCTTGCCAATGGAAAGATAAAAATACGAAATACTGTATTTTGTACCAGCATGCTGGTGTATTGTTTGCTTCAAGCCTAATTGCACAATCACTTGAATGCACAATCATGATGGTATTGTGTACGGGCCCTATTAGATTTTTACAAACAATTTATTTTAAGTTGACAACTTTGTTGCGAAATACCAGAGGCTTCCTCCATTCAAAAAATTCTCGGGAATTTTTCAAATATGTTTCCCTTAAAAATTGATGTTTTCACGAGAGTTATAATCAATTAATTTAATTTAATTTTAATGTCAAGCATTTATTAAAGATTTTTAGAAGCAAATGCTTGTTAAGAAGAATTGTGGCGTGACCAGCATTTATAAATGAAATAAATGTAATTGCTAATAGAAGGACTTAAATGGCAGTGTTTCAAATGTTCTGTCGCTTTACATGTGAACGCTTTCATTAAAAAAAAATGAATTTTCCTTGTTCTAAATAAATTTTAAACTTCACACAGCAGGTAGTAAGATCATACACAAGAATTTTTCCTTAATATGTAGATTAATAATATTTTTTTTTTTTGATCTCTTAAGACAAAAAACTATTCAAAAAATAAATTCTTTCTGTTTTTCCCTCTTGCTTTCTTAAACTTTGAACAAGTTTTACGTCCAAGAAAATAATATTTTTTTTAACTCTAGCAAGATAGATTTAACTATTAGTGAGTTTGTATATTTGTTGCTGTTGTTGTGGAGTATTTAATTTATGATATTTCCTAGATGATTTAGCGTAAAGCACCAAAGCAAACATGTTGACATCATAGAGAATGTTTTTTTCTCATTTTTGTTTGGCATCATCATGTATAATAGAATTTAACAACCATTGTACTCGTAGAAGACATAGATACGAATACAAACATAAATGTTTATGTAGTTGGTGGTGTAATTGTCTGTTAGTTTTGTTTGATTGTTGCTGTAACATTTGTAAAATGCATTCCTTGAGATGCAGACAGATACTAACGAGAAATAAATCTTTTGTTTAACCCGGGTATTTATCATAATCAGCTTTGTAATAACAATGAAAGTGTTGTAAGTTTGTAATTTATTAAATGAGTGCAATTAGAAAATATTAAAATTTGTATACCATTAACGGATCCGAATACTTATTTTGGAGAGCATCTAAAAAGCTTAATAGACCGGTAACTTTTAAACCCTCTTGCGAAACTTGAATGGAATTTGGGCAAAAACTTATGTTGAAAAAGGAAACCTGTTTGTTGAACACCTGAAAAACATATTATGTAACCCCAAATATACCAAACGATACTTCAGTCGAGTTGCCACCTGTCGTGGCCAAGACAGCTGTACCACTTAAATTTCAGATATGGGAAATTTAAAAGGCTATTGCTTATTTTAAAACCAATAAAGCAGCTGGTATTGATTGCCCGAATAGCAATAAAAATAAAATTTTTTTTATTTTACTGTTCACACAACAACCAGCGAAGATTTGAGCCAGGCGTCGCTAGTATGACGGCGGGATGGGAGTGGTTCCTACCGATCTGCTGTTAGAAAATTCGGGTACAAAAAAATAGTTCATACCAGCTATGAAAATCAAAATAAATATAAGAGAGGCTCGAAATAGCTTAACAAAAAACAAGAAAAATCCAATAAAATATTTTTCAACCATAATCACACATCTCTGGCTGATGCTATGCCAGTATTGGCCCCCCCACTAGAGAATAGGTCTCTCCCAGACTAACTAATTATGTTTGGCTGTCCCAAAGTCTATCCTGCAAAATGTATTCTTTTTCTACTTACCAGCCTTTAAAAAAAATTCACTAAATCATATCGATTGATGTTTATCTATCTTTTGATAAAGTCTGGCATGAAGGCTTGATACACAGATAAAAGCTAAATTTACCCGTAAACACTAAATAATAAACTTTGTACCTCTCCTCAGCCAATTGGCGCAAGAGGTAGCATCTGCCAACGAACAACCTTACCTAAACTTTAACTTTTGCTGACGATTCAGCTTTTCTAAGCGTACACGAAAGCCGTTATAAAGCATCTCTCGATACTTACAGGAAGGACCATATATTTCAATTTGGAATATTGAAAAAGTTCCGAAATGTTTCTGGCAACATTTTTTTACAACTGCGAAATAATGCAAAATGTTGCCGTTTTACACTGATCAACATCTAACATCTACCATCAAAGATGTAGAAAATGTGAAACTCTTGTTTACAGTGACCAGTGTAACATCTATCTATCATCAAACAAAAATGTCACCATATTTGAATAAAAATGTTTTTAAAATAAGAAATTGTATTTTTCTACAAAAGTACCAAAATTTAATAAGAAAACACAAAAATGTATTACAAGTTCAATAAAAGAGAAAACTTGACAAATGGTCGCAAATTGTGGAAAATTGATGGTAGATGTTAGATGCTGAACAGTGTAAAAAGGCTATAAGCTGCATTCATTTCACGTGGAATTTTTGACCAAAAGCAAAAAAATATGAACTGATTATTAAATAAGAAATAAAAAAAATAAAATAACACTGTGGAACAAATTCAAAAGTAAGCTCGATTCTGAGAGTGAGGGGTGAAAATAGAGGCTAAATTAGAAGACCCGTATCGCGGCGTTTGTTTATGTTAGTTAGAATTTTTTTTTAATCGACCTTCAACCTTTGCAGTCAAAAAAAGTTTTTTTAAATTAGTAATAATAACAAAAAATTACAAACTGTTAAAAAAATTGCTGAAATAATATAAATGGTAAAAAAAAACAAGTAAATCGCCAGTTATATCAAAAATTGCCAAAAAAAAAAAAAAATCTCCTGTAGCCAAATGGAAAATCCCACCGCCAAACACGTTTATAAATCACCATATCTCACAGTCCTTTTTAAACTACATAAAAATATTTAAATTTCTAAAAAGAGCTTACATTTCCCTTAAATATTAAAAAGAAACAATAACGAATTCTCCAAAAATAAATTAAATAAAAACAACAATATAGAAAAGCAAAGTTAAAAAACTGATCTCGCGGGGCCGGTTTACTGAAATGAATGAGTGAAAGAAATGGAACATTGAGATTCTCATTCTGGGTTACCGTTGGAAATGTTCTGAATTTTTTTTTTACCGATTTAGCTTTTTCGAATAAATCTTAGGGATTGTTTCCAAGTTTGCAATCATTCGCGAATTTAAGCCCGGTTCAGGTTTGAAGTGTTTTTTTCCTGTAAGGTTTCTGATTCTTTAATAAAGCTTTTACGATTTTTAATAAATACTAGAATAAGCTATCATACCGCTGTTACCAAATATATGGGAATTTCAGCAATTTTAAAATTTTATAGCGCTATCTTTGCAAACTTTTTCCAGTTTTTAAATTTTTGCAAAGCTATGTTGCTCTTTGAGGCAATCGTCGCCGTTTAAAAAAAAAGTCCCATACGTAAAGGATAAGAATTACTGCAGGACCCATCGAATTAGAAGAGCGCTAAACAGAAACCATGATGGGGAAATTTTCGTCCGGCTCTGGCAGTACGTAAAACAAAGTAATCGAATAAGATTGTTAGCTCATATTTGATATAAAAAGTATATAATTAAATTTTTTATAGAAATTAAGAAAGCAGAAAACTGCATATGCTGCCACACTTATGAAAAATATTCGCCATCATATCCAAACTTTTGATTTTCTATTCAGCATTGTCGGTGTGACACATTCAAACACTACTTTTGATCTGTGTATTTGGGCCTTAAGGAATACACTAAGATAATTCTTGTAACATGGACTACCTTTAGAATCGAAATGTAGTCCATGTCTAAAGTTTAGATGAATTAATTTTTATTTTTTTTTAGTTTTATTAAAAAAAAACTCTACTTTAGCGTTTATTTTCTGAGTTTTATTTATACCTTAGAAAATTAAATTATTTTTAAAAACACTCAAACAACAGAGTGCTTTTTTTATAAATTTTACTACACGATCAATCACTTGTGTTGGTATAACAGCACATAAAAGTTATTTCTTGAGTTTAATTTATTCTTTAGTCTGGGTTCACACTATGAAAGTTTTCTTTCAGAAAGTCTGAGTTTATGGGTGAGAGAGGAGAAAAGAAAAGCATGTTCTCTTCCCCTCTCACCAATAAACTCAGACTTTCTGAAAGAAAACTTTCATAGTATGATCCCAGACATACATGTTAGGAGTAAAAACTAAAAAAAACTATAACCGCGTGGGAGTTATGATTATATTAGAATAGCGGTAAATTTAAAGAATCACCTAGCATTCAACATTTCACGTAAAATTCTGCCATTCGCTGTTATTTCGCGTGGAATTTTTAGCAAAAGAAATAAGTATAAATTTAATATTAAATTAGAAATAAAAAATTTAAGTAACACAACCGTAAACAGTTTTACATCCATATTTACTCTCTTTTTTATTTATTTTTTTTTTTTTTGAAGGAATAAAAACGTCAAATCGTGCAAACTCGCAAGATAGGTAACATTAATACATCTCAATATCACCGTGTGAAATAATCAATGTTGCTCAATTTTTCCCCCAAATTTTAACGGAGTATGTACTACTCTTTTGTCACTGAAATGTTTTTTCATTTCTAAGCAATGTTGCCACCAACGAAATGGTAAATTGTACGTGGATCATGACAACATAACACATGAAAATACGAATTACACAATCTTTTTCTTTTTTTTTGCAAACTTACGAGTTTTGTTTTGATTTTCATAATATGTATGTATGTATGTATGTATAAACTTTTCATTTAGTTTAAACAAAATTAACGATTGTTTTTTTTTTTTTGTTTTTTTTTTCAAAAAATGAACTAGTCGTCGTTTTTCATAAAAAATTCGTACCATTTTTATAGTAATTTATAACTAAAAAATAAACAAAGTAAAATACATCACATTTACAATAAGATAATTTTTTTTTTATTATTTTTCAGATATTTAAAGCTTCCACTTTTTGTATATAACGATTGGAATAGATTCAAAGTTTCAAACACTAATTGTAGCGAAACCTAAACTTTAAAATGTTTCTATACATTGAAAATCATACTAATATTCGCTCACTTGACTCTTCTCTTACTCCAACTGAATTATACACAAGTATGTTTAGCTGTGTGCACCATAAAATTTCCTACTTACTTGTTGTTGTTTGATTGTGGTGTTGTTCTATTGGAATTTTTATGAAATTGAAGACATCAATTGTTACCCGAATAAATTTGACTGATTTATTAACAGAATATAAAAACTTTACGTCTATGTTTTATTTTATTCCACTTTAATTTGAAGCACTTAGTTATAAAACTTTATTCACACTTATTCGGCAAAATGTAAAAACACATCCGATTTGTACAAGATCTCGAAATCCACTAAACGAAATGAAAGTAAAAGTGAAGATAGATAAATCAAGTATAAATTTGCAAGGGGCGCCACCTGTATGTGAATCTTATAGAAGAATTGGTTTTAAAATAGAGTATAGCTTTTTAGAAAATATGTCGATATGTAAATAAATACTCTAAAAATAGTGTGAGTACTATATACATATAGGCGCCCGTACACGACATGTTTTTGCCATCTGACATCTCAAATTTCCCACTGTAAAATACATATCAAGGCGAATTCAACTACAGGTGGTTTCGGAACTACAACAATCCAACAGCAACAGAAACAAAATAAGTTTTTTTGCATTGCATTGTTTTACTACATTTACACCTACGCAAAATCTAGTACTTACGAGATTTCGAGCTAAATCTAGTTGTTTTTGACTAGATTTCCCATACAAAACAAAATCTACTTCGTGACTAGATTTCGACGATATCTACTCAAAATCTAGTAGTACTTAATGATGCAACCATGGTTTTTTCAATATAGCACTAAAAAATACTTCCCTGCACAAGAAAAAATGACATTAAAAAAAAAAAACAAAACAAAAATTGTTAAAAAAAAATTAAAAAGTTTAATAAATAAATAAATAAAAAAGTGCAAAAAATAAAAAAGACGAATAATATTGATAAAATAAATATCATTGATTATTAATAAAAGGCAACGCAAATTTTTTAATGCATATTTCTTTTTGTGTTTGTATGTGTAACGAAAAGACTTTTAATTAGTTGTTTTGTTATAAAAACAAAATCTCGCTAATGTCAAAAAAGTGTAATGTAAACGCACTAGATTCCGAAGAAGATTTTAAATCAAATCTATAAGATTTCGGCCTAATGTAAATGTAGTATTAGTGTTTACGGCTCGAAATGGCAACCATTCTTAGCAAAACACTAACAAATCAAAACAAATAAGCGCGAACTGTCAAAATCAGATGCCGGTTCGACACCACCTGTAGTTAATTCGCCTTGATACATACATGTCGTGTGTTATCTCTTTAACTTCCCAGTAAAAAAATGGGTTTTTTGAAGCTCTTAAAGGCCCAAATACACTGATCAAAGTACTCATCAAGCATTGTGGTAGTATTAGTGAAAATGTGTTTGTATGTGTGTCACCGACAACGCTTGATGAAAAATCAAAAAATTTTGATATGACGACGAATATTACGTCCAGCACACGTACACGTTGAATTCGCCAGCTGGACAAGCATTTGACAAGTGTATTTGGCACTTAAAAGAAAATGCGAATAAATTATAAATTATGCGGCATAATTGTAATCCAAGTTTTATTATTTTTGTTATAAAATTCTGTTTAATAGAGAAATATTTGTATATTATTTGTCATAAAATTCTCTTATTAGAGAAATCATATTAAAAAACAACGTTTAAAATTCTTGCGTCTTGCGTTTTCGATTTCCAGAACACCCCTGAATAAAAATATATTATAGTTTATGAAAATTATTGATAAAAGCCATTTAAACAAGTTAACCCAAACCATTAAAAGAACCAATTTTTAAGATGGCTGAACTCTAGGGTTTTTTTCAATTGTTTTATTTCCCGATTTCCCGGGATTTTTGTTGCGGGATCCCCGGAAATAAAAGTTCCTCATAGTTTCAGAAAAAAACTATTTATACTTTGAAATTTAGTTTTATATTCTCTAAAAATTAGCATCTGTTGATGGGTTGTCGATTAGATCAATAACAAAAAGTGAGTACGTTCGTAAATCAATGTCTACTGACGCAATAAATCTACCAAAATCAGAATGTGCCTTGCAACAGTTGATAATAAATAAATTTAGTGAAGTGAAGAGTTAATAAAGAACATAAATTCAAAATAAGATCCAGGCAGTAAATTTTAATTGTCCATGGGCAATAGTGTGGTTCTTAAAATTAAAAGTTGGATTTTATCAAGTCTCAAATTCCAAATCGGTGGCTTTTAGTAAAAAACTACAAAAACAAAAATTTTTGGTCCATCAGAGAAGATTTAGGCACGTCGCCAGCCCACCGAAGTTTGAGAAAATCCTTAATTTTTGGCTAAAGTTTCAAAAATTAAATTATACTTTAATAAATATTTACTTCTTTATTCATAACAAATATTTTTGGTTTGCTAATAGCTTTTTGACATAACCTGCATAAACATATCGACACCCAAAAAGCAAAACGCCCTAACTAACAAAAATATCAATATTGATATTTTAACTTACTCATCAAGAAAACTCGTTATTATCGGATATTAATAAATTTAAATTCAACTTGTTTATTTTTATTTTACTAAATATTATTTTTGCTTTCATGGTAGTTTGTTATAGTTATATATATATATATATATATATATAGTTATAGTTATATAGGAAGCAGTTTCAAAAATGTTTAAGATGTGTGCCCGAATTCCATGGTCAAGTAATAGTTGGCCGATTTTGTGGTATTATAGCTTTCTGAAAACATAATTGTATCTTGATTTCAATTAATTTATAGTTACGACATTGAAACCTAAAAAAGTGATATTTTCTTCGCCCAAAATTTTGTATTTTCTGAGTTTCTTGGTGTATTCGCATATTTATAGAGCGTAGAACCCTAATTTTCAACGCATTTCCCCCATAAAATGAAGAACCACTCTTATGTGAGATCATAATAAAAAAAACGTTTTTAAAATAAAATAGATTCTATTTTACGACGGCTTTCTTCGACAATTTGTATGGAAAATATGGCGTCGACGCAGTTTTATTTGATCAGCTTTTTATTGATTTGTAACTTTTAGTTCAAATCCAAGACATCGTTGTGTTTTTTCTTTAATAAACCCGTTTCGGTTTACTCCCTTTATAATAAACCTTTAAGTTCTTAAATTGCAAATTAAAATAAATACACACACTTATTCAATTTAAAAAACTTTGTTGGAATTTATTAAAGTGCAGAGGTTAGAACGTCAAAGAATTCTGATGAAAGAATGTGGTGATTCTTGAAACATGTAAATTCAACCCGAGTTCGATCCCAAGCTCCGCCAAGAATTAAAATTATCAATTAATTTTAATAAAAATTCCAAGTTGTAAAATTCCTTCCTTCAGCTTGAGCTAACTAAAAAAATATCAAAAATTTAATATGAATAATGTTAAAAAAATTTATCCAATATTGTTAGTAGCGTACTGAGGAACCGTTTAATGTATCCAAACAAAATAACTAAACAATTATGAGTTAGCATGTATTTATAGTTCACAACCAATCTAGAGATTCTAGTACCTGTTAGTCGATTCTTGAAAATTATTTTCGGTTATTATATTATAACTGTTATACATCTAAAGAAAATAATAATGGTGCACTAATACGACAAAAAATATAATTTACAAGATAACTTATAACAAAAACTATAAAAAATTCTAAGAAAAATCTAATTTCGTAACAATATTGTATGAAAAAATACTGGCAGTTTTTCAAAATAATTGTGGGGCTTCAAATGGTACCATAAATGATTTCCAACCTTTGCTTGGACTAATGTTTTAAGAGTTTAAGATAAAACCAATAACTAAATTAATATTTATAGTATTGGTCGAATAGAACACTGAAAAGATACGGCGATACGGTAAGTACGGATTTTCTTGAATCAAAGATTAATTCAACTACGGATTATTCAAGTGCGAATTACTTAAATTATCCATATTTAATCCCGAATTCGTATTTGAAATACTGTGAAAATAAGATTGCTTTAAGCAAAACTGAGATTGAATTGAGCTCGTTTTTGCCTGATCACGTCAAGTAATTCAAGGTCATACACACAAAGAAAAACACTCTGGATAAATTAAGTTTTTTATACATTTAAATTTTCATATTATTCGAATGTGTATTTTGAGTCGAACAACAATTTTTAAGAGCTTTTATACTTTAATAGTCTTATTCCTTCAATATTTTCCAGGAATATTTTCTATGCACTGTCAGAATTTTCGTTTGCATATTTTCTAGTATATAGAAAATATTAATGGAAAATATTGAAGGAATAAAACTATTAAAGTATAAAAGCTTCTGAAAATTGTAGTTTGACTTAGAATACACATTCGAATAATACGAAAATTTATATAATAAATGTTACTCACCATGAGAAATAAATTCCCAGATTCTATTTGTTTTCTATACATACTTTAAGTACGAGTCGTACTCAAAAATTCAAGTACGAACAACACTAAAACTTACTTAAAGCAATACAAATTAGAAAGTGAGCGTTTTACTCACATTTGACTTATCAAAGTTTGTTGGAGACTCCACAACACCACAACAATACAATAAGTAAAATTGAGAACTCTTGTTTCTCATTTAGTATACACAACGTTTTTAAAGTAAACACCATATCGGGACTGATGCTGGTGTTTTATAATTAAAATTCTTTAAGGTGTAACACGGGCCAGTAAATCAATCATAATAAAATTCTCCTTCTAATTTCACTTTGGGCTTATTTCAAGTACGAATTCAGGATTAAATAAACTTTATAATACTTGAATCAAGCGCATTTTGAGGTTCATTCAATCTTACACAGAAAAAATTATTTTTCGAATTCAAACAAAAAATTTGTAGTATCAAAACATTTTTTGTCTGAAATCGGTCCTACAAACAAATTCGCATATTCAAACAATTTATTTGCATTTTGTTTACTAAAAAAAAACACTGATTTTTTCAAACAAATAATTTACAGAATCAAACAAAAAGTTTACTGAAATTACATATAAATTTCAAACAAATAATTTTGCTGAATCAAGCAAAAATTTTTTGCACAAGCAATGACGCACACCCAAGCTATCACTGAAGGAGAAGATGAAGGCAGAAGCAGAGCGGCGGCTGGCTTTGAGACACATGTTTTGTTGGAATTACTTTTGAACGAAGTCTTGTTTATACACACAATGTTTTTCTTCATCACTCACTGTTGCTGTATCCTTTCCTTGGCTAAAGAAGAAGAAATGTAACAAATAACGGCAGCAGACCGACTCGATATGTTTTTCGTCATCATTTTATTTTTGTATTTGATGTATTTAAGAAAACAGTTTTCAAAAATTGAATACGGGATTTTGTTTTTCATTCTTTTTTCCAACTTTGAAACCAACCAAAAATTTATTTTGTTTCTTATAATGTTGTTGTTGTTTCTGTTGTTTAAAAAAGAATGAAACCTTTTTTTTACCTGTTATTTTTTTTTGTTTTTTTACTAATAACCTCGTCGCGCTATTTTATCATCTTTCTTCTTGTTGTACTTTTTTAAAGCGTCCAAAAATAAACTGTATGTGACGTTGTTTGTGTTGTTGTTCTTATATTTCACATAAAGAAGTGTTGCTTACGATCAAATAAAAAATGCAAAAAAACGACAACATTAAAGAGCGTTAAATATTTCATACAAAATTAAGAAAACTTGAAACCAATAGCGCGTATATTATATTATTGAAAAGTTGTCAACATTTTTGTTGGTTAAATAAAAATCAAACAAAAATATTAATTGAATCAGTAAAAAAATTTGTAGAAATTAAAAAAAATTTCAAACAATCGTTTGTTTGAAAATAATTCGGCAATAATTTTTTCTGTGTAGTTTTACTTAAATCAATTTCAATTCGGTATTGAATTTAGATAAATTAAGTATTTCTCGATTGAAAATCCATACTTGTATCAATCTTTCTGTACTTGATTCAAGAACTCACAGTGCTTTAATACCACTTTGGATTGATTTGAGTACGAATGGATTGATTTTTCTTTTGAGTATAGTGATTGGTTATATTCATCAGTCCAACACAGAAAAAATTATTTTTCCAATTTAAACAAAAAATTTGTAGAATCAAAACATTTTTTGTCTGAAATCGGTCCTTTAAACAAATTTGCATATTCAAACAATTTATTTGCATTTTGTTAAGGAAAAAAAACGCTGATTTTTTCAAACAAATAATTAAACTGAATCAGACAAAAAGTTTACTGAAATTTATATAAATTTCAAACAAATAATTTTGCTGAATCAAACAAATTGTTTATGCACAAGCAATGACGCACACCGAAGCAATCACTGAAGGAAAAGATGAAGGCAGAGCAGAGCGGCGGCTGAGCTTTGAGGCACATTTTTTTGTTGGAATAATTTTTGAACGAAGTTTTGTTTATACACGCAATGTTTTTCTTCACGTAATCCTTTCCTTGGCTGAAGAAGAAGAAATGTAACGATATCAAGTGGATTATCTATGACCTTAATTAGTTACCGTCGTTCTCCACGTATAGTTTATTGCCGTCCAAATAAAGAATTTTGAAGAAGTTATACGACAAGAAAGTTTTTTTCAAAACATCATCCATAAGATTTCCAAAAATGTTTAAAAAACCCAATTGGCTTGTAAGTTTTAACGGTTTTGTGATTTGTATGTTTTTTATGGCCACAATTATGCTACAAAGATTTCACTTTTTTTCTCTATTTAAATTATTATAATATTTACCGTTAATATCTTCAATTATCAATTACTTTCTCATAAATTATGCAATAAATAATCGTTTGCCGTTAAATACAAGTACATATTTAATATTTATGTATGAATAAAATAAAATTACAACAAAAGTGTTTATAATCTCTTTATCATCAGCAACACTTTCTCATTGGAAGGAAAAACGGATAGTCTTCAATAAAGTCTTCCGCATCCTAAGGCAATTTTCCTTTTCTTTGGCCAACAATAGTGCATACGTAGAATAACTGCAAAGTTAAATAAGCAATAACAACAACTGCAAATATGCATTGCTGTTGTTGGTTAACAAATAAAGTTAAGCCCTCAACAAATTGCAAAATAATCACTTTTTATTGCCGTTATAGACCTTCCACGAGTGCGAACACTCGCACTTAAGCAAAATAAATAATGCCACATCCGTATTGAGGAGAACTCTCTTTGGCTTTTTATTCGCTGCTCCTGCAGTGAAGCCTCTTAGGTCTCTTGTAGTATGATTTTATGAAATTGAATTCATTCACATTATGGGCCCAACAAATCAATGGTCAACAGCAAATAAAGCTGAACCAATGAATTGATGTAATTAATCAATACAACGCAGTGAAGCGACACGGAAAAGGCGTTGTATAAAATTCATCCTTTCCTTTGCACTTGCTGTATGGTTGGCTGGTGTTTCCAGTGTGGCAGTGGAAATAAAGAATCTGGTGCCTTTAAATAAGAAAAAAGAAGTAAATGAATAGAATACTACTAAGTAAAACCTACACACGTTATCGTTTTAATTCCTACAACGGTTGTTTAAGGTTTTACGTCATATAAATACGCCGCGTTGCAATAGAATACAATGTTGGCTGAAGTTACCGCCACACAGTGGGTTCAAATACTTAATGTATACAACTCAAAATACTTAGTCTGGGTTCACTCTATGAAAGTTTTCTTTCAGAAAGTCCAAGTTTATTGGTGAGATGGGAAGAGAACATGCTTTTTTCTCTCCTCTCTCACCCATAAACTCAGACTTTCTGAAAGAAAACTTTCATAGTGTTAACCCAGACTTATCGTTACCTTCAGTTGTAAAGAAGTTAAGTCCACATTTTTTAATTCAGTTTTGGATGCAATTCAGAAAAAGTACTATTTTATATGTTAAATTTGTTGTTTATCAATGAAACGTCAAAGCGCTTAGTCCAAAAAACTTAAAGAAGGAAATTCAATAACAAACTTTAAAAAATGTATATCTAATAAGATCAATCTAATATTTTCTTGTAAATTATCAAATTTCGTTTTAAACTTTTGCTTTTCTTGTTTGGATCTTTTAAGAAAAGCATACAAATTTTCATACTTTTTTTATAGTTGGCGTATTTGATTAACCGTTTTTATTAAATTAAGTGCTGACGAATTCTCATATACGTTTACTTAATAAAAAAATGTAAAAACCTTATTTTAAAGCGTTGTGTTAAAGTACCATAAAGAAACAATTGAGCAAAAGATTCTTGAAATTGGCCATACGTAAATAGAAGGGTCATGAAGAACAAGCAAATGAATGTCCCTGCTGACTAAGTTGTCATTTGTAATAGTAAGATCCAGTTCAAATAAAAGCTTCTTGGAGGTCCGATAATATTCACGTAGTCAGAATCCCCAATTTCCGAGCCCACTCTTGCCAATTCATGGGCCATTTCATTGGGGGTGATGTTGAAGTAAGCCGGTAAGATTTCCCTTAGAGTTCTTTTACAATCATCCACTAAGAGCCCTTAGAGCCACCTGGCTAGTGACCTTCCAACCCCCGTGGGAAAATAGTACCAAATGGGAAATACGTGATATTTAATATATCTTTTTTCAGCTTTTTGGTTCTGCAACTGGCATTGTTTTTATTATCGTTAATATTGGACCTTAAAACATACAATTTAACATGAAATGTCCTCAGTGGATAAGAATATAAGAGGAAAGTTTTTGGTACTTTTTTGTATATTAACTGGTACTTTTTAATTTCCGTTAGAATTGGACCTAGAAACATAAAATTAAACATGCAAGGTCTTGAGTGAATGAGAATCTGTAAGAGAGCTTTTTGGTACTTTTTTGTTCTTTTGCTGGTACTTTTTAAATTTCCGTTAGTATTGGACCTAAAAACATAAAATTCAAGATGCAATAACCTGAGTGGATAAGGATCTATGAGAGGGAAGTTTTAGGTACTTTTTTGTATTTTAACTGGTACTTTTTGAATTTCCGTAGAAACATAAAATTAAACATGAAGGTTCGTGTGTGAATGAGAATATGTTAGAGGGATCTTTTTGGTACATTTTTATTCTTTCACTGGTACTTTTTGAATTTCCGAAGTTATTGGACCTAGAAACATAACATTAAACATGCAAGTTCCTGAGTGAATAAGAATCTGTAAAACTTTCATAGTTTTTTTGTACTTTTTTATTAAATTGGTACTTTGTTTTAATTTAATAATTGTTGTTTATAAAATAAGAAAAAGCAAACATGTGGCCGGTACTTTTTTGACATTCGGCCCTTTTAGGTAGTACGCAAAGAAATACAAATTATATAACATTTGTAACTTACCTAACAAATATAAATGCATGTATGGTACTTTTTTCGAAATTCGAACGTTTAGAGGTGAAAATTGTACCTACGTTTGTTATTTTTTCAAAGGATTTTTTTCTCCAACTATTTATCTTTCATCGCACATACCTCCTAAACTAAAACAGATACAAAACATTAACACTAATTGTACTTCATTAGAAAAATATACGGTATAAACAGGTAAATTCGATAACCTCATATCTCATAACCTAAAAGAGATACAAGAAAAATTGAAAATTTTAATTCAATAAAAAAGCGAACAGGTGTCGGGTACTTTTTTGAGGTACGGCCTTTTTGGGATGTACACGGGTAAATAAAAATTATATCACATTCGTAGCTGCTCTAAAAAATACAAATACTGATTTGGTACTTTTTCGAAATTCGAACGTTTAAGGTGTTCATCTTCGCATAGCCTAAACTTCTGTATCTAAAAAGCTAACTTTAGGACCGAGGCTGGCCTCTCGCCAAATTAATCCCGCTAACCTCAAAAATCCAAAAAATTTAAAAATTTATTGTTGTTCATAAAAAAATTAAGTGGTGTTTGGTATGTTTTTGAAATTTGGTCCTTTTGTTTTCTACGAGTGGTACTTTTTGAATTTTCTATAATATTGAACTTAGAAACACAAAATTATGGGTGGACATCAACATATGAGATAAAAAAATGTTGGAGCTTTTTTGTTAAAACCTAGGAACATAAACTTGGGCATGTGAATATGTTCATTAAAGAAAAGGTCCGATTGCAAAGTAGCGGGTTAAATGCTAGAATTTAAAAAAGTTAATACGTAGAAAAATAAACTTTGGCATACAGATATGTCCACTAAGAAAAAGGAGACGCTAACGAAGTAGCGGGTTAAACGCTAGTTATTTATATTTCTTAACCATTTTACGACCCTCAAACTTATCTGAGGTATTAAAATTACAATATAATAAAATATTTCAGTTGAGTTAAGTTCAATTAGATATAGTAGAAACCAGTAGCTTTCCGCACTTAAGGGTTCTGCAGTGATTGCTACTGAGACTTCTAAGAAAATCATATGGTGTGGGTAACACCCAATCTATTGTTTATAATGTTGGGTTCAGATCTGAAATTTTCTGTAGACTTATTGGGAAAGTCTTTGGTGGTATTGCTACAGAAATAGTTGATATTAAAAATGTCTTGCTCTTAAGCTGAAATTTGTCTAATGTGGAACTGAAATCGATTTCTCTGTTCTGCAGGGAGTCGGGGTGGGTCGAGACAGCAGGGACCTCTGGGGAATAGTCTGGTTAACACTGGCTGACTCTTGCCACAGGCTAAGAGCAACACAAAGGGACCGCTATAAGGACCCAAGTGTGCTGTCGTCGTGACGGCTTCCCATTGAACCTAACCTACCTAGCCTAAGCTGGAAGTTGGTTCAGCATTTGTATTATTTCTATCCAGTATAAAACCGAATTGGTGGAATTATTTTTGTCGTATGTTTTCCAGTGTCGAATTTTAAATAAAATAGTTTTTTTCCTTTTAGAAACCCTCGAGAGTTTTAAGATAAAGGGCGGAGGATCCACTCTAGTTAAGTCCCGAGACTCAAGTTGATTGATTTTTGTGTGTTTCTTTTATGTATGTATGTTATCAAAGGACAGGTTTGAGGTACCAAACACATGAATTAAACTTTTTTCAAGGTTGTCATGTTAAAATTCTGCCTTTTTCTTTAACTGCAGAATTAGAAGATCAAATTAAACTTGTTAATAGACAAACTGTTTCCTGCTCAGAAGTCTTCACTTTTTTTCAAGCTTTTGAAACTACTCGAAACATGAATAACTACACAATCGAACAACGTATCAAAGCAATGTTATTTTATTTTTCCAAAAATCCAGACTTCATTCACAACTTAAATATTAGTGATGAAGCCCATTACCTATTACATGACTACGTCAATTAGCAAAACAGCAGAATTTGGGCTACGGAGAATACAAGAGCAGTTCATTGGCGCAACCACTTATGTTTTCTGTTTGGTGCGGTGTACCGTCAGAAAGGATGATTAATCCACATTGGTGTGCCCATCTCAGTCAACGCTTGTGCATATAATACGATGTTTGAAAATTCGTTAGGTCATGTCAAAAAAGATTGAGCGAAAGCACATAATGCAGATGAGTCAATAGATTTGTTAAGGGACATAATTGGCGAACGTATTATTTCGTGCACACGCTTTTTTTAGTGGCCTCCTCGTTTAGCGATATTTGAACGAAAGAGTGGATGTTAAGAAGACAATAACCATCCCCTAACTACAAACAAACATTCAAAAGTGAAAGTTTTGCTTATAAGACAAATGAAAATTCTTCCCGAACTCAAGAATTTTTAACAAACGTCAGTGAGTCCATCAGGAATTGGAGCTACAAATGATAATAAGAAAGTCGAAATGTGGTGCCGAATTTTTTTAATCTTTATTTTAACTTCACTTAATTTGTAGGGTATATCGCTATAATGTCTTACTATCAAAAATATTTAAGTACTGTCCCACTGTGCTCTGCTTTTAAAGTATTTGACTTGGTTATGTAATAATAATCACGTCGGTGATTAAGATTAGATATGGATGGGCCTGGCCATAATATTTGTTTGTGTTAGTTTGTATTACTAAGTATAACTAAGTGTAAGTATTCCTTACAATATATTTCTTTTTAAAGAAGGGCATTAAGGCTTAAATGAAAACTTTGGCAATTTTTCATATTTTCCAAATTTATTTGAGTATAAGTTTAAATGCTATAAGAGAATTGCATTTCCCAGTAAGCAATAGTATTTAAATAAATTTACAAGAAATTAAAAAAAAATTATTTAAATGAAACTTAATTAAATTGAAAAAGATATTGGAATGTTCTATAATAAAATAATTTGTCTTAGATTTTAGCAAAATATTATTTACTGGGTTGTGTAGCTTTAGCATGCTATAATGATCACGTGCTTACGCATGCATAAAAACCTTCACTCGTTCAAGGCATTGGCTGTTTCCAACAATTGAGTGCATCGAATTCAAATCAATTTCAATAAAAGAAGGAATAATTCTCAATAGTCATTTGCCGAGAAAAGAAATGTTCAAATGAGCAATAAAGAGATCTCGTCTGGTACTCCACACAAATTCGTAAATCTTTCGGATGAAACGGCGCAGCATACATATAACGTTACGCTTTCAAAAGGTATCAATTTCATTGTTATTGGTTTTTTGTTAAAGATATTCGTACAGAAGGTACCTTCCTCTAACTGTGAAGCCAACAAGCGTCTCTAATACTTAAGTGGTTCTAAGCCAAAAGTTAATGCAGTTTTTGGCTTCAAATGTATAGGAGTGCTTAGAAGAAACCCTCTGGCTGACTAACGAACAGTTTGCATTTTATTTTCACTCGGTGTGTGAGAAGTGATACTTATTCAGTCAGTGATTTGTAGGAAAGTGATTTCTTGGCCGCATCTGCATGTGCAACTTCTTCCTACATTTAGCTGTTCTTCCGTTTGCCTTAAGAATTAACATAAAAGAAATACTTAGTGTATATTGACAAAGTTCTGGATGTTGTTTTCCTATGACCGGCAGGTGTAAGTCAGCCAGCCAGCCATTCAGCCAACCATGTGGTGTAACAGTCGAAAAACCCAACTATCTGTTCACTTGCACATCAGAAGTACTGCATCGCCTTCTGATGCAGCAAGAAACAATATTTCAATTTTCCAATTGCATTTAAATCGTTTTTAAATGGTCTTTTTCACATTGCTCACACAAAGGATTTGTTAACGTTATTGATGGTTTATTTGTTACCAATAGGTTAAGGGTTTTTGCCTTACAAACCGTATTTATTATTGTGTAAGTTTAGACTTTGTTGTAGTCTGAACAATAAAGTGGTTAAATTTAATAGAAGAATCTTGTTATTGGCAGAAAACGTGATATATGGCGGATTATAATGAATTTATATTTGAGAGAAGGGATCATAAGAGATTTAAATATTCTGGTAAGGGCAACATTTAACAAGCTACGTACGTATGCGATACAAAATGGATCAATTTAAATAAGTCACGTTTATCGAGCAATTAAATTTTGATAAAACTACAATGTCGTACGCATGACCAGTAAATAACAATAATGAGAATTAAAAAATGTATTTGAATTTAAACGATTTCGGACAAATATTATTAAGGAAGTATAGTCCGACTTAAATATACACTTTATCTGTTGTGAGTATTTAGCTCGTGAAAGGGAAAACAGAAATTGGATTAAAATTGTTTTTAATACAAATGTTTTCCAAAACAAACATTTAACAAAATGCCAATGAGTTAGCAAGATGAATGTAATGGGAAGTGTTGCCAGAGGTAGGGAAAATACCTACAAATTGTAATTTTTCAAGAACAAATAGTCTTTGCCTGTGCATAAAATTTTATAGTAAAAATCCAAATTGATGTTACGCTTCATTTGTGAATTCGTTGAAAAATTAAATTTAATAATTCGTATTTTATGTTTTACAAGCTTAACCCGGTGATATTTGCATCACCTATTAAAATACAGTTAGATATATTTTTTTAAGTTACAGATCTTGTGTATTGATAACGAAGCAGTTCCAAACTTAGATACTTAGGGGCGAATGTATTTAGGTATTTGTAATGTTATCATTCTCCAGATAGTCATGCATTTATATTTTCCTTATATGAGAGGTTCAACTCTTATTTTCTGCTCGCTCTTTGACATACATTTTGTATTGATATTTGTTATTTGGTGCTGCCATCTACATATGAATAGTGACGTGTTGTGTTTTGCTGGCTTTTTTGATATAACTGGCAATTAACTTGGCTATTTTTACCATATTTTTATTATTTCAGCGATTAATTAACCGTTTATTTTTTGTAATCATTACAAACTTAAATAAAATCTGGCAACTTTTTTTCACATGATTATTTTTTTTGTTATCATTTTAATTGAATTTTATATTCAGTCACTATTTAATTCTAAAAGTATGTGCATATGCAGGTCAAAACACCAGTAATGAAATCGATGAGGCTGACGTGTTCATTCTTATGGACTTGTGTACTTAATTTTAGTTTTTTTAACTGGAAAAAACAGACACTAAACAAAATTTTTCGAAGTTATTTTCGGGAATACAAAATTTATTATTAATACGATTTCCGTATGACGTGCTTAATTCTCAGTTTTTCATATTTGATAAATACACTGAAATTTATTGTTGAGGGGAAGCTGAAAATTTTTTGGTTTTTGGCAATTTTTGACTGAAATATTAAATTTAATTAATTTTCATAAAAAAATAATAATGTTTCGTACTGAAAAAAATTTACGTTTGGCGATTTCTGGCATCCGGTTTGGCGATTTTTTTAAAACTTCTTATATTACCATTTTTAACTTTTCATATTATCATTTCACAATTACACAAATTGCGAATCCCATTCTTTTACTGAAAAAGTGTTTCATTTCATTGTAGCCGTAAAATGTTAAAATCATATGCAGATATCGAAGCTAAGCAGTTTGGTGGCTTCGCACCAACTGTTGGTGTGATTTATTTTGCTGGCTCTGTGTGAGAGGTGCCACGCCCACTTAAAAATTTACAATTATTTTTAACCTATCTTAAGAGCCGAGTAAATTACTGTGAAATGAGGAAAATCAGTTCAGTAGTTTCGGAATCCATAGGGAACAAACAATTTGGATAGGTAAACAAGTAAGAGTGCTATATTCGGCTGTGCCAAATCTTATATACCCTTCACCATGGTGCAATAAGAACAAAAAATTATTTGAACACCATTCTTAAGATATAAATAATTATATTTTGCCCACACGCCCACTTATCCAAACCGTCCACATTATGTCGGATGTTGTGTTTTAATAACAAATTTTTTGGAAAATATGTTCTACTAAAAATTGCCGAAGTTCTGATATATAAGTCGTTTCCATAGGTCTTATGACAGCCCTTAAATGTAGGTTTGTATAAAAATGTCGATGTTTTTTATAATTATAAAAAAGAGTAATTTTTGGGAATTCAGTATTTTGGTTATAACTCTGCCATTTTTTAACCGATTTGACAGATTTATATAATGACGTGTTTAAATTTCAAAATCGAAAAAATGGACATACGTGGTTGCCTATGAAAACCGCAGATATTATAGTAAAAAAATTCAGGTTTTAATACAATTTTTGGCATCGATTTTGTAGTGCATATTTTTGTATATTTTAACGTTTGCAGAATTTTTTTGCATAATTTAGTTAAAAGAGCCTTTTGCAGATTTTTTTTTTTTAAATTAAAGCGCATATGTATTTTGCCTCTTTGAGGCATATTTTGATGCATGTTAAACTTTTTTAGATGCCTACAATTTTTTTCTTTCTTTGTGTTCGTAAACTATCTTTTTATGTTGGTAATTAACTTAAAATCGGCCCAAAAATATTTTACTGCATATTAAAATCTTTTCGAATCGGTTCACATCTGCCCAAAGCTCCCATCTATAAATAGCCCTAAATCCCTTTAAGACAAAAATCTCATATGGATGTTAATATCTAGATAATATTCGGCACAAATAACTCTTTAAACCTCTTAACATAACTTTGTTTTTGTGAACCCATGAGCCATGAGCCCATCGTTTCCAAATAGGGTAAAATCTCGAGTATTCGTCTGTAAAAACTTTGGTGTTTGGGCTTTGCCGATTATAATTTTATGATTGTTTTTATTTAATAGAACTGTTATCAGGGCTGGGCAGTATTTGAAATACATGTATTTGAAATACGTATTTAAAATACAAATACGTATTTTGTATTTGTATTTTAAATAAATGACGTGCAAGTATTTTGTATTTTGTATTTAAAATACGTGTCCAGCAAGTATTGTGTATTTTGTATTTTAAATACATACAATAAATAGAAGTGGTTTGTATTTTGTATTTTAAATACATAAAAATTGGAGTATTTTATATTTTAAAAACATAGTTTACAAAATATATTTTTCAGTTTATTGAAGATTGCTTGCATTATGATCTACCAAAATCTAGAATCGCTAAAGAACGTATCAGAAGTAGAAGCACCAGTAAAGAAGACGATGATTTTGTTGTTTTCGTAGATAGGGATGATGGTGAATCTAGGACATCAAATTTGGAGTTGGAATTTGTCAGTTTCCTCAGTGACAAGAGCAAAGACATTATTACTCTTGACAGCTATCCAAATATAAAAAGAGTATAATAGAATTTAATACAAGTTTGTGCTCATCAGGACCTGTAGAAAGATTTTTTTCTTCAGCAGGTTTTATTTTTTCTTCAACAAGAAACTGTTTTATGCTACATTCAAAAATCTGATATTTATGAAAGGAAACAATTGTTTTGTTAATTAGTTTTATCTAATTTATTTTTTGGTTTGAATAAAAATAGTTTATTTCGTATTTTTAATACATACAGGTACATGACGTGAAAGTATTTTGTATTTTGTATTTGAAATACGTACAATAAATGGAAGTATTTTGTATTTTGTATTTTAAATACATACAGATGTGTAAATATTTTATATTTTGTATTTTAAATACATAACCTGAAAGTATTTTGTATTTTGTATTTTAAATACATGACCCGCAAGTATTTTGTATTTTAAATACCGCAAACCATGTATTTTGCCCAACACTGACTGTTATTAAATTGTTGTATATTTTGTGTTCAAATTAGTAATTTTTGAATTTTTTGGTGCAAATTTTTAACAATTTTGGGGGCATATATTCAAGTTTTTACTGCATATTTAATACGCATTAAACGCGTTATTGTTATTTTTTTTTGCGAATATTAAAAAATAAGATTTTTTCTATTTGTAATTTTATTTTATTTTATTTAGTATTTTTCATTAATTTTTAAAAATATTTCTACGCGGTTTGTGTTAGCAATGTTCTTCTTAAAACACATTTGAATAGTTATTAAATTTTTCTACCAGTCAATTTAGGCAATGACACATAGATGTCACCAAAATTTGACACTAGCTAGTCAAACATTTATCTTAATTCACTTTTAATCTTTTTATTTTTTGCTCTTATCATATTCATCAATTCAGTTAGCGGTTTTATTTAGTGCAATCAAGATGTTGTTTCCGTGTTTTATTAAAAATTTATATTTTAAGCGCAAATTTAATTAGGTTTTTGTTACTTAATATAAATAAATTTGTTAAAAGCGTAAAATTTGAAGTGTTAGAATGAAAAGTGTTAAGTTTATTTTGCAAAAAGTATAGAAATTCATGTGAAATTAGTGTAAATAATAAAAATTATGTATGTATGTATCATAAAATTCGTTCCAATTGTATCAAATTAAAGAAAAAAAATTGTGAGCCATTTTCGTTTTTTAGCTTTTGTTGTTGTTTTGCCAAAAATAGTGTTTGTGTTTTTGTAAAAGGGAAGCAAGTGAGTTGCAATTATTGAGAAAACAATACAAAAGTAAGAGTAAATTGGAACAAGTGTATGTGCTTGTGTGTTTTGTTGCTGCATTAAAAGTTCATTTTGCTGTTGTTGTATACTAGTGGCAGTCTAGTAGTGTTAAAGGTAAGAACTTATTTTTATTATTAAATATGTACTATGATTTATATCAACATGTTGCTAATGTACTTATAAACATTTCTCACTATTAATTAGAAAATATTTATGTTGCTGGTACATATAAGTATGAATATAAACATATAGGTACCTAAATTGCACATTTTAACCGTTGTTTTGGCATTTGACTAGAATTTCATTACTTAGTAAGATATTTTTAGATAACAAATTAAAAAAATAATCATTGCTAATCATTTGTAATTGCTAAAATTAATAAAAAAAGATAAATAAACTAAAGTATTTCTGATAAATATAAGAAAATTCTTTTATTAAGGAAATTTAAAACACTAGTAAAATTTTTTTTATTAAAAGCAAAAGAAAATACCTACCTACACCTTTTAATTAAAAAGGGATATAAGCCACATCATTGCTAACTAGTTAGAATTGATAAAATTAAATAAAAAAAAAATGGAAATAAACTAAAGTATTTCTTATAAATATAAAAAAATCCTTAATCATGATAATATAAAAAAAAACTATTTAAAATTTTATTATTTAAAAGCAAAAGCAAATATGTAATAGGTGTATTGCCAGTTATATACCAATTAACAAAAATATTATTCAATATAACCTCTTTGAAAGGTTTTTGTGTGTTGAACAGATTTTCCTAATTAAGTCTTATAATTTTTAGTACATACGTACATACATATTTTATTTCGATAAAAGTATTTTTATTATTACCTGATTAAGTTCCAGAAAACGCTCCTTTAGATGGGGCGATTTATGGTCATAAAATGTTTCCCCTAAGTACAACAGTGTATTTCGAAATAAAAGTTTAATTACAAGCTTTGTTATATTATAAATCAATCTTTAATAAATTCTATTTCCTAATTTACATGCAGCCTTTTTGTCTCAAATATTAGCTCTGTTTCTTTAGTTTTTGGGTAAAGTTCGTGAAAATGAGAGAAAGATTCAATTTCTCTCATAAATACACTGTTGCCAATTTGACGGTTTTACCGCGATTCTAGCGGTTTTTGCGTGTCCATCGGGGTAAAATTTCCGTTTTGGCGGTAAGCGGGAAATCTAGCGGTTTTTTTTAATATCATTAGAAAATCAATTTTTGTTCTAGGCATTTGCAAATTACTATTTTAATCTAAACATAAGAGATTTAAAATATTTGTTTTCAATTAAAGTAATAAGGTGATAAGAAAAAATTGTTTTAGTGGAAATTAAATTTGTTTCAGCAACAAAAAATTTTACAAGGCTTTAAACAGATTTTATAAATTTTCTTGTTAGGAAGTTAAAGTGAAATGTATTTAATATTTGTCCAGCCCAAAAAAACTAGACGTAATAAAAAAAACTGAGAACGGACTTGAATTTATTTAAAACAATTTTTACGGCAGACCAGTATTATCAACTTTTATCGTTCAAAATATAATCTATAGTCAAAGCTAAAGTTAAAAGAGTGTTGTCTACAGCAAATCAATGCTTATATTAAAGCACTTACGCAACCAAAAATTAAAAGTATTTTTTATTATCCCTTGGATACAACTTCCACACGGTTGTCAAGCCTAATGCCAAACAACGTACTGTAATTCGAGAATTCGAGAAATACTGTTTCTGATCCTTTAAGAAACAACAAGAAGCGCCACTTTAAACCTTTGGGTGGGTTCATATAAGTATGTTGTTTGGTATAAGCAAGCTTCTAACTAGATATACGAAAATTCTTCTATATTTTTATTTAGTTAACAGATGCAAACCTTATTTCTAGTTTTCCTAAAAAGTGAAAAATAATTTGCATAAATCTAAGCGAAGTCTTCGGAGCGAAACAGAAGTTATCTATTCGTTTGTTAGGATTGTAAACAGTTTTCAAGCATTAATGTTTGAAATAATGGCCGGCAAAAAATTTTAAAAATTATAAATGTTATAAATCAGTAGTGGCCATGTCATCCATATATACATACATATGTTTATTCAACCTTTTTTAATTAATGTCCCTCAAAAAGTAAATGTAAAGGCTAGATTACACGGTACTACATTGTAAGAGAGATTTATACAATTACAAAAACAACTAAAATCAACTCAGGAAATTTTTCATGTTGTTTTTGTAAAAATTGTTAATCTGCAACCATCTGATTTTTTGTTATTTTTTTTGATTTTACTTGTACCATCCGTGTAAACATGAAAAATACATACAACAGATTTTTATTTTTTTCTTTTAAACACGGAGAGAATTTCATAATATTTTGATTCTACAAAGTCGTAATACATCGTATTACCGTGGAAACTGGTCTTAAGCACCAAATATAAAATAGTGTAAAATTTCTAATTGGTTGTCTTGCATTTACTTCCTTCTTTTCTTTTCCGATTTTTTTTAATCTTGGTGTAGGGTCTAAAATTATTAGCATCATAACCAAAACTAGTTTAAGTGCACTTATCTCTAATGTCTGGATAGATTTCAAGCAATACAAATCCCTGAATTATATATGAATATCCACATTTTCTACTTTCGCGGGAGTAAAAGAGTCAGTGAAATTAAAAACTTTACAATATAATTTTAATTAAAAGACATACACCTTCAAAAAAGCACCCTTTATTTAGATTTGTATAAACATTTCATATAATATTTAGATTTTAGGGATATTTTAAAAACATTTAAAGCTAAATAAAATAAGCGCGATTTGACGGGAAGTCTTTAAAAAAATTTGGCAACAATGCATAAATAGACTAAAGCACAGGAAAACAATAACACAGAAAATATTATAAATAGATTTTTATCAATAAAAAAATTATTTAAAAAGTATTTAAATTTAATAAATGTGATAATTAAATCAATTATTTTTTTTGTTGAAAGAAAATTAAAAATATAACTTTGATTAAATTAAGATTTTAGTTGTTTTGAAATAAATTTTGAATTAAAAAAATATTAAAATAATAATGGAAAATTTTGAAGTTTAAAATAAAATAATTTAAACTTGTGAAATTGTTATTTGAAATTGCCAAAATCAATCAACACATTGTTTGAAATGGCAAAGTTTTTTTTAAATTAAAAATATCTTTTATTGAAAAAAAAAATGTATTCAAAATATTAAATTTTTACAATTTTAAGTAATCAATATAATCATTTTGCTAATAGGTGCAAAATCAACAAATGGGTTGATTGATTCTATGAATTTGGTATAAATTTGGTGATTAGAGACAATTTTAATTTTTTCTGTGAAACAAAATTATTAACACAAAGTAGAACGTCCTTGTATCTTGAAATGTTTTTTAATACCTACCAAACCTTTTGTTTTATTAAATATACCATGCAGAACTTGTTTTAAAAATTCTTTTTTTTTAATGAACATCGGTTTTTGGTTAGCCTTTTTTATTTTGCTTATGCTTTTACAGCCGTTTGGTAATTTAAGCAACTTGCACGAAGAAAAAATCTGGGCGGTTCCGTGCACAAAGAACAAGAATTTTATTCTCGTGCAGATATATCTGCAAGAAGCCTTTTATAGTGTGAACTCAGACTAACACCATGTGTAGACCTCAACATCATACATATATTGCACATACAAACATTTTTTAAAAGATAATGTTAAACATAAACTGTAAAATTTGATATAAATTTCATTAACTTTTATTTTTTGAGCTTTTTAATAAAAAAACTATGTAAATTATAGAGATTTACGATTACTTTTTTATATTACGCAACTTAATGAACAGTGATGAGCAGGGAACCCATAAATATGCAATTGTATGTTTTTCCTTGTACGACCAAAGAAGGCAGAAACAGTATATTTATCCGTTTTAGAGCTTTATATGTATTTTGGCACCGATTTGTTAGTGCATATTTTACCCTTTGCAGCATGTTTTTGCATAATTTAGTTAAAATGCCCTTTTTGGAGCATTTTTATACTTTATAGTGTATATTTTGCCTTTTTGAGGCATATTTTGATACATGTTTAAATATTTTTTAGATGCCTACAAGACCTGTCGCCGCAAATCAAAAAAAAAATTGGTTTACAAGATGGGTTTTCTGTTTTAAATATATGTATGTGACGCGCAAAATAGAAAGGGACCTAAGGGTTTTGTTCAGGAGAGCCATTTTAAAGATTTAAATACGTGTATCTTTGGTGTACCATCACTGAGCGTGTTGGTATTGGTCTCATTTGAAAGCGACGCATCTCATGACGTCGTCCCTACCTCTTGTTTTGTGTAGTTGGTTTTTACTGCTTCCTGTACCTTACTGGTCGCTTTCTGTATACCCAATGAATTGCTTCAATTTCGTTATCGTCATTAAATTTTTACTCTAAGCTTGTAATTAAAGATGTGTGCAAAACATAGAAATTTGCACCAATATTTTAGTATACCGATCAACTCAGAATCATTTTTTAAGTGATATTAAGATGTTCATCTGTCCGTCTGGCTGTTACCATTGTGCGCAAAGTACATGTTGTAATCTAGATAATTCGATAAAGTTGGGTAAATCTATTTTAATTGTACTAAAGACGAAGTCAATGTAAATGACGAGAATCGGTCTCTGTGGTCACAAGCAATAACGGTCTAAGTCGAAATAGTTTTTGAGAAAAGGCAGTTTATACACACAGAAAAAAATCAAGTTAAAAACGTCGAAAACAAGGTTGATTTAAAATTTTTCGGTGGTGATTTTGCTTCATACGTGTTTCATGTTAATTCAGCCTGATTTTATAATTACTTGCGAACAACTTTCTTTTTCTTTTAAAATAACTATAATTCATGTTAATTTAACATTGCAGTAAAGTTAGAGCAAAATGTCAATTACATTGAAATAACAATCAAATCACGTTGAATGAAAGTTATTTCATGTTGAAACAACGTGAATTTCATGTTGGAACTAATTGGTGTGAAGCAGCTTCAGAGACAACATATGCATTTATTTAAGAATAATTCAAAACACTTACCCCTGTAACACACGCTTCACTTATTTTGTAATCTCCTTTGTTAACAGATCAATCAGCAGAATGGCCCGATATGGTTTTCGTCATCATTCTACTTTGAAAACTTGATGTACTATTTAACCAAATAATTTTAATTAAAAGAATACGGGAATTGTCTTCTTTTTATAACATGTTTAAGGAATGAAAATAAAAAAATTAACATACTTAACTATGTATGCATGTTAATTTAACAAGGTAAACTTTTGATTTTAATATAAAGCAGGTTTTTATGGATTCAATATTGAATCCATATTTATTTTTATTTTAATATTTTTTTTTCATTTTTTTTATCAGTGAATAATATTTAATAAACGTGATTTAAGATTATTTTAATATTTTTCATTTAAAATTAATATGAAATAATGATAAATTTAAATAAAGGGCATACTTTTGCAGAAATTTAACATGATTCTCAATCAACATTTTTCCATGTTAATTTTAAATTGGTATGTTTTTCTGTGTGTATGTATGCTTGCGTTTCAAAAAAAATTATTTGCATTAGAAAACAAGTAATTCAGAAACAAAGATTCGTACCCCACAATGCTAAGATAAAAAATTATAACGAAAGTTGTATTTATTTCAAAATTTAATAAAAACGAATATAAAATTAAATGTTTCTTAAGTCGACTTAGGCGGTTATCGCTTGGGATATAATTTTATTGGTATTAATATTCGGCACAAATAACTCTTATATGAATTTAAGCCTCTGTACATAACTTTGTTTTTGTGAGCCCTTGACTGCTTATCGCGTCCAAATAGAGTTAAACCTCGAAAATTCGTCTGTAAATACTATGGTGTTTACCGTTTATTATTTTATACTGTTTTTATTAAGTAGAACAGTTATTAAATGGCTGAAATTTTTTGTTTCAAATAAGCAATTTTTGAATTTTTTTGGGCATATTTTTAACAATTTTCATGGCATATTTTCAAGTTTTTACTGCATATTTAATGCGCATAAAACACATTTTTAAGAGCATATTTCTGGTTTCCCTGGTGATGTGCAAAACGACAGTAAAAATAGCAATACAGTACTTCATAATTTTTGTTGATAAGGCTTGTACAAAAGCATTATTGTGCCGATTCTCTGTCGAAGTTAGGGAGTAAAAAAAAAGTTAGCGCTAATGTTCAGAAGTAATTACTTCGCATGGATATGTTCATCCAGTTATTTTTTACTAAAGCAATTATTATGCTTTGCTTTTTTGTAAACCTAACGATTTAGTTGCAAATATGGAATATCAATAGGGTTTTGCAAGTTGAGTTCATTCTTACAAAGCTGCTTTTTCGATTTATTATTGCAAGAAATTCTCCAGCCCAGAATCGCAAAAAATTAAAGGCCAATTTCAACAAGTTCAGTTATAATTAGCTACCAGTTTTAATTTCGAAACATACTGTTAACTGGAAGTTAAAGTAATAGTTTGTTTTAACTGAACTTGGTGAAATTGGACGTAAGTTTGTTAAAATTTTAATTTCGAAAATTATTTAATATTAAACTTAAATATGAGTTTTTGATTACACAATATCCTTTAACCAATTATTGCAACTCCATAAGTTTTTATAGATTTTTTGCACAGCCCTTGAATTATTTCCTGGCTTTTACTCAATGGATAATTTCTGTAAATTTCTTAGTACATACAAACAAATACTTTAAGTCTTTCTAAAGCAATTAGGAAATATTTAATTACAAATATTAAATATATTGAATTGCCATAAAATGCAAAAATCTCATTTTATGGATCAAGCATTATCAATTTTATATTCTGTATTTTTTTTTTTTTTTTAGAAAATGTTAATGATTTCTAAAAGGTAATTGTACTTTGTGACTAATTTTTCATTACCTTTTAACACTACATTTGTATAATTCATTTATTTGCTTTCACATTCTATAGTCTTTTATAGTTTTTCATAACCAGGGTTACCGTAAATATGCAACTGCATGTGTATTCTTTTGCGACCAAGGAAGGCAGGAACATAAACTTTATCCGTTTTAGGGTTTTCTATGAATTTTGGCGTCGCTTTGTTAGTGCTTATTTTACCCTTTGCAGTATTTTGTGCAAATTTTAGTTAAAAGAGCATTTTTGCAGAATATTTCAGTTCTTAGCGAATATTTCGCCTTTAGAAGCATATTAATATACAATTAAATGCGCAAAAAAAAATTGTGTGGAATTCGTGTTAGCAGATCGGTGTTACGTTTTTAAATCTATTTTTATACCCAACGTGTTGCTTCAATTTCGTTACTATATTTCGTTTTCACTCTACAATTGTAAGCCAAAGCACAGAGAAGAACGGAGGTAAACCTTCCCAGCAAAAACTTTATTTACAATCATAATTTTAATAACTTCCTGAATTCATTACTTTGTACCTTTATTGGCCACTTTTTGAATTATAGGTTATATATTAAATTATAACATTATTATATCTAAGTTCAGTAGAATCGAAAAAAAGTTAACCAAAAAGTCCCAAGGGTTTTTAACTTTTTCAAACTATTAACTTTTCTAAGCGGGCTTAGATTTGAAAATATACAATAATCATGGATCTTTCAGAAATTACACACTAAACTTATTCCAATGGCTTAGTTTTCAAAATAACAAAAAAGAAACTCAGATTTTTCATATTTATTAGCCACAGCCTCGAAAATTTCAAACATTTTTTCTAATTTTTGAGATCCATAATCCAACGCTATTACTTTTCCCTGAATATATTTATTAATTTTGTTCAAATTCTCTACTTCTCATTTACGATGTTTTTTTTTCCCAAAACTTTCAGAAAAGTAAACTAAAAGTTTACTTTTTAGAGCGACGCAGGCACGCTTGCGAGGTTAACTTTTCCGAGAGTTAACTTTTTCGCGATTCTACGTATATAAATATGAAATTGTAACGTTACTCACTGATTCATTATCGCACAGCCTAAACGAATAAAACTAAAAACTGAAATTTCGAACAGAGATTGGCCACTCCCAAAATCGATCCACTAAGGCGGAATTTTTAGATATTAGAATGTTTAGGGGGTAAAAAGAGTAAAAACGGGAAAATTCGGTAACCTTTTATCTCTAAAACTAAAAGAGATAATAAAAAAATGTAATTATTAATACGATTTCCGTATGACGTGCTAAGTTCCCAGTTTTTCATATTTGATAAATACACTGAAATTTATTGTTGAGGGAAAGCTAGCTTCTATGCGCATTTCACTGGTTGCTTAGGCCAGCTCATCAGGAAACCTTTTCCAAAGATTTTAGAAAGGCCAAAAATATTATACAAATAAAACCCTAAAGCGAATAAGAATTATAAACACTAAAAGTCTTACTTGTAACAATATCAAAGCCAAAACAAAACACCAACAATAAACAGTGAGTTTATCTTTTCTTACATTCCCCTACAATTGGTTGGGTTCTTTCCGACTCGAATTGTAGATGTAAGTGGGTAAAAAGAAAAAACAAAATTAAAAAACAAACTGCTTCATTCTACTGTTTTCGTAAGAAAACAACAAAAAAAAACCAATTTGCCAATTCAGTTCTTTTGCACGGGCACATGCAAGTATGTATATTATCAAAGTTATTTTCGGGAATACAAAATTTATTATTAATACGATTTCCGTATGACGTGCTAAATTCCCAGTTTTTCATATTTGATAAATACACTGAAATTTATTGTTGAGGGAAAGCTAGCTTCTATGCGCATTTCACTGGTTGCTTAGGCCAGCTCATCAGGAAACCTTTTCCAAAGATTTTAGAAAGGCCAAAAATATTATACAAATAAAACCCTAAAGCGAATAAGAATTATAAACACTAAAAGTCTTACTTGTAACAATATCAAAGCCAAAACAAAACACCAACAATAAACAGTGAGTTTATCTTTTCTTACATTCCCCTACAATTGGTTGGGTTCTTTCCGACTCGAATTGTAGATGTAAGTGGTAATGTAATACTTATCGTTGTTCCTTAGAAAAATAAGCGGACAGGTGCCTGGTACTTTTTTGAAATTCGGTCCTATTAGGGAGCAAAGGGGTAAAACCTAAATTTTGGTTCTTTTTTGACACCCCATCTATCTGTTGAACCAATAAACATAGAATCAAAGTTAATACCACATCCGAAACTTATAAAAAAAAAAAAAAAAAATACGAATGCGTATATGGTACTTTTTCGAAATTTTAAAATTTAAGGGGTGAAAATCGCAACTGTTTTTGGTACTTTTTTAACAAAAAATCCATTCATTGACAAATTCGTACTAAATTATGGGGTACCACCCACTACACTACTAAAATTTTTGATACCAAAAAAAGAAATACCGGAAATTTTATATTTTTCTTTAGCTTTTTGGTTCTACAACTTTTATTTTTTTTATAAGCTTTGGTATAAACATATGTCTACGATGGAAAAGGAGACGCTAACGAAGTAGCGGGTGAAATGATTGTATTATATGTTCAATAAGTCATAATTCTACATTACAAAAAATACTTTTATATAATGGCTTAAATAAGTTATTAATATACGATTTTAAATAATTATTTAAATCAATTTTCAATAAATAAATAAATAAATAAATAAATAAAATCCATTAAGAATCCAAAAATCAATCAAATGTATGTAAACATATACATATCGATCTAATATAAACGATGTTTTTTGGACAACATAACATTAACATTTTTTTTATAGTGTTACAGCTAAAAATGATTTTTTTTAAATGTTTGCATACATTTCGAAAAATTTATTATTATTTAAACTATTTTTTAAAAAAATTCCATAAGATTTTTCACGCATATAAGAGCAATTTTAATTTTTGTGTTTTTTTTACCTTTTTGAAAGTTAATTTGTAACTATTTTTTGTCTATTTTTGTAACTACATTTTTTTATAAAATGGTTTTAAGGGCCGATGTTGAATGTACACCACACCTAAACATTATGTTTTTTTCTGCATTTCAGTTGACATTTCTAAATTTCAGACTACTTCAATTTCAACCATAGAAAGATACACAATCGAGCAACGCGTTAATGTTAAGCAGGCTTATTATGAAAATGCGCGTTCAAAATAAAAAAAAGCAGAATTGCCGCATTTGGGCGAATGATTGTCGAAAAACAATGCGCCCACAACCAGTGACTGTTTGGTGCGGTTTATGGAATGTCGGCATCACAGAGCCAGTCAGGTAGTAACTGTGAATGGTGTTCGCTATCGTGAGATGATAACGAACTGGTTTCAAAAGGACGGAGCCACTTGCCACACAGCTAGCGAAACAATGGCTCTGTTGCCCATCGTTTCCAAATAGTGAACAATCTCGGGAATTCGTCTGTTAATATGGGCTTTACCGACTATAATTTTTTGCTTGATTTTTTTAAATGCAAATATTATTTAATTGTTGAATTTTTTGTTTTGAAATAAGCCTTTATTGGGGTACATTTTAAGAGCATATTTTCAATTTTTTGCTGCATATTTAATGCGCATTTAAGAGGATATTTTTGGCTGCCCTGTTCATAGGCAACACTAGCAACACCAGATCACTAATAGAATTTAAAATCTTGTCACCATTTGTTCTTCTTGTCAAATTGTTTGCTTTAAAATGTACAAAGTACAAACTAGAATTGACTAATTTTTACTTAAAAGAGAAATAAGTAAATGACTATACCTGTTGATTTCACATATATTAAGAATGCAAATTATACACTCGAATCAACATCATCATTTCGTTAAAAAAATCTGTGTAAAATTTTTTTGCAAAAAAAAGGAAACAAGAAAAAAGGAGGGAAAATGGTTAAAATCAAATAAAAATTCTTAGCATATGTATGCCTCCTTCATCTTCGTCTATTTAAATAAAGAAATAAAATGACTGACACTGACATAAAAACACTTATTTTAGCTACTAAATGATGATGATGCTAGAAAAGTTTTACTAATGCAGGGAATTGAAAGTAAGAATTCTTCGTTTTTTTATAATTTGTTCCTATGCCGCAACATAGTATTATAACGACAATGCAACAAAAATATCTATATCTATCTGACCAAGTCAAAAACCTTTTTTTTTTATTTGGCTGATTTTTTTTTTATATGATACTGTTCTTTAAAAGTCCTGACACTTTAAAGGAGGTATTTTTTAAGATAGGAATTTTTTCTTTCGCAAACTTTAAAAAAATTTTCTTAAAGTAGAGTTTTTATGTTGTAATTTTGAGCAATATGTACACTGTGCTAGTTGCAAGAAACAGAAAAGCCGGGCACCTGGCATTTTAACCTAATAGGGGCACGCTGAATATCGTTATTTCGAAAATGTAGGTGGTTGCACAGCATATACTCACGTAAATCAAAGCGCTTCGGTTTATTGAAATTGCTTAAAAAATCCGAAATTCCGCAATAAATAATGAAGTGGTTTTGGTCATATATTTGACCCATCTGGGAGCATCCTACGCGCTGTATGGTTTAATAAAATTCTTTAATTTGGCCCCTGCAGCGCGTAGGATGCTCCCAGCTGGGTCAAATGTATGACCCAGCCAATGTGAACTTTAAAAGAACGAGAAGTGAGGAAACTGTGAATAATTTTTGTCAAAGCTATTGGGAAATTTAAATTTATCATCTTAAAAACGAGACCTTCGTGCCAGACTGAATCAAATGCAGCTTTGACATCTAATAGAACCATGCCGGTTGATTTTTGATTGTTGAAATTCGTTTTAACCAAATTCCTTATTCTTATCAAGGGATGAGCTGTGTTGTGTTCTCTGCGGAACCCAAATTGTTGAGGTGGAATAATATTATTGGCTTCCATAAAATCAGTTAATTTAATTTTAATAACTTTTTCTAAAATTTTACTGACACTCGACAGCAAGCTGATAGGACGGTATGACGATGGACAGTCAGCTTGCTTACCAGGTTTTTTAATTGGGATAACTTTAGCTTCCTTAAATTTTTGGGGAAAATAGCAAAGTTTTAGACATGAATTGATTATTAATGTTAAAAATTTAACGCCTTTGCTAGGAAGTGCTTTAAGACATCTATTATTAATACCGTCGATGACAGGTGATTTTTTATTTTTTAAAGTTTTTAAAATATTTGAAATCTGTGAAGTATTAATTAAACATACATCCAATGGATTAACTCTTAACGATCTATACGATTCCAGGGTATCATTCACTAAGGAAGTTGTAATTGGGTCCCCTAAATGGGATGAAATAGAATAATTAGCAGCAAATGTATGCGCTAAAATTTCACATTTTTCTTGATTAGTGGTGTACCGAACACCGTTTTGTTTTAACATAGGGATGTTGTTAGCCTTCTTTCTTAAGACTTTCGTCAAATTCCAGAAAGGCGGAGAGCCTTTATCAAGCGTTGATAATCAGGGGTGTGCTGGAAATCGGAAACGTAAAACGCAAGAATTTTAAAAGTCGTTTTTAAATAAGATTTTTGTAATAAAAGAATTTTATGACAAATATTTAACAAATATTTTCCTATTAAACAGGATTTTAACCCAAAAATTATAAGAATTAGTGTTGGGGTGAATATTGGGCTGGTTACCTGTTGAAGAGGGTCTGATGGCCTCTTGGGTGCAACTTCGAATGGGTACGTTGGCGGGGCACTGGAACAATCGGCACACTCAAACGATGAGACAAAAACCACCCTTAAATTTGGTTGGCGCTTACTCTTCTATTCCCTTTCTCCTGCGTGATGGATATTAAATTAAGCCACTTCACTTTTCCTTTTTTTTGTTGAAACGTTTTAATTTCAAGTTTATTATTTATTTTAGATTATTTACAAAACACGGTTTTAATTTAATTTAATTTCACAAAATATCAAAGGCCGGCGTCTGGCTGGTACAAAGTTTTATAAAAGAGTAACAAAAAACTTAAAAGTGAGGCGAATTCAAACGTCAGACAGAATATCATATGAGGTGTTGCCAGATGCCGCCACCACATGTGATGCCGCTTCACACGACAGAACTACCGGGAAACATGAACACCCGGTTCACACCAGCCAGACGCCAACATACACCCCGCCTTGCAACGGTGGTGCAACATGACAAGGAACTACGTTAAGATAAATCTATAAGACTTAAATAAAATAGAGAAATTTAAATTTTAATTTTTTTTTTAATAAACTTGATAAAAAAAAAGATATGAAAAGGCAAAGAAAAAAAAGTTCAAAGTTCATAGAAAAAAGTAAAATGAAAATTAACAAAAGGTAAATAACAAAAAATAAATAATTCAAAAAGTAACAAAAAAAAATTCAAAAACTTAAAATATTAGGGTAAAATATGAAAAAATGTGCGCCTTATAGGGCCTCACTCATCTTCCCGGGTCACCACTCCTTCCCCGAAGTAGGCAAAACCAAAGATGGTGTCCTGGACATGGATGTTCCCCGGCTTCCCCTTGGCAGGTCCAATGAACACCCGGCTGGCCACATCTGCCCCCAGTGTAATGTGGTACGATCGACTGCGGTTCCAGTGTCGGTCAGCCGATGAGGTATCGCCCCGCTCCATGTATTCGGCTTCGACGGTGGCCACCGGACTTTTGCCCTTCGGGCGATCCTCCACTGCTAACTCCACCTCTAGTGTACGGCCCTCTTCATCCCGACGGAAGAAGGCTAGCATGGTGCATCCTCGGGTTACGACGCAACCCAGGTCATTGGCCTCTTTGCGAGTGATGGATGACCTAGCCACCGTGGGGTCCAGTAGTACTCGCGACCAAAACGTCCTCCGGCTGGTCCGGGCTACCACGCGGACTAGGGCGGTCATTTTTACCCACACCCGTCCCTCCGGCATCGGGTGAAGCCAACTGTTGTGGTCCTGGCGGCAGCGGCGACATCTGTCGATACTTCTGCAGTCGGCTCGGGTGTGGGATTGGGCCAGACAGTTGTAGCAAAGCGCCCTGTGGGCCACGACTCGCAACTTCTCCTCCACAGGGAGGGTGATAAACCGGGAACACTGTCTGACCGCGTGGAAACGATCGCAGAGGGGACAACGGAAATTGGTATTGAAGGCGGCCATGAGGTTCTGAAAGTGAGTATAAGGTAAATATTTGGGAAACGGAAAATAAGTGTATAAATGTGCATATTAGGGTAGCGCCACTAGTTTGTGAACCGGTCGAGTGATTACGCCGTTTTGGGTTTTTAAATCGGCTACTCGCACCATGGCGTCACTGCCGCGATAAACTCGGACGATAAGACCCAGACGCCACTCAGTTGGGCAGCCTGGTTCACTTTTTAGAGCTACGAGGTCGCCTTCTTTTAAGTCTAGCTGAGGGTGTTGCCACTTGTTACGTTTGTTGAGCTCCTTAAGGTACTCCTGCTTCCATCGGCGACAGAACTCTTGCTGTAGGGCCTTAACTTTACGCCACCGATTTACAATACTTAGGGGTGGAGACAACTCTTCGGGCTCCGCAGGGGTGAGCATAGCTGTGCCTATCAGAAAGTGGCCTGGGGTAAGGGCAGACAAATCTTCAGCGTTTTCTGACATAGGGCCAAGAGGACGCGAATTGAGACACGCCTCTATTTTTGCCAACACGGTTGAGAACTCCTCGAACGTAAATTTAAGCTGACCAGCTGACTTTTTAAGGTGCATTTTTGCGCTTTTTACCCCTGCTTCCCATAGTCCTCCCATGTGAGGTGCTGCAGCAGGGATAAAGTGCCACGACAAGCGCTGGTGACCATAATTCTCTACAGCCGTGTCACGAAGCTCTTTAACGTGCTTGGCGAAGTCTGCGTCGATTTCTCGAGCGGCGCCAACGAAGTTTCTGCCGTTGTCGGAATACATGCAGCTTGGGCAACCACGACGGGCAACGAAGCGGGCCAAGGCTGCTAGAAAGGCAGGGGTAGATAAGTCGCTAACCGCTTCAAGGTGAATCGCCTTCGTAGCGAAACAGACAAAGAGACACACATAGCCTTTGGAGATTCTACAATACCTGCCAGTGAAACTTTTTATTTCGAATGGGCCAGCAAAATCAACGCCAGTATTCGTAAAAGGGCGGCAAAGGGTAGTTCTTTCTTGGGGCAAAGCAGCCATTATTTGATTTTGCAGCTTTTTTCGATAGAGAACACAGACTTTGCAGCTACGACACACTGTTTTTATCAGATTTTTTGCTCGAATGATCCAGCACTCCTGCCGGACCACATTCAAGACTAGCCGAGGGCCTCCGTGCAGGACTAAAGTGTGAACGAACTCAACATACAGGCGAGCCAATCTACTGCCATACGCCAATATAATAGGGTGCTTTTCGTTGTAGGACAGACAAGTACTAGAGCTAAGACGACTGTTAGACCGAATAATGTTGTCTTTATCAACAAAGGGGGTAAGTGTTAACAGGGGGCTCCGTGAATCAATTTTCTTACTTGCTTTAAGACAGCTAAATTCCCCTGAGAAGTGAATTTGTTGAGAGAGATAAAATAAACGATTTCTTACGAACCTCAACTCATTAGCCGAAATCTTCAATGAACCATACTCGACCTTTTCGCGTCTTTTCTTACTTGTCAGGGCAACAAATCGAAACATGTAGGCGATTACGTGATATGCTCTAGCTAAACTTGAAAAACTGTCTAAAATGTCTTCTTGATCAGTCGATCTAGCAACAAAAACTTGGGCTCCTTTCGACTCTTCTGCCGTTTCGAACTCGGTTGCTCCTACGGGCCACGAAGACTGCTCTAAGTTGAGCCACGTAGGTCCGTGCCACCAGAGCCTATTATCTTTTAAATCCGCAGGGATCAGCCCCCGGGTTGCTAGATCGGCAGGATTATCACCTGACGCTACGTGACACCAATTTTTATTCCCCACCTTTTCTAATATTGTAGCCACCCTATTTGCCACAAACGTTTTCCAGCTACAAGGAGGTTTTCTAAGCCACGCCAAGACAATTGTAGAATCGGACCACAAATAAAGGGGGGACTTGTTCACGTTAAAAGTAGGTACCACACTGTCGACTAAATTTGCCAAAAGAACTGCTCCACATAACTCCAAACGAGGCAAAGATGGCTTTTTTATTGGGGCCACTTTCGTTTTACACGTGAGCAAACTTGACAAAACTTTATTTTCGAACTGTACCCTTATATATATTGTAGCTGCATATGCCAACTCAGACGATCACAGAACCCGTGAAATTGAATAGTACAGCCAGGCGAATACTGAACCCAACGTGGAAGCCTAATTTTTTCAATATCCGCATAATTTGCCGCAAAATTCTGCCATTTTTGCAGAGCTACTGGTTTGATAGTTTCGTCCCACTCGATCTTATCAAGCCACATTTGCTGCATTATAATTTTTGCTGCAACTACCACTGGAGCCAACCAACCCGCAGGATCGTATAGCCGAGCAATGGTAGAAAGAACCTCTCATTTGGTATACGAGTTTTTAAGTGTTATCTTTTCACACACAAAGAAAAACACATCTTCAGCCGCATTCCAGCGAATCCCTAACGTTTTCGTAGTGCTTTTTTCATCGAGCGACACAAATGACGAATTAAGCAGATGATCATGGGGCAAATTTTTCAAAATTTCTTCAGAATTTGAGGTCCATTTTCTAAGCTCAAATCCTCCACTATCTAGAATACTAATCAGTTCTTCCCGCGCCACCAAAGCATCAGCGATTGAATGAGCACCAACTAGGGCATCGTCTACGTACATATTTTCTCGCAATATTCTAGCGCCTAACGGAAAACGTCGCTCTTCATCTTTTGCCAACTGTAGAATGGTTCTAAGGGCCAAATATGGGGCACAATTTACGCCAAAAGTCACCGTTTTCAGTTGGTAATCAGCAATTTCCTCGCTATCACTGCTACGAAAAACTATTTTTTGCAAGGGCCTATGTGTGGGATTTACAAAAATCTGCCGGTACATTTTTGAAATGTCCGCATTAAAGACAAACTGAAAAAATCGCCATCTTAGAATTAGATTAACTATTTCAGCTTGCAAAATAGGGCCAGTGTACAACAGATCATTTAAACTTCTGCCATTTGCAGAGGGACTCGAGGCATTGAATACTACTCGCAATTTAGTAGTTGTACTCTCAGGCTTAAAAACGCCATGATGGGGTAAATAATAACCCGGGTCACTTCTAGCATTTTCTGGTTTTTCCATGTGCCCTAGAGCTATATATTCTTTTAGGACCTCATCGTACTGGGCCTTACGCTCAGCATTGCGCATCAAAGATTTTTCGTTTCTCAAAAATTGACAAACAGCTATATGCCTATTGGGACCAAGCGACAGCAAACTATCTTTGAAGGGCAGACTCACAGTATATCTCCCTTCAGGGTTTCTAGTGGTAGTAGAATTGTAGATCTCCTCACATTTTTTATCCTCCTCTGATAAAACACGCCTATGAGAAACTTCTTCTAACTCCCAAAACTTCGACAATTGGTCATCAATTGCTACTTTTGTCATATGAGACACACTAACAATTCGAGGGGAAACTCTAGCAGGCGTTGGACCTGTAACTATCCAACCAAAAATGGTTTCTTGAGCCACTAATGATTCAAAAACACCATGCCTTACTCCGCCACGAAGAATAGAAGGATACAAATCACCTCCTAACAACAGATCTATCTCACTACTTTCATAAAATTTCGCATCAGCAAAACATAACTTGGGCAGCTCAATCTCTTTTTGGGGCAAAAAAGTATGTGTTGGAATACTACCAGTTACACGAGGGACAACTAGGGCCTGTATATTAAGAGACATGTTCTGATCGAAAAGAGACACAATAGTAAAAACTGCCATTTTAGAAGATGTGCTAATTATATCTCCGCCTAAACCTGAGACTTCTGCAGAAACTGGATTAGTTGGCAACTTTAACAATCTTTGTATCTTTTCTGAAACAAAACTTTCATCTGAACATGGATCTATCAGGGCACGAGCCTTGTAACAGGAACCAAAACTTATAATGTTAACCCAGGCTGTGGCTAACATAACCTTTTTTGCAACAGAGGTATGATGCGATTGAACTACACCAGAAGGGCCGGCAACATTAGTGGACTGTATTTGATTTTGACTATTTTGACTCTGAGCTTGAGAATTAGTGTTCGACTGGTTTTGATTATTATTGTTACTATTTCTTACTATATCTTTATGTATAAGTGTATGGTGTTTTCTATTGCACCTAGAACAGCTATTAGGACTAGTGCAATCCCCATACATATGCCCCAAAGTAAGACAATTAAAACAAAAACGAAACCTTTTTAAAGTTGAAACACGATTCTTATAATCCATGCTCAAAAATTTATTACAAACACTAATCTTATGCCTCTCCTTACACAATTTACATGAGCTCGAGTCAACTTTTGTGTGATGAGCCTTAAACTGCTTAACTTTCGTAGAAATATTGTTATTATTTGAAGGGCCTGCTTGGGAACCACTGGCAGCTACATTGTTCGCTACTATAATGTCAGAAACACTCTCAAGGGCATGAAATCTATCGGTCAAAAAATTATTTAATTCTTCCCATTTGGGAACCTCTGTTTTATTTTTTACCGATTGCTCCCACAGATGCAAAGTATTTTCTGAGAGCCGAGACGAACATTGAAAAACAAAAATTGGGTCCCATGAGGCAATATCTACATTATATAGTTTTAGCACCGAAATACAATTATTAATTTCCCTTTGGAGCCTTTTTATTTCTGCAGCCGTTTCTCGTTGACATGGAGTCAAATTAAATAAAGTTTTTAGCTGACTATTTATTAACACCCGTTTATTCTCATATTGGGATTTTAAATTACCCCACGCAATTTCAAAATTTTCTGTTGTAAGGGCAATATTTCTGTTTATATCCCGGGCCTCACTATCTGTTTTTTGAAATAAATAAAACAACTTTTCTACAGGGCTAAGTCTAGAATTATTTATGTAGATTGCCGTAAACATGTCCCTAAAGGTGGGCCACGATACGTAATCTCCATGAAAAACGCCAGTATCACAAGGGGGTACAGGTATTGAACAAAGGTTGGGAGCCACTGCTCCCTTGCTTTTTTGTTTTTCCTCATCTACTACCTGATTTGCATTCGCCAAAATATTTAAACATTTTATATAGGTTTTTCGCACCAGAGGAAATTTTGTTTTGACCGCTACTAATTCTTTTTTCTCCTCTATAGTGTCCCCGGAACACTCGTCATAAATTCTTTTAAATTTCTCCCAACTTTTCTCTAACTCGTTTTTTTCGAAATCGAACGCAACATTGGTATACGTTGAAAAATCTTCTTTTTTCAACATAACCTCCATGTTCGTTATCTCATCTGCAGCCCGAATAAATTTTTCAAATGTAGACATATTCTTAATTTTTAATTGAGCTACAGAAAAACAGATATTCGAGTTGTTTTAAGATCAATAAAAAAATTCCCAGCAAAAATTAATTGAAAAACAAAATTCACGCGCTGGCAACACTTTTCCTTTTATTTATCAAAATCAAAAAACCAAAAATTCTTTTTGTTGGATTTTCTTTTTATTTATGTATTATAAAAAATTGAGGCACCATGGAATTGAAATACAATTTCAACGAGCAACGGGTAAACTAGCGAGTAAAAAAAGATGGCTCTTCAAAATTGCGCGGCTTCAAATTGGCGCAATCTAACCTCACTTTTCCCGAGAAACAAATATGGCGCGACACAAAATACTGTATGCAAATTTAAATTTCACCGAACGTACCTTTTAATATTCCTTACGGGCGAAGGACCAAAATGTTGGGGTGAATATTGGGCTGGTTACCTGTTGAAGAGCGTCTGATGGCCTCTTGGGTGCAACTTCGAATGGGTACGTTGGCGGGGCACTGGAACAATCGGCACACTCAAACGATGAGACAAAAACCACCCTTAAATTTGGTTGGCGCTTACTCTTCTATTCCCTTTCTCCTGCGTGATGGATATTAAATTAAGCCACTTCACTTTTCCTTTTTTTTGTTGAAACGTTTTAATTTCAAGTTAATTATTTATTTTAGATTATTTACAAAACACGGTTTTAATTTAATTTAATTTCACAAAATATCAAAGGCCGGCGTCTGGCTGGTACAAAGTTTTATAAAAGAGTAACAAAAAACTTAAAAGTGAGGCGAATTCAAACGTCAGACAGAATATCATATGAGGTGTTGCCAGATGCCGCCACCACATGTGATGCCGCTTCACACGACAGAACTACCGGGAAACATGAACACCCGGTTCACACCAGCCAGACGCCAACAATTAGGTTTAAAGTTTATTAAAAACAACTTCCAAATTCTTGCGTTTTGCGTTTGCGATTTCCAGCACACCCCTGAATAAATTATCCCAAGATTTATTTCTAAAGGAATCAATTTCCTCACGAATTCTCAAATTAAATATCTTCATCTGATAGAAGTCGTTTAGATCCCTGTATCTTTGCCAATCCCGCCGGTACGCATTTCTTCGTTGTATCATATTCTTAATATGGTAGGGCAAAGATTTTCCTCTTAATGAGGGATATATCTTAGGCACACTACAAGCAATTGAATCATTTAAAACATCTTCGAAATTTATAATATTCTGATCTATGTGTTCATGATTCAAAATATTGTTGATATCAGATAGATTTAAGTTTCTATTTAAGAACCTAGAGAATTTGTTCCAATTAGCATTGTGAAAATCATATCTGAAAAAATTTGTGTTGTTGTAATTACCATTTAATGAAATTTTTACGGGTAAATGGTCCGAACTCAGGTCGTTTATGACTTCCGCTGGTGACATTATAAGCGGATCATTAGTCAGGAATACGTCCAGTGTAGAACCTTGTCTATTGGCGCTTGAAGGTATGTGAGTATTATCACAAGGATATATGATATCAATATTGTATGATTCTAACTTTTCATATAAAAAATTTCCCCAGCAGTTTGCCCTAACACATCCCCAAGATCGGTGTCTACTATTAAAATCACCGCCTAACAAATACCTTTCGTTACTACTGAGTTTATGAATGTCAGATGTGAATTGTCGTTTTCTTACGCCATCAGAACCCGCTGTACCACCAGGATAGTAGCACGAGTATATGTCAATTGGGCCTAAATTAGTGAATAGTTTGATGCCAATATTCTCAATAACAGATGTGTTCATAATAGGTAGTAATTGATGAGAAATGTTTTTTCTTATAATTATTGCTACACCTCCACCTCGCGCAGTTGTCCTATCGTTTCTGTATACTTTAAATTCGTTGTTTCTGATAGATAAGTTTGAATTAAGACCAGTTTCGGATACTAAACAAATATGAATACTACGACTAGTTAAAAATTGAAATAATTCTAAATATTTATTGCGAATGCCTCTTGCATTCCAAGTTATTATATTGATTCCATTGCCTTCCATTATGCTAAGAATTTACATGCAAGGTTAGTGATAACCTCGAACTGATCGGACTTGTTTTTACAATTTCTAAGATTTGTAATTAACTCTAAAGTTAAATTCTTTATTTCCTCAAGAGTGAATAAATCATTAGAGCTATTATTATTAGCTTTATTATTTATATAATTATTAGTATTGGCGTTTGATTCGTAAACTTTTGATATTTTACTTGAATTGATTATGTGAGTTTTTAAGTGGTACTGGGATCTAAAAAAAATGCTAAATAATTTTAAAAATGTGCTAAACTAGCACTTAGCACTTTTTCGAAATTCTTAGTGCTAATTCAGTAATTCAGTAATTCAGCACTAAAAGTTCTAAACTGGCAAGCCTGCACCCATGCGTTTCGAACCAGAATGTACTAATAAAGTGACCTCACAAGCGCAGCTGTTTGCAGTGATTTTCTTCGTGTGTGACGTTTTTTTATTTATTTACATTTTTTATAAAGGCATTTTGACATTTGCCGTCTCAATTCTAGCAACAAAATGCCTGTTGTTTTTTCTATTGTTTCATTGTTGTAGTACTGAGGTTAGATTTTGTTTCGAACAATATTTTGGTCCGGAAAAAATTTTTTGAGTTTGAAGTCTTACTTTTTAGTGAGAGCGAGAGAGAGAGAGAAATTGTTTTGTTCGCCAAGCAGTGATGCCAACTTTTTGAGAGCAAAAACACTTTAAAATTTTAAAAAAGCACTAAAAAGCACTATTTCGAACAAAAAAAAGCGTAAAAAAGCACTAAGCCATTTTTAAAAATTTAATTAAACACAAAACAAGTTGCATATGGCGTTTATTGGGACCATTTTTTTTTAAGATTAAATAATAAATATATTTACATTTGTATAAAAACATTTTTAATTGTATTATTATTATCTTCAATAAAAATAATATTATCCAAATCATGATCATCCATCAGCTTTGTTTGAATTGGCCATTATACCGTTTTAAAGTAATACAGTGCGAGCTCGATTTTTGTAACTCGAAAAATCTTGCCTGTTGCAGTTACAGAAAATTTGCAATGACTGACCATTGTTTATAAAACTTAATGACAGCCTATATTTTAATAAAAAAAAACTTTATATTTTATCGTTTAAATAAATCTAAATTACAATCGTGCAAAGATTAATAAAACAATTGGCGTATGATATTATCCAATTATTTTAACCATGCACGCTTCTGAATGAAAATAAGGTGTAAAATAAAAAAACATATATGTTTGCATTCTGATACTTAGTCAAACCTTTTTACAATAGCACTAGAGGTAGAAGTGCACAACACGCGGTTATTTGGAGCCGAGTGCTGTGCGTTTGAAAACTAAAGCGCATGAAAAATGGCAGGTTACACAACGCTCGTTAAAAAAGCATTTTCTGTCAGCTGTTTTTAATTTATTTAACACTTTGCTTATACTAAGTTACGACTCTTTTTTTTTGTTTTTAAAGTCTTTGCGTTCTTTTGTACGGTTTCCTACTGCATTTTTTTAACTTTCTACATTACTCAAAATCGTTGTTTATTTTTCAATTCACAATTCCTAATATTTTCCAAGCCATTTTCTATTTTTGACAGTGTCTACATCTTTAAAAAAAAAATAAAATTGTTAAAAGAACTAAATGCACTAACGAAAAATTAAAAAAGCACCAAGTTAGTGTTTTTTCTAGGTTTGGCGCTAAGGATAAAATTTTGGCATTTTGAGACATTAAAAGCACAATAAATAGTGCCAAAAGCACTAAGTTGGCATAGCTGCCGAAAATATATGTAGATAACTTAAAAGGCACTTTAAAGCACTGTGAGTAATTGTAAAAAGCACTATAAATACCCGCTTTTCAAAAACGGGTATTTAACAAAATGTCGGGTATTGCATAAGCAAAACAGCACCAAAAAATACCCGAAAGGCACCAAAATGGCAACGCTGTCGCCAAGTATTTTCTTGAATTGGCTTAATTTTTTTTTCAATTTGTATATAAAGGTTGAAATGAGCTGCCACATCATATAGTATTTTTGCATTTATAATACAACAATTGTTTTTTTGCTGAAATAATAAAAAAAAAATATATATGTATAACTAAAAATAATAAAATCACTTTCCTTTTTTCGTACATTTTCTTTAACACACTTTTAGAAAACAATTTTATATAAGTAGTTTGCTATTTGTGCTGCCATATTGTAAAATTGTTAACATCTGTAACCCACCATATGGCTTTGTTTTTCTGAACAAATTTTCCGAAGTCGGTGAATCGTTCTGCAGAACACTCTTAGTAAAAAGTTATTATATTATTCTTTTAGCGAACGAAGTCTTCGTTCGGAAATAGATCAACGGGCATGTTATTGACCGCCAGCATATTTATTTCCATAAACACAATTAAAAAAAAGTGTTTTTTAAATTAAAAAAATAATAATTAATGCATTTTTTATATAATGAAAAATATAAGCTTTAGCTAAAAAAGCTTTAACGTAGGCCGATAAATTTAAAGCTAAGTCAAACATTACTAAGGAAGGGCCGCTTCACCTCTAAAGCTCTTAAGCAAAACAAAATAATTAAATTTTTTTATTTATCTAGTCTATGAATAAGCTCCTTTCAGACACAAATGACAAAATATTACAAAATTGTACAATCAAATTTAACATCATCTATCTAAATATAAAATTAGATTCTGTTTGATAATATTAATATTCAAAATTATATCAATAATACTTTATATATCATTGAAATTTACACGACGATAAGCGTCGGCATATGCATAATTTTGTTGAATGAAATCAATTGATAACGGCTGGTAATAACGTGTAGGGCGTTGAGGAATATTAAAAAATAAACTGTTTACAATGAACTCCGAGCAAAATATTATAAATACTTCAAGCTTGATCACCATTCTATAGCAGGGATCACGAAGAGAGAATAAAGAAAATAATATATTTGTACTAAATTTAATTCCTTAAAGTATCTGCAGACTGTTATAATATTTAAAATTTTTCTAAGACCACTTAACCACTTTAGAATAAATAATAAATCTGCATCCTTAGCAAATATAATCACAATATAAAGTATGCAAACAATGAACAATACAGTAGAGCTTAAAATTCTAGAACAATTTTCAGATGTCTTGCCATATTTTATATTTTAGCAGTAAAATCACAATACAATTAAGACCTTTTCTAAACTAATGTTGACCTTCATTATTCTAGCTTTTAAATACATTTCATTAATATGTGCTATATTTTACAGCATTACTATTCTTTAATGTTAAAATTCATGTTGATGTAATATGAAAATTGTAATGTGATGTATACAACGTAAGCATATCAAACAACATCTTTTGTCATCATCATTATCATAATCATCACAACACCATCATCATCTTTACTTTTTCTTTATTTATCATTATCAACACAACATCTAAAAATTACAGCAATAAAAAAAAATCAAAATGTTGTAACTAACAAGTGTGCTTTTTACAAAATGCATAAATATTTTTCATTTTATTTTTTCTAAGTACATTTTCTTTTAGTTTTTTTTATCTGCACAATTTGGTTTGAAAATGTTGTAAATGTTTGTCAAAAGAAAAAAAATATTTTGTTAATTTTTCTGTTTGTTTTTTTTTTTTGCTAAAATGATATAACGTACATGTTTTTAAGTGACATTTCTTTATATGAATGTCAGGGAAACTAAACATGGACACATGTACCCGGTACATACAACATTAAACATGCAACTTGTTGCATGCTTTGCTTTATTCTTTTGGGGTTTTTCTAAGATGTTTAATGATTTTATAAATTAAATATGTAAATAATTTCTGAAAAATTTTAATGTTGATAAATTGCATTCAATAGCATTTGAGAAATTGTTGTTGTGGTACAAGAACAGTTTGGCTATTTCCTCTTTAAGAAAAAAGTTTTAGTTAACATTTTAACCTCAATTGGCTACTGAATTAATAATTTTTGCATAAATTTGTGAGTTTGCAATAAAATATTTTAGGTGTTTATCTTATTTTTTTCTGGTTATTTCGTTAATCCCTTTGCCTGGCGTTTACCAATTACACTTCGCAAAAAAAAAAAAAAATTATCCTTAAAAATTAGATATTTTTAAGCTAAATTGGGGCGGCTGAACACGAATATGGAACTCATTTATTTCTCTCAAGAAGCGTTTTCGAGATATTCGGAGAAACCGTGCTTTTCTGGAGATATACTAGATATTTCCAAAAATCTCGAGAACTGTTCATTTGAATTGTACAAAATTTAAACTGTTGAATAAATATGTTTTTTCTCTTTCAGCCCACACTTATAGTGTGCTGATTGGATTCCACTGAAAAAACGTAAAAAAATAAATTTTTCTTAAATCTAAAGACCTGTAACTTTTTTTTTTTTCATTACTTATTTATTGAACCTTCATATATTAAATATGAACTAACAATAATTAATCAAATCTTATTCTAATGCTTTATTTTATGTCCTGCCAGTGCCAGACAAAAATTTTCTTTATCACGGGTTCTGTTAACTTATCAAGGTGTTTATCGCTCATCTTAATGGGTAAGTGCTGCAGTGTCTCTTCTCCTTAAGCGAGAGTGGCCGCTATCATTTAAAATATTTCGAGCTAGTGGATTTGGGTAAGAGTTTTTTTCACGGAGTTTTTCGATTCCCGGGAAAACGGGAAACATTTTTTAATTTCCCGGGATCCCGGGATTCCGCTCCATATAAATTATACAAAGTAAATTTGTTTTAAATTAATGAAAAAAAGCTTTTTTTTTAAAGCTTAAGGGAACTTGTTTACAAAGTAAGTAAAAGAAATGCCTAAGTACTCCCAAAAGTTAATTAAAAGTTGAAAGGGGAACTTGAATTATAATTACCTTACGCTTTTATACGTAAATACATTTTTCGTATCATTATGCTCAAGATACAAGATAAAAAGATAACATAAACATAACAATTTAATTCATTAAACAATAATAAAAACAAACAAAAATTATGGTACTCAAGTTATGAGATCAAAAAGTAAATTCATAAAATAGATAAAATATTTTAAATAAATATGTACATATATAAACATTTTTTAACATCTTAGGAAATAACATTAAGACACACTCAATGCGTTTAGAAAGTCGGCAAAGTGTATATTTCTTATTTTATTTACTTATTACCATGTTTCCGAAACATTTCGTTCACTTTTTTACCGAGATTGGACAAATAGTTTAAAGTGCAAATGTTTAAAGTTGTTGCATATTTCTAATTCGCAATCCAAAGTAATTTTTCTTTTTTATAAACAACGTCTATATCAGCCAAATGTATGACAAGGTTGATGCAAAAAATAGCATCAAACGGACTTCTTCTTACAAGATCCACCTGTAATCTTTAGGAAAATGTGTTTTTAAAATTGTATGTTGTAGTATCTTACACGAGTTTCCGTAGTTTTTTTTTATTTCTGTTTCCCAGCACTTCCTAATTATATAAGCCGTCATAAAATGAAACAAATTTATGTTTATCACCTTATAAACATATCGTCATATCACAAAATTTTTTTTTAATTTTAAGTTAATTAAGCAAAGTGTTCCTTCTACTTTCTCGTAACAAAACATCGTTTTTTATCTCAAACTGAACCGAAGTTATATCAAAATATATGTATCTTTAAATCGGTACATTTTAACTTTAATCGCATTTTGCCATTTTGTAGATATGACTTTGCTGCAATAAAGGAGCGATATTTTTGGATATCTCCTATTTTTAAGACTTGTCCATGGACAATTAAAATTTACTGCCTGATTCTTATTTTGATTTTATGTTCTTTATTAACTCTTCACTTCACTAAATTTGTTAGTTAACAACTGTTGCACGGCACATTCTGCTTTTGGTAGATTTATTGCGTCAGAAGACATTGATTTACGAACGTACTCACTTCTTGTAACTGATCTAATCGCCAACCCAACAACAGATGCTAATTTTTAGAGAATATAAAACTAAATTTCAAAGTATAAATAGCTTTTTTCTGAAACTATGAGGAACTTTTATTTCCCGGGATCCCGCAACAAAAATCCCGGGAAAACGGGAAAGAAAATAAGTGAAATTCCCGGGAATTCCCGGGACGGGAAATCTCGGGAAAAAAACCCTAATTTGGGTGCAACTCTAGCCTTTTTAAATATTTTACCGCATACTTCGTAATAATAGTCCTTACCAGTGGCACATGCGAATGTTGAGGCACTAGTTGATAATTAATTTTTATAGGGGGGCATGTTTCCCGACGCAAGGTGAATGTTATATGTACGCATTTTTGCTCATTGACCTTTATTCTCCATTGTTTTAACCACAGTTCTAGTTGAAATATATGATCCTGCAGGTATCGAGATGCTTCACGACTGTTCTCGTGTACGCTTAGAAAAGCTGTATCATCAGCAAAAGTTGAGGTTAGGGTGTAATTGTTTGTTGGCATGTCCGCGGTATATATAAGGTAAAAAAGTGATCCCAGGATGCTTCCCTGAGGGACTCCAGCTTCAATTGGCTGAGGGGAACTTAAAAAACACCTTCTTTAATAATGAATTTTTGACCGACCAGGTAGCTTTCTAACAGCGTGTGTGTATTAACCGGAAGGTTGAGCTTCAGTTTTTGTAACAAGCCTACATGCCAGACTTTGTCAAACGCTTGAGAAACATCTATGAAGAGAGCGTAGCAATATTTTCTTTCTTCAAAGGCTTTTCTTATGACGTTTACTATCCGATGGGTTTGTTCAATTGTGCTATGCTCTCTTCTGAAACCGAATCAAACAGCTTTGATATATAAGGTAATAAGCTAATAGGCCTATATGACTCAACTTTTGTGTGATCTTTTCATGGTTTTGGTATCATGGTTATTAAGGAGACCTTCCATTCTTGAGGGTAATATTCAAAGCGTAAAATAGCATTAAAAATAAAAAGAATAGTTTTCTTTGCTATGCGAGGTAGCTCCAAAAGCATTTTATTACTGATCTTATCAATAACAGGTGCCTTCTTGGTGTTTAATTCACAAATTGCCTTTTCTATTTCCTTTATCTCAAATCTTAGGGGGATAGGTGCTCTAACATAAACAGGTGGCAACTCGTCTTCTTTATCGTCAGGTATATTTGGGGTAAATACGTTTTTCAAATGATTTACAAACAGGTTTCCTCTTTCATTATCATTTCTTGTCCAACATCCATTCAGGTTTCTTAATGGTGGTTTCGAGATAACTGGTCTTTTGAGTCTTCTAGCTGCACGCCATAATGAGTAGTCTGATTGTGGAGTTGCATCCAGGTCCTTAAGATATTTTTCCACGGAAGCCGTTTTTGAGTCTGCAGTAATTTTCTTAACCTTTTTGTACACTCTTTTAATTCATTTTTAAGTTGAGGGGATCTGTGCAATTGCCATTCTCTTCGCACTCTCCTTTTTTCATTCAAGAGGCGCTCGACCTCTGTAAAATATATTTTATTATTATTGGTTTTTTTGAGGGTTTTGCTGGAATGTTGAACAGCTAGTTTAAGATAACTGTCAAAATTGACAATAGAGAGATCCACATTTTCCGGTGTGCTAAGCGGTATATTTTCTGTGCAATGTGTACTGAGATATTTTTTATATTTAAACCAATTTATTTGTGTAGCTGAAGTCGCTATGTAACCAGAGGGAGATACAATTCTATTAGTGTTTGTAATAGTAACTATTGTAGGTGTGTGATCAGAGGATAATTCTAACGAAGCTTCAACGTGAATCGTTTCTGTGGGGATGTTTTTAACCACGCCGAAATCAATGACATCTGGAATTTTTTGCGGATCAGCAGGCCAATATTTTGGTTGTCCGCTCGCGACAACATTTAAATTCCTTTGGTGTTATTAGTCGTGACCCCCAGAAGGTATGTTTAGCATTATAATCGCCAGCAGCCAGGAAGCAGGGCCCCAATGACTTATAATATTTATAATATTGGCTTTCTGATATTGCAAATCTAGGTGGTGAGTATAAGGATGAGATTAATATGTTTCGATTCAGCTCTTCAACACAAATGTTTGTTGCTTGAAGATAATCTTCACGATTATCACACATAAGGTAGTGTTTGATTCGGGTTTTTATCCAAATGGCAGAACCTCCACAAGCTCTATCTCGAGGGTCCTTGGTATCATATAGTGTATAACCATTGATTTTAAACGAATTTCTTGAGGTCAAATGAGTTTCAGAAACCATCATGACATCAATTTGTATATTTTTAAGAAAGTATTCTAATTGTGTTTGTAAAATTATTTACCGTTTGCACTAATGTTTCCATGGTTTTTTCTAAATGACTTAAATTAGAAACTGGAGTTTCATCATTACCTGGCGAGGCACCTTGCATTGGCACATGGTTTGATTTTAGGACGTTAGCGTTAGAGGTTCTGTTATTATCAGGCTGGGGGGCTTGCATTGCATTTGTGTTTACTTGATTTAGTACCTGCATTTGAGGGGGATTAGTTTTCGGTCCAGCCGACTGCTTGACGATAGTATATACAGGACATCCTCTATAATTGGTAACTTAAAGAATTTTTATCCGATCAACACAGTAAGGAAAATCATGAGGGGAAGTGCAAACGATGCAAATGCGTGCAAAAATACACACGTTTGCACATAACAACTACAAAATGTACGTATTTGCAATTTGCTCTATTTATTTCGTTTGCACTTAAAAAACCATGAGCAAAATTAGAAGAGCATATTTGCTCAGTTGTAAACAATAACATTTGCCATATTATTTTTAATTGATCACTTTTGTGGGTTTTAATATAAAATAGAGAATTAAATTTAAATAATTTAAAAAGAAAAAATTTATTTTAAATTGTTTCTGTATAATTGTAAACAAATGCAAATTTTTAACAGCGCTGCCAGAAGTTTTTTGTGCTGCCAGAATACATTTTAAGAAAACTAGCACATTTGCACAAAAAAAGTGGCTCACGATCAATCATAATATGCACTGCAAATTTACAAATTGCAAATATGCACAATAACCATCGTGGTTACCCCTGGTACAAATATGTGCTTACCTATTTTATTTTATTGTTTTAATTTTGTACAATCCAAATGAACAACTCTTGAGATTTTTACGAAATTGTTGAAACAACTGCAGAAAAACACGATTTTCACAAATACATATCTCGAAAACGCTTTTTGACAGAAAAAATTGAGTACCATACTTGGGTTCAGCTGCCCCGATTTACCTTAAAATAGAAAAGCTTTTCTTTGAGGTTATGACAAAAAGCTTAAAATTTGTGAACCAGTGTTATTCATACTTTCTATTTTTTTATTTATTACGGTTAAAATCTATATATCAGTCATTTGTGCCATATAATTTTTTCTTTATATATTTATCTACAAGTTGTACTTAACATGTTCAGACAACATGCCAGACGCACGGATGGACATGGTTAGATCACTTTAAAAAGTGATTCTGTGTGTCAATCCAGATTTCTAGCTTTTTCCTTAATTTTTGATTATGTATAAAATTGTATGCGTTGTTTCCAGGTTACAAGCAATTGATTGTTTAGTAAAATGTCTATGAAAATTAAGTACTCAAAAAACTGAGTGATTTTGCTAAATAATATTTAAATTAATTTAAATGACGAAATTTAAGCAACACGTTGGGTATACAGATATATATTTAAAACAGAAAAGCCAAAATTTCGCAAAGCCAAAAAATCCGCTATAAACTTTTAATATTATGCAAAAAGACTCTTTTCACTTCATTATGCAAAGAAATGCTGCAAACGGTAAAATATGCAAAAATATGCACTTACAAATCGATGCCAAAATTCATAAAAAGCTCTAAAGCGGATAAATATATTATTTCTCCCTTCATTGGTAGCACAAGGAAAACATGCATATAACTGTGAGGTACAAATTTCGTTTATTGTAAAGGACATATTCAAAAATATTCAATTTATTAACTTTCAATATGCTGAATTTTTTACGGAACTTTGAAAATAAAAATATTTTTGACGAAAACGATCTCAAATGAAAAAAAAACTTTTAATTAATTATTTTCTTTCAATACGTTAACGAGTTACATTTCTTGTTTAGTTTACTTAATATATACATACTATAAACCTATAAAGTGCAACTTACCTTTGTACTACAATGCAACTTAAAATAAATTTAAAAGTTTTTCTCAATTAACAAATGACATTTTGATTTGGTTACATTTGGTAACTTTTTCAAAAATTTTGGTTGTAAAAATGTTATTGGTTCTGGCAGCACTGGCTCTACATAATAAAAATACAATTTAAAGTCAAATAAGGACCAGTCTCATATACCTTTAGCATCAAGATTAGAGTAGGGGACGGAGTTGGAGTGGGAGTCGCAATTAATAAAATTCTGCCGATGGACGACGCATCTCTGGTTAATCATAACTACACAATAGATCTAAATTATCAATGGTTAATTAAGGCAGTCTAATTATTTTGTGCTATTATTTTAAGACATATGACTTTATGACTATCCTTTGAATCTCCGAAATATTTAACAAAAACTTGCACTCAAAAGAAAAATCAATCCATTCGTACTAAAATCAATCCGAAGCCGTATTATTAGTACAGTAAGTTCGGATTTTCTTGAATCAAGTTCAGATAGATTGATTCAGGCACGGATTTTTAATGGCGAAATACTTTACTTATCCGTATTCAGCCCCGAATTCGTACTTGAAATAATCCGAAAACGAGATTGATTTAAGATTGAATTAATCTAAAAATGCGCTTGATTCAATCCTGAATTCGTACTTGCAATAAACACAAAGTGAAATAAGAAGGAGAACTTTATAATTATTGATTTGCAAACTGATGTACACCTTAACGAATTTCAATTACAAAACAACAGCATAATATTCGATATGGGTTTTGCTCTAAAAACTATAACTGAAAATATAAACTAAAAGAGAAGCAAGTGATCTCAATTTTACTTTTTAAACGTGAAAATAATGTGTTTTCGTATTGTTCTGTTGTTTTTGTTGTATCTACACACAACAAGCAAATCGTTTTTAACTACTTCTGTGGTATTGTTATAGTAGTCTACAGTAAACTTTGATAAGTTCAATGAAATTAAAGCACTTACGCTCAGAGTGGCACTACCAACGAAAAGTTTAACTTGATTTACGAAATTTTTTACTTATTTTAAATAATTTCGGGACTGATTTTCGAAAGTTATCCTATTTCGGATTGTTTCAAGTACGTATTAGTGTTATTCGTACTTGAATTTTTAATAACGACTCGTACTTACAGTAAGTATAAAAAGCTTAATTTATCCCGAGTGTTTTTCTTGCTGTGTGCAATAAGGTTTACATAATTTACAGCGAAAATACCAAATAAGCCATTGGAACCATACATTTACATTTATTTAAAATTTAATACGACTACAATTTATTTTGGCTCTATTACCAGAAACTTTAACTCTTTTAATAGATTCCATGTCATGGCGATTAATTTGTGTCTTTCTAATTTACAAAAAAAAAAAAACAATAAATTCTCTTAAAATTTCCTAAATAAAAAAACTTACCTTATTTTTTTTGCCACTTGCGACCACTTATTTTTTGTCCAAAAATACATCTTTATCAAAAAAGAAACTAAGTGCCGGTTCACACAAGTCAAGTTTGACTCGTCAAGTCTTGAGTTTTTAGGAGAGAGGGGAAAGAAATGGCATTCTCTTTTCCCTTCTCTCCTACACGCAGAGAAAAAATATGGTTGGGCATGGTTACGGCAACCACACTGTGTTTATTGTAACAATATATTGTTGTTGTACACAAATAATTGTTATTTTTATTAAATATCAGCAATATTATAGTTACTGTAAACATATTAATGTTTATCGCAATTATAAATTTGAGTATTGTTAACCGAAAAATAATCATTTTTCTAACAACTAAATTATGATAACTTTCAAAACATATTATATTACTCACAACCATAACATGATATTTAATAGCCATAACATGATAACTTTATATACATTTATCATAATAAGTTTAAGATGCAATCAAAATATCGTTACTCTAATAATATTTTGGTATCGCCATTTGTAAAATAATTTTGTATCAGTTGTGTCATGTTTTACATAAACGTATCGAATTATTTGTTGGTGAGTGGCTAAATTATAAAAAAATAACCATTAAAATAAACAAGAAATTAAAAAAAAATTAAGAAAAATATTAAAAAAGAAATAACAAAATAACCATTAAAATAAACAAGAAATTAAAAAAAAATAAAGAAAAAACATTAAATCACAAAATAAAATATCTTTGCTAAAAAAATTTTAATAATCTTAAAGTGGTGGAAAAATTTGTGTGCAAAAAATATTGGTGCAAAATATTAACCATTACTGTTAAGTTTTGTGTTATTTTAAGAGAAAAATAATGAAAACTCCATAAAATAATTTATAAATAATTGCGACCTACGACAAAAAGATTACAGTAACTATATTATGTTTTTTATTTTATCATAAGTATTTTTTTCCAATAAAAATATTATTTTTAAAGTTGTATCATATTATGATGTAAAAAATTTATGTATAACAGTTCATATCACTTTGCATCATAATATGATTACTTCTAAACTTATTATGATTGCCATGACAATAATATGATTACTTCTAAACTTATTATGATTGTCATGACAATAATATGATTACTTCTAAACTTATTATGATTGTCATGACAATAATATGATTACTTCTAAACTTATTATGATTGTCATGACAATAATATGATAACTTCTAAACTAATTATGATTGCCATGACAATAATATGATTACTTCTAAACTTATTATGATTGCCATGACAGTAATATGATTACTTCTAAACTTATTATGGTTACCATCACAACAATATGATTACTTCTTATCTTATTATGATTACCATGACAGTAATATTATAACTTCTTACCGTTTTATGATTAACAGGATAACAATATGGTTAAGGGAAAAATATTATGATGTAATATTACGAACATATTTGGTCATAATATGATTTAATAACAATCGTAATATGGTGACTACAATCATGAATCTTATCATAATATGTTGCTCTTAGAATATGTTTACCACAACCATGTTTTTTCTTTGCGTGTAAAAACTCAAGACTTGACTTGACTTGACTTGACTTGTGTGAACCGGCACTACATTAGAGATTGATCAAATAAAATTCTATTGAATAACTTTATTTTTACAGGCCGTTATTTGAATTGCAAAAATATAAATAAACCAATTACAAATCATATACTAGATGGTGCGATAAGAACAAAAAGTTATATAAATACCGTTCTAAGCTATAAATAAATCTATTTTGTGACACGCCTACTTTCACAAACACGTCTTAATTTTGTCGGATGTCTTGTATTGATAACCAAGATGCTTGTAGTTTATTTGGAGACTGGCTCTTGCCATTCTCTAGATATAAATAAAAAAAAACTACAACAATAAGCAATTTATGGGTAAAATTAGAGGCAGTCTTGGTTCGTTGCTTATACCTCTGTGATTTATGGACTGATCTGGCTGAATTTCAATAGCAAACAATCCCGGATCATATGGTATATAATAATATAACAACCGAGTGCCCGTCATATCTGGGGTCTTGGAAGAATGTATTTCAATGGACACACGAACGGACATATGTACATAGTTCAATCAATGTAACTACTTTATAGGGTCTTTGATCGATTTTGTAGAAATTACAAACGGAATGACAAATTTATATATACCCTGTTATACTCGAATTTGTGAGAATTTTTAAAGAACAAAAATAAGTGTTTTTTAAAATGCTTTTATTTAAATACAGTTTATTTTGTTCAAAATATTAGAAAAATTTTATTTTCCCTAAATGTTTATATGCAGGGTTGCATTTCTTCTATTAAGCCTAGTACTCTGTTCAAATTTGTGAAACATTTTGATTAACATTGATTATTTCACACGAAAATTTTGACATGTAATAATGTTATCTAACATGCAAGTTTGTACAATTTGACAGTTTTATTCCTTCAAAGTACATTGTTTTGCGTATGTAAACAAACCCACATGTATTTTACTAAAAATGATTTTTTCCATTTGTTAATAAAAAAGAAAGTAAATTTGGATAAAAAACTGTTACCGGTTGTGTTATTTTTTATTTTAATTTCTTATTTAATATTAAGATCATACTTTTTTGCTTTTGCTTAAAATTCCACGAGAAATCGGTGCAGCTTACATCACATTTTGCCAGAAACATTTCGGAACTTTTCCACAAAATGAACAGAGTACAACTCTGTCAACATTATTTCATAGATATTACGCACAAGTTTTTTTCATATGCGTCTTGACAGCATTTCACGTGAAATGTTCAACAGAGTGTCAGGCTTTAGATGAGTGCAGTTACTACGCTAGTTATGAATTGTGAATAACATCTATAACTATCTATGGACTATTTTTTTATTTTCTTTTTTACTGAATACGCACCGTAACTATTTTGCCCTTCATTGCAATTTACTTGTCGAGTTTTTAATTTTTGGAAATCATCGATTCGATCATTTAAAGTCGAAAAATATCGAACAAATTTTACGATTTTCCCGATTTTACTAAAAAATAAAAAGAGCAGGGTTTAAGGTAAATTTTTAAAAATTACAGAAAAATTGCTCAACGGTTTAATATAGTAGTCCAATCAAAACTCTTAAGTTAGCAGACGACTGTGTTGGCAGATACCATTATAGCTTGTTGTCTAGCTGATGTTCCAAGGAGTTGAAACTAGATAGCTAACTTAGCAAGGAGTTAATACATGATGCTTAAAATTTGCAGGCTATTCATTAATGGAAGTATCCAAATTTTACAACTTGTCTTTCACAAATTTCGTTATGATTTTCCGATATCGCGCATCAATGACTGTAATACTATTTTCTGCCAAATCTTTTGAACTTTACAAATATTCTCATCCAAGTGACCACTTTTAACGTATTGAGGTAGTTTCATCTTTTATACTATTCCAGTTTAAACGAACTTCTTCATAAAATATAAACTATACCATATCAAGGGTGGTTAAATTTTAAGGGTCGATGTTGATTTTGAATAAAACACAAATTATTTAGGAAATTTCTTTTTATTATGATAATATTGGTATGGCTCAATTATGTATGGAACAAAATATCGGCCAAATAGCTGCCGCGACCTCAACGGCACACCTCCATCCGAGAGTCCAAAATTTCGATGGCGCTGAGGCATAATTAAGGTTCTAATTAAGGTTAGTGTGACGAATTGTCTCAACCTTTAGCTTTTGAATTGTTGCTGGCTTATCGACGTACACATTTTCTTTCACATAACCCCAAAGAAAGAAGTCCAACGGTGCCAAATCCCATGATCTTGGCGGCCAATTGACATCGCCACCACGTTAGATAACACGGCCATTGAATTTGTCGCATCCATTTCTTCCAATTCGGGCCATTAAAAGTTATCATCTCACGATAGCGAACCCCATTCACTGTAACTGCCTGACCGGCCTCTTTTTTGATAAATACGGCCCGATGATACCGCCAGCCCATAAACCGAACCAAACAGTCACTCTTTGTGGGTGCATTGGTTTTTGAAAATCGCTCTTGGATTATCATTTGCCCAAATGCGGCAGTTCTGCTGTTTGACGAATCCACTGAGGTGAAAATGTGCCTCATCACTGAAGATAAAGTGCACGATATGCATTTTGATTTGAACGCCCATTTTCATAAGATGCCTGAATAACTTTAACGCGTTGCTTGATTGAGCTGGTCTGAAATTGAGAATTATCAAATGAAATGCAGAAAAAAACTTGAGGTTAAGGTGTTTTTCACATATAACATCTACCCTTTACAAGATACAAGATAACTTTCACTGTCTCTTGACCAAGAATCCTTTAAAGCTGGCAACACACATGGAATGTGTAAGGCAAATAATACTTTTCGGCAAAAAAAACTTTAGCGTACTAAATTCAAATCTGTACACAGATTTCTTTTATCACGCTTAGTTTTTTTTATGGGCTGTACTAATAATTCCACCGAAATAACTTAAATAACTTACAAGCAAATAATTTGGAATAAAATTCCCCAAAAAGGAAATTTAGAAAAGAATAAAGACATCCGAATTTTAAAAGAAACAATCCAAATAAATTATTTCCTAATTCATTTTAATTAAAAGATAAAATAACTGTCTTATAAATGTTGAATAATTGATCTGTAAAATATACAAAAGAAACTCGATGTATTTTGTTCAAAATAACTTAAAATTTTGAACATCAAATTTTCTGTGGCATATTTTTAACCGTAGAATGCATAACAAAAAAATACCCCACAAACGCATAACTTTTTTAGTTTTTAATTAATTAAATTAATAAAATAGTTGAATGTATTTTATAAAATTTTTTTTAATTATAACAACAAAAAATTTTCCCAAAGACAATAAATGACGAACCCTAATTTCCTCTCCGTAGAACACCCCAGCGGTAAATTTTGAAAGGACTGAAAGTGGAAGGCCTGTTTGAATGCCTCTGCACTCCTTTCTAAAAGATTCGCTTCGTATGATATCCTGCCTTCAGAAATATGCCTTCTAGAAGGTATAAATTTCTTTTTGAAACACCTTCCAAAATATTCATTACACATTCGCTACTCTCTTCTTTAAGAAGGGAGAAAGGAAGTTGTTCAATTTAATTTTTTTTTGTTTTTAGGGACATTCTGTACTCCCTTAGGGAAGGGTCTTTCCTTCTGTTGTTCAATTTGTAACTTTTTTATTTTTTGGTCTCTAACATTTTAAAAACAATTTTATACATTTCTTTTTGCACGTAGTCCCTAAACGCGTCGTTTGTCTTATGTAAACGTATACGTTGCGAATCAGCTGTTTCGTTTTCCTTACCAAGTTTTTGTATACTAAGTAATAATAACTTCTACGTAAACATAATGTTGCGTTGCGGAAGAAACTGATAACATTTAAATTTTTCCCCGTATTAACGTAAGAGCTGTGAAAGAATTTTATCTGACAATAAAAAAGAATAATTTAACAAATTTTTTAAATCATGGAGGGAAACTTATTGAAAAGTTTATAAAACATACAGTATTATTAATATTTTAATCAGGCTTAAGTTCATCGAATTTAATTTTCATTAAATTATTTCTATGAAGAAAGGAATTTTACAACATGAAAATGAATTAAAATTGTTTTTGATAATCATTCATTCTTGACTGACCTGAGATTCGAACCCAGGCGGCTGGTTACCATGACATGTTTCGATCGCAACCAGTCGATCTCCTCAGATGGATTTGCCGTCTTACACTCGCAGCCATCGACGACTGCTGACGTCAATAGTCAAACATCAATCCTTAAACCAAGTTGTATTTTAACCTTTGGTAGATCGAAATTTGCTTTTTTGGTGATTATCCATTTTTTTTAATTGATTTTACATGTTTTTCCTAACTTCTGTTTTTTCGTACTTATGTCAAGAATTTTTTCTTGAAGCCTGGGTTCGAATCTCAGGTCTGATTAAAATATTACAAATTTGGATTAAAAACCATAAATAGTTCAACAAAATAACCACAACTCTAATTAATACAGTATTATTTAAAATAAAGAGCTCAAGCTCGGAATTCTATTAAACAAGTTTTAAAGAAATAAAAAACAGCTGGAAAAAACTTGCTATTTTTCATGCACTAAAGTTTTTAAACGCCTTTATGGAAAAGACCCGTCGTAAAAGATTGATTAATTTTTTTTATTTCATATACTTTATATATGAAGATTGTGATTACTCGTATTTTTAAGCAAAAATCGTTTTTTGTTAAGAAAATCTTTTGATCGAAAACAAAAGTTTATTTTGTGATCACACAAAATAAGCGCATAATAAAATAATCGCCAAAAATTTTATTTTTATATAGAAAATACAAAAATAATAAAAATGGCTTATAACTCCTTAAAAAAGAGTTTGATCGAATATAAAAGCCTGTCTTGTGATAAAACATATTTTTAGGTAAAGTTGTTATTTGGTAAATTTTTTACATTTGCTTGTAGCTTCCAAACGGAACACTTAGTTTTTTTTCACCACTCAAATTTTTAATCAACAATCAATTTTTTATAGAAACATTTAAAACGCTCGTTATTCCTTCAATAAGTTCTTAAATTAAAAAATTCGCTTATTTTGTGATCAATAGTATTTTTTTTTAAATCAATTGGTTCAGAAATGTTAAACGCTTGCAATTATTTTCCCTATGTAAAGCTTATTTTTTAGAATAACATCACGCATAAAAATAAATATAAAATCTTTTTCTAAAAATGTTGGAGAATAGCTTAAAAATCTACTTGACAAATAATAAATGTTTTATATAAAGGAATCTTAGAATTTTTTATTATAAATTTTAAAAATAATTTTTCTGTGAACTTTTAAAAAATTCATTTAAAACATAAGTTTAATACAACTAGGACATTTTCAATGGAAAATGGAGAAGAAAAATATGAATTAAAAGATGTGGTAGCTTTTCCAATCGGTAGTTCTTTCCTTTTAATTCCTATTTTGCATTCTTACCATTGAAATTGTATGTATGCACATATGTACATACATATGTATACTAAATGTCTATGAATGTAAAACTAAAATTTTCAGAAGTCCTTTTAAAAACCCTTTTTTTTTATTGGTATTCGATATGTACTTCTTTTGAATGTATTCATAGAGTACTTAAATAGAAGCCCTTTTTTCAGTACACCTTTGTAATGCCTTTAAACGCGTTCTTAAAGACATGCATCAGAAAGGCTAACAAAAGAGCTTCTTTTGAAAGCCTTTTATAATTACTGAAAGAAGAAGGGAGTGTGGAAGGGCTTGCTCCCAATGACAACCTGTATAAAAAATATATGAGTATGGAATGCGAAGTGGAGAGCTTGTGTCTGCTAAATAAGGCCTTCTATTAGGCCTATTAAGTCAAAATAACACACACTCGTATAACCAGGGTACCCGTATACCACATTACAATTTTTAGTCATTAAGTCTTACAGAAAAAATATTAAAATTAAAAATTTAAATATAAATGAAATTATTTAATAAAATTAATTAAAACATCTTAAAACAGCTCTTTACTCGCTCAATTTTTTCATACAAAAACTATTAGGTACACGTGTACCCTGCTTATGAGTTTGCGTAAGTGTCATCTTTGGAAGCTAATATTTATGGAACCGCTGAACCGAATTTCAATTAAACGACTCAAAAAGACTTGAATTTCCTAGATCCGATGTTTCAATACTCTATTAAATAGTATTGATTTTGCAGCTAGAAACGATTAAAGTTGCTAGTAGACGCACGGGTGCCCGATTATGCATTCTACGGTTAAATAATACTTTTTTAGATTTAACTAGTACGAAACATGTATTTTGTATATTTTTGAATAAAGGAAATTTAGCTATTGATAGATATCCTAAGGGAAAGGGAACTAACAACGGACATGTCACGGGAAATTTCGTTAGTGGTAGGGACCGTTAAATTGAAAGTAAAATTGCCAAACAAATTTAAAGGTGAAATTGAGTGTGTTAGTAAAAAAGTGAGAGTGTATTGCAAATTGAATGGAATTGAAAGGCAAAACTTTATCGTGTGGCCACCACTGCGACAGATATTTTTCAAATCGAAATGAAATGTGTACATTTAGGTTTTTAACCACCTGTTACCAAGTGGCAAAAGGTGTCAATTAACCCCCTCGTAGGACATCGTCGTGTTAAAGTGACAAGGGGACTTCATATAAAGTGTTAGATATATAACCGGTCCCTAACACATTTGAACTGTCATGTGACAAGTTTGGTGTTAATTCCCTTACTCCTAGGAATATTTTGTTTTCAAAAGTTCATAAGCAAAATGATAAGGACAAAACCCTTAGATTTTCATCAGGTTTATTTAAAATAAAATAAACCATAAATCAATAAAATCGGTAGACTAATGTTAAATTAAAAAAAAAATTGTTTCAACACAGAACAGTTTTACAATTTTAATGTTTCCGAAGTTTGAATTGATTCCAACTAGATGAAACTACAAAAAACAGCTTATTACATACTCTAGGTTTTGAAAATATTCTTAAAGGGCACAGTTAAAACAACACAAAAACATTTAAAGCATTAGAAAGCTTTATCTTACTGTCCAATAAGTGATCCCATATTTAATGATACAAATACCCTAAGTACAATCTATTCATACTTCCATAGTTTTTCTCATAGATTCATCGAATTTCTTCTTTTATTTGTGTTTACAAATATTTATTAAAAAGTCTTATCTACATATTTAAAATTGCAAATATATTAATCAATCCAAATAATTAAAATATATTGTGATAATATGTTGTAGAATTTAGTGTAATAAATCTTTAATAAAGTTATGTTGTAAATAACTTTGTTATGTAAAACGAAAATGTTATTAATGGTATAAGACTGATTTACAAACATCTCTTCTCCCGTTCAATTTTAAAAATCTCCTGAGTTCTTTAATTAAAAAAGATGCAATTGTCTTGATTGCGATGCCTAGACTGAAAAATGTTTTTAATACAAAACCTGAAATTTGATTTCTTATTGCATTGAAAAATTCAGCTTTATGTTTTTAAAAAATGTTAAAACCACATTTGCAACAAAATCAACATTAAAAAATCAGTTTCAAAATATAAAAGCTGGCATTTGTAAACATGGGAAAATGTGTCACTAAACAAAACAACAAAGTAAGTCAAAACAGCATGACTTAAAATGGTTTATTAACATAAAAACGAAATATTTTAAAATGGAAAACATCCAAGCAAACATGATACATATACATACATACAACACAGCAAACTTGGCAGAAAAGGCAGCAAAACGTGATGTTTGTATATTGATGGAACATTTTGAGAAAAGAAAAACATAAAGACAAGAAATGAAGGCCCTTAACTGGGTTCAATTTTGTTTAAACTAGATTGAAATTTGTATCAAGTCATAAGCGGCCTTTTTGGATACTATAGAAATAATTTCCTATAAACATCATTAAGATTTAAGATAAGAACGAAACTACATCGGGCTAAGGATACCGATCACTAGAATTTATTGTCCTTAACATTGTCAACTAAGATCCTTGGTAATAAGTGCATTCTTAGAGCAAAGAAACTGTGCAAGTTTATTTTTTAATTTAAATTTAAAATAGAGTTTTTACCAAATAATACATGAATCCCGTAGCGTGCCTCAAGGCATGCAAATGCAAGGCCATAAACGTGTCACATGCAATATGCTCATATTTAGATGATAAATAAATTATTTTTTTTTTATTTGGTTGTTGTAAGATGTTAAAAACATTCAAAAATAGAATTGTCACCAGAAGAGATGAATGAATATAAACAAGTCGTGGTATAAATCATTTGAATAAATAAAATATCGAGTTGAAATTCATAAAAAATGAAAAAAAAAAAAAATATTTACATGAACCAAAAACGAAATTTTTTTTCAAAAGTTCATGGTCCTTAAATATAGAACAAATAATAAAAATTTATGTTGAAATTTAAGTTTGAAGGAATTTTTAAAATGGTTTTTAATCTATTAAAGAATTTGGAAAAAGTAATGAATTTTAGGTTAGTCACTTTTAAGTTAAGGACTGTCTAAACTAAACTAAACGCTACGTTAACACATGACTTTAAATAAAACTACTAAATTGAAAATCTGAAACTCGTGCAAAATCACAATGTCACATCCTCCGACGCACTAAGTGATAATTTATTCAAACAGTAGTCGATTTATCTCTCTGCGATTGTGATCCAAAAAAGCAGAAATTTTACTTTTATATAAGATCGCCAAACATGTTCAATATCGATGACCCTTTTAAATAAATATTTACGTTGCATTAAAGTCTTAAAACCTGCACCCAAAATATGTATGATAGCTTAGCCGTTGAGATAAGCTCTAATTTACAATGCATTTCCATCCTTTTAAGATATATTTAAAATTCATATACATGTATACCTATAGATCCTTTAGAAATTTAATCACTGCTAATGCATTATTGTTAGTTTACTACCGGTATGAAGACCAAGTGTTTATTCAAACTAACTAAAGTTGCTAGCCTTAATCTTCCAAGTTTGCTAGCTTATGAAAATCTATTAGACCTATTTGACATAAGTAAAAAGTCTCTTAAGGGTTAGTTAAGGGTGGAAACAATTATTTATGTATGCAAAACTTACTACAACCGCTAAGTTAGTTCTCAATATTACCGAAGTGCAGAAATAAAAAGATCATCATTGTAGGACTTTAAAAGGCTTAAACGTCTCTGCAGGAAATTTGTGTCAATTGTACTTAAAGCACTTATCCCGGGACTAGTCAACACAATATTTTTATAAAGTGGACCGAATCGTCATAGGTGAGAACAAGACATATCGATGTACTGGAGATAAAGTGTTTGAATTGCAGTAACTTTGGAGGAAAGGAAAGTTACTATGTTTTACAAAAGCAAACAATTTTTTAAGAAAACTAGTGGTTACGTGCATGGTGGAATAAGCAGGTGGCATTGTTACGGCAACAAATACAACATTACAACAAAAGTGGAAATTATATCACCGTTTACGTCAAAAAATACTTTAAACAAAAATCAAAGCGTGCCGCTGAACGTGTTAAAATAAATAAATTTTTAGCCAATTTTTATTTAATTATGGCCAATATCTTTTTTATTTTAATTTAAAATTATCAAAAACTTTATTGAAATACAATAATCACAGCAAAAAACGTGGACTTTTTGTAAACATAAACAATACTTTGACATAAGCCTAGACAAACAATGCAAGAGAAAAAATCGTCATCTGGTGTAGTGCTGCCACCTGTTTATTTCACCATGGTTACGTGTAGGACGTCGAATATTTAATAGATGTGAGCATAGCTTTAGAATTTTTGAAAAACTTTGGTTTTAAAAAATTATAGTATTTAATTTAATAAATTTATTGTTTGAGATATTCTCCCAAATTTCTTTCAAATAAGTTTTAATTTGTTGGTGGTTAAGCATGTCTACACGCAGAGAAAAAACATGGTTGTGGTAAACATATTCTAAGAGCAACATATTATGATAAGATTAATGATTGTAGTCACCATATCATGATTATTATTGAAACCTATTATGACAAAATATTCTCGTAATATTACATCATAATATTTTCCCCTTAATCATATTATTATTCTGTTAATCATACTAAGTCAAGAAGTAATTAAATTATTGTCATGTTAATCATAATAAGTTAAGAAGCAATCATATTATTGTCATGTTAATCATAATAAGTTAAGAAGCAATCATATTATTATCATGTTAATGATAACAAGCTAAGAAATTATTCATATTATTGTCATGTTAATCATAACAAGCTAAGAAGTAATCCGATTATTATCATGTTAATCATAATAAATTTAGAAGCAATCATATTATGATGCAGCACCTTTCATAACTGTCATAAAAATAGAAAATAAATTAAAATTTTCTTGCATCGATTTTTATTTTGTGGCTTTTTACAATTTTTCTTAATGTAAATCAAATAGCGGAGTTCAATATAAATAAGGCTTGCAAAAGAGAAAATCCAAAATATGTGGTTTTCATGGGCAACCGCGTTTGTTCATTTTTTCTTATTTTTCTTTTCCGATTTTGATATGTTGATGCCATATTGCCTAATTTTAATTGCTCTTTACATGTTTCTAAAAACTTTTGAAAAAAGATGTATTAATTCCGATTACCTATCCCATAGTTTAATCTAGAATGATTTTTCGGCTCTCCTGAAAATTTTGTTTTAAGACATACGCAGTTGCCCAAGAAAACAACAGAAATATCAAAACACTTTTATAAAATATAACGAAATCTCTATGTGTTTTGTTGTTGGATTTTACAAAAAAACTACGATAATTTCCATTTGCACTGTTAAATCACTAAACTGAATGAACTCCGCTAATATTTTAATTTTTTTAAATTATTTACGCTTATTTTTTATGGGAATTTATCTTTAAATTGTTTTACCGCTCACATATAAAATTAACGACACAACTGATACAAAATTATTTTACAAATGGCGCTAACATAATATTATTAGAGGAAAGATAGTTTCATTGCATCTTTAACATAATATGATAAATGTATAGAAAGTTATCATGTTATGGCTATTAAATATCATTATATTGTTGTGAGTAATATAATATGTTTTGAAAGTTATCATAATTTAGTTGTTAGAAAAATAATTATTTTTCGTTCAACAATACTCAAATTTATAATTGCGATAAACGTTGATATGTTTACAGTAACTATAATATTGTTGATATTAAAGAAAAGTAACAATTATTTGTGTACGACAACAATATATTGTTACATTAAACATAGTGTTGTTCCCTAACCATGCCCAACCATATTTTTTCTCTGCGTGTATCAGTAGACTCAACCATATTTTTAAAAAGGTGCAAACCAAACCTCTTAGGCAGGATTATATACATGTTTAAAATTATTTTGTTTCAGCATTATGGAAACAAATAGAAATATGAACATGCATTTTGTATGAAATATCTGTCAATTCGTCGATCACAATTTAAAACCTGCCATGACATTTTTTGATTCCTTCAATTTTGTCTTAAGTAAGTAAGCGTTTTAATAAATAATGCTGATGAATTTTCCCTTATCGTTGATTTCTCTGCAGTCAAAGAAAAACATGTTTAAATATGGTCACCTCCAACAAAACTATTTTTAAAGAAAATTTCAAACATATTTTGCCTCATTTAACCATACAATTGTCTTCGGCAACCATATTATGGTTCTTCATCAAGAAGCCACAACCATAGTATGGTTGCCTCCAAACATGATGTAGTTAAAAATAACTTAAACATATTTAATAGCATCATGGTTGGTTTTAAATTATAGCCTTTTGCTCGTAGAAAAGAGGAAAATACTATTGTAAATTTTAAAACAAATTATTGTCATATTTAACCATAAAATGTTTAGAGGCAGCCAAAATATGGTTGTGGCTTCTTGATGGAGGACAAACTCAATCATATTATGGTTTAAGGTGACAATAATATGGTTATATTAAACATAATATGTTTACATTTATCTTTAAAAATAATTTTGTTGGTGGTGACCACATTTAAACATGTTTTTTCTCTGCGTGAGGTATGTTGAAGTTTTAAGCATGAAGATTTGCTAGATCTACTTAAAAAGAGTTTTTCATTCATTTTAGGCAGCATATTTTAGTAAAGTATTATTTGCAGTCTCTTAAGAACTACTTGGAACGGGGGAAAGTTTTACTTGGCGTATATTTATGTCAAGCTTGTGGACTCATTAAATATAAAGTGATTAATAAGTTGTGACGTTGAAGAACCTTTGCAACTTATTATTTTAGGGCCGTTTAAGCACCATTGTCTTTTAAATCAGTTCGATATTATCACCAGAGATGACATCTTTATAAAGATATGTATAGAATTTAGAATACTGTCAAGTGGCTAATTACTTTTTAAGTTGAACATTTTTTTTTGTAGAATTTTGAATTGTTTTTGGTTTTTGTTACAAAAACATACGTTATAAAGGCGATTTGTATTTACATTGCTCATGATGTTATTAACTTTTGTTACATTTGGTTTCGAGATTCTTCATAAAAATTTGAGTTTGGCCAACATACAATTAGAAAAATACTTAAATTACGGTTACATTTATAACAAAAGTAAGGAAAACATATATAAATTACACATTACTAAAAGAACCGGTTTATTTTACTAAAATATCCGGTTTATTCTATATTCGAAATATGGACATTTTAAAATATTCGACTTGGGAAAAACTAAAATAACCGTTTAAAACTGGTCGAATACTAACCGTTCGATCTCCCTAATAGAAACCCAACTCACCATAGAATGTCTGTATCGACCTGCTCTCTTTGGAAACCCCAATCAGTTTCAATAAAATGGCAAAATGCTTTTCTTTTCTTTTTATTTAGAAGCTTGCAATGGGCAATACTAAATAGTCTTATATAAAGAACACCTTATTGTTTTCGAAAACCTTTATTAAATTTATTTTCATTAAGGCGAATGTTTTTACTGTTAAGAATGTTAAGAATGTGTGCATAGCTATTCGAGATGATTCTACCTATAACAAATTGGATTTAATTGTCAATTTTACCGAAATTTTTAAAAAGTATATAATTTTTTCTACACCAATTAAATTTTCTATCACAAATTCATTATTTTCTCTCACAAAACCATTAAACTTAGACAAAATATTACAATTTTTACAACCGTTACAAAGTTTAGCTCTTATTAAACATGACCTAAAATTTTAATTTTGCAATTATGACTAAATTTCTTTATTGCAATATTGTAAAACAACAAAATGTTCCTTTCTAATGCGACACTTCTGGAGAATATTTAATTGCCACAACAGTTGACCCACAAACTTTACAACATTTTTTTTCTAAACTAACAAAATTGAAGTGGAAAATATTGTTTAATATTTCAAAAGAAGATGATATTTTTTTTTCTCTTAGCAAATTTAACATGCGGCCAATGTTTGGTTTATTAGTTGTTTTGAAAACACTTGAAAAGAAACGTATGTACGACAAGAGACCACAATTATCCAGGCTTTTGAAAGAACATTTCAAATGACACAAGATTAACGGCATAGCACAGGTATAATGAATATAAAATAAAACCAATTGTGTGAGTGCTTTTTTGTTTTGAACATAAAAAACTATAGAAGAAAGAATGCTTACAAATATTTAGAAAAGCAACAAAAACATTAAAGGTGTCACCAAAGGCGTAAATATACAAATAGAAATTACATACCGAAAATGAATACCACCAAAAGAGACAATGTGTATTAAGACAATGGAGTAAGCACGAGGAAGAGGTTCTTAAACTTTTGTTATTGCAGTTGGATTCAGTCTCAACTTGTGTTAGTTAATTGGAGAGCTGCGGAGTCGTCCGAAAAAAGTACTAACTCCGACTCCAAATGCTGAAATTTTTTAAGTGCGACTCCGACTCCTACTATAATCTTGATGCTAAATGTATATGAGACTCAGTGATGTTAACTTTTATTTTTTCATTACCGTACGGCCTTCTAAAAATTCGGGTTTTTGAGAAGCAACTACCGTACGCAAACATTAATGTGCTGTTTCCAAATGACAGGCGATTGATTATGTAGCAAAATTTATCAGGGGTGTGCTGGAAATCGCAAACGCAAAACGCAAGAATTTGGAAGTTGTTTTTAATAAACTTTAAACCTAATTCTTATAATTTTTGGTTTAAAATCCTGTTTAGTAGGAAAATATTTGTCATAAAATTCTTTTATTACAAAAATCTTATTTAAAAACGACTTTTAAAATTCTTGCGTTTTACGTTTGCGATTTCCAGCAAACCCCTGTATATGAAAAGCACTCAGTCCATCGCCTGTCATTTGGAAACAGCACAAAAGAGCAGTATTCTTAAACCATTTACTTAAATTTTAAATGTGTTTTAAGAAGATAAGTTTTATTTTGGAAATTTTTTTTAAATTTTTTATGCCGAAAAACTTTGGAGTCGGAGTCGCGAGTTTTTGTGGGTATTACGACTCCGACTCCGGCACAAAAACATCAACTCCGACTCTTCAACTCCGACTCCGACTCCACAGCCCTGGTTAATAGATGATATCAACCTACTGCCGCATAATTTTGTTTCAAAACCTCCACCTTTAAGTGTCTGAGGCCAAGTGGAGAACGTTTTAGACCTTTTATAGATATCGATATTTAAGGCAAGAAATGTTTCTGAAGTCAGTAGAAACATTTAGGCATTACCCGTTGATTATCCTTGGAAAATGCCATCATAACTTGCAGAATTATTAAGATTTACTGAACCGCAACGATTTTATAAGTACCAAGAGTTTTCAACAGATGGACATAAATTGATTCAAAATTAGTCAGGAACCTGGAATATATATTGGGTCTAAGATAAATATTTCTTAAGAAGAGTTTCATTCAAATGACAACCTTAATATACCCTGACTCACCACTTGTCTTCCCCGAGGGTATTTAAACCTTCTGCAGCAACATTTGACATAAATACACTCAAAAGAGAAATAAATTCATCCGCACTTAAAGTAAGTACGGAATATTTTTATATAAAGTACAGAATGTTTGATTCAAGTACGAAAACGAAAATTAGAAATCTTTTCATTAATATACATATTAACATTTTAAATATTTTTAAAGAAACTGGAGGTTTTGAGTTGCTTTTACGGTAAATTATTTTTCAAAATAACAACAGCGAAATCACGTAGCTGATATAGTGTTGTTGCTGGCTTGTCATTGTATCCATTTGTTTATCAATGTTATAGCACCGTCCACTTTAATTTTGTTTTCTTCATAATTTGCTCCTCATTATTTTCCAAAGGAATTTCTTCATAAATTTAATTACCAATTTAAGCTACAAGTTTACATTTAAGCTACAAGTGTACCAATAATTGAAAGATCTTCATTTTCTTCCTGAATTATATTTTGTAGAATATTTATGGGCATGTTGTCCTCTTCGCTGTATTTATTACTGAATTGGAGCAAGGCGCTCCAGGATTTTTGGATATGTGATACTGTTACTTTGTCCCAGGACGTGACCTGCATCTGAACAGCATTTTTTGAGTTTGAACTCCCAATTCGTTCCTTTTTCGATTAGCTAACGAATGAGCATTTTTTTTTTTTTTGCAATGTAAGTTCATCAAGTTAATAAAGTTTTTATCTAAACGCTAAATAAGCGCAGCGCGATTGGGTGGTAGATGCATTGCTACAATTAAACCATCATCACTTTTTAGCTCCTCAACTGGGTGAAACGTAACTTTATCCAAAAGCAATACTCCTTTTTGCGGCAGACATTTTAAGCCAAAAATTCTCTAACAAATGTAAAAAGTGTAGTTACGTGGGAAACATATTCGCAATGAAACCAGCCCTTGGTAGTAGATCATTATCGAAAAAATCATTTAAGGACGAGTGGATTTTTCGATTTTTTTTTTGTCTGTGCCATTTGCATTTGAACAGGGCAAAAAGTTATTCGCTATTAACAAACTTTTCTTCCCGTAGCCGTTTTCTTACTACATGTGACAAGAGCGGGATTTGAAAGTACAATCCGATAATATGAAGTGAACGAAAACTTTTTTTTTAATTCCCTAAGCTAATCCCGCGAAGCTCTACGCTTTTCTGAAGAAAAGAAACCAGAGTCTCTGGCGAGAATCGAACCCCGCAACCCCGGTGCTGAGAGACTAGCTCACTGCCAGCTAGCCAACCGGGGCATTTCATGTCCACACTTAGATTTCTTAACCCTAATCATACCGACATAAAATAAATCAAATCATAACAATATGTGTATCTAAAACCCATACGAGAAAAAAGCTGCAAATAATTTAAACGAGTAAATTTGGATACATGTTGGTATTAAACACATTGTTTACACATGTACAATCCCTTGCATTTATTTATTGCACAATTGGTTATACATGTTTGGTGAAGATTATTCCTGAAGAACTTACTGCATGCACTGAACATAGGCCGTGACGTTTCCTTATTTAGGCCTTATTTAGCAGTCGTAAGCCCTTCTCGCCGCATTCCATACTTCCCTAGAGGGAAGCGAACTGACACCAAAGTAGTCCCGTGATAGGTGGTAGGGACCGGTTCCAATTCTAACACTTTCTATGAATAAGACCTATCACTTTTACATGGGGTTGCCATTGGTGGGGGTCAGTTGACACCATATGACCAGTCACAGAACTAATCTCAATAAACGTACTTAGTGTCAGTTACTACAATGTAGTATTATTTCAATACAATGTAGTAGTTTTTCAATAAAACAAGTCCTAGAATTATATTCAAGAACCAAATTTTAAAAAGTACCAACAAATGTGTCACAGCACCGCTGAAGACTGTACTGTAATTCATTACTTTTTCTACCTTTTCGTTCTTCATAAACCAGTTAAGGGATTGGTTCTTCTTTCACTGGTCATGAATCCTTTCTTTTTGTACTTGTTCTATTTTCACAAATCCCAGGACCAGTCTGTTGGACCAATTGACACAAATTTCCCGCAGGGTTATTTATGTTTTACACATTGGGAGTAAGCCCTTCCACACTCCCTTTAATATCAACTTTACCAAAGAAGGGAGTAAGGAAGGTCCCTAAGTGCAAAAAGTTAATAGAACTTAACACCTTCCTTTCTCCCTTCTCAAAGAAGGTATTAAAAGGCACACTTCTGAAGGCAGGATATCATACGAAGCGAATCTTTTAGAAGGGAGCTTTAAAAAAGGCCTGCCATTTGCGGTCCATTCAATATTTACCGCTGGGTTGGCATGTTTGGCTAGCAATAAGTGCTTCAGTGTCTGTGAGGCACATGCCTTTACACTCAAAAGAAAAATCAATCTATTCGTACTTAAATCAATCCGAAGCGGTATTAATAGTACGGTGAAAACAGATTTTCTTGAATCAAGTACAGAATGATTGATGTAATGCAAATTGTCCAGATCTGTTTACAAACGACATGCTTTTTTACGAGCGCAATCACAAGAAACGATGTAGGTCCACTTAATTAATGACAAGTATGCAAAAATAGTTTATTATCGAAATTAGGACAAAACGGGTAATTACAGAACTTCCTTCCATAATCTCGTTCTATTGGAAAACGATGTTTGATACGATAGAAGAAACATAAAATACGGTATTTGGTCTGGATACTTTCTAATAAAAATTGAAACTAAAAACAGTCCAAGACGGTCTTACAAATGTTTCCTGAGTTTTAATTTTCAACTGGATTTGAGAATCCCCTAAACTCATTATTTAAGTAAAACTTCAGCTGTTTCTACATTTTTATTATTGCTTAAATATGTAAAAAATATTTTAATTCATGTTTACTTTGTGTTGTAAGAAAGAACCCACTCAGTTTCTAATGTGACACACAAACTGCCAAGTGCAAGTATCCATGAGTACTTCATAGAACCCCACTCAGATGTGCACTTGTTTCTTTTATTTCGCTTGCCATGCGTAGAATTTTCTTTGTCATCTTTAATAATGATAAATTGAATATTTATGAAAATTGTATGTTGGCTTTAAAGTATGTTCATATATAGTTTTTTCGAATTGTTTTTTTTTTATATATTTTTGTTTTAGCAAGTGTTGTCTTACCAACAAAACTACTTACTTGTCTAATAATTTTCTCACAGTTGTGAAAATGATGTGCTGTTAAAATTCTAGGTAATAAGCCAATAGATCAAAAGATGTTTGTTTTATTGTGATAAAGAAATTTTTCTATCACGTTATTGAAACAAATGGATGGACTGACTTGACTTTCTTTCCGTGGGGAATTTAAAATATGTGCATGTCTAGCTGCCCATAAAGAAGCAAACATCTAAGGTTAAATTGTGCGTGGTACTAGGATGTCGCAAAGAAAACATCTACATACATTCATATGTATGTAATGAACACGTTTAATAAAATATAACGATAATAAAACTATTACATTGCGGTTTTAAGTTGCAAAATGTTTTAATTTATTTGATAAGGAAGAATTAAATTTCAAGCGAATATTAACAATTATGTCAGTTAAGTCTCTAATCAATACCTCTAGCCACAATGAAACGTTTATAAAAATAAAAATTGTTTTTTAGATTAACATATTATTACGCAAACGCAACTACTAAAATGATTTAATATTCGGCTTTTCGTGTCAAAACTCAGCGAAAATTCCAGAGGAAATTCATTACTTAACTTTACATTTGTGAAATTAAATATTTAATATATATTCCGGTACACTGAACCAAAAAGGTACATGGAGACAAAGAAAATGTACGTTTGGAAAACGAAAAATTTATTAATTTTCGTCCAATGAATTTGTTCGTTGTAGCAATGAATGGACGTTCTTTAAAAGATTTTATTTAAATAATTTAAGGAAATGTTCGTTGATGTAACGAAAAATAACCATAAATGTATAATTATAAGTTTGTGAAAGATTTTTTTTATTCAATAATCTATTACGTTAACTTATTGAATCTTTACGTTAATTCAACGAACAATTTTGTTGAACAAATTTGTTGACTTAATGTACACAGAACATTGTCTCAATGAACTATTTTTTTAAGTTTCCCCTCGCAAAATTATAGTACCTGTCCGACCACTCATAGTTTACTACTGTAACCCCCTATTAAATTAAAAAGACTCATAATTGAAATGTGTTAATTTATATTTTATTTTATATATTTTCCTATTTTACAAAAATATTTAAAGTTTATTGTTGTACACATATGTATTTATGTATGTATAATATACATTTGGGCTATTCACAAGGTAGTCAATAAGTTGTAAAGTCATATGTCTTAAAATATTTAAAAGAAATATATATGGCTGCTGTGGGCAAGCGCTTATAATTTAGATTTCTAATGTACAGTATAATGAACACAGCATTAACATTTTTATTTTGTTTCAACCACAACTTTATTTTTTTAAACAATTGTAAAATTTTATTTAGGACATTATGACGATATGACTTGATAGCACACCTTGTGAATAGCCCAATTGTATATACATATGATGATAAATAAATATGTACATACATATAGTTTATTAATAATTTTTACAAAGTTCCTTGAAAATTAAATTTTATAGTAAACTCATTCGGTTTTCAAAGGCTTTCTTTGTTATTTTGGACGTCAATGAACCACTTGAAGCTGATCCAAATTAACTATCAGCAAATGCACCGCACTTAATTTTATTTTACACAGTTAGCAAATCATTTTTCTGAATCGAATTTAACTCACAAATGTCCTTTTTCAGTTTTATTTCATTTAATTTGGTGTTTTTAAAGACACGAATATATTTTTATAATAATAATATTTTAAGAAGAACCAGTTCGAATAGATTAATAACAAGAAATGCTAAACTAACACTGTCTTAAAAACTTATATAACAAACGTTACGTTACCCCCATGAAATTTTTTTGACTTTAACGTACGAGTTCGTTGAGCCGACAAATCAAATGTAAATTTTATGCATGGGTATAACATTTTATTAAGGTTTCGTTAACTGAATGAACACTATATTAATTTTAAAGTACGAGTTCGGTATAACAGCCCATCGTACACTTCTTTAATGTTAACATTCGAGTTTATAAAATTAATGGGCATTTGTGCTAACAAGACTTTACCAATGTTTCGTTACCACAATGAACATTTTATTTACTTATCGTACATTTTATATGAAATATTTAATAAATGCATGATCATTAAGTCAATGAACAGAACTTAAATTTCAATACCTGGATAGTTTTATTTTTCCTTATATTAAAATCATTGAGCCAACGAACACTTTTTTAATAATCGTTGTGCGTTAATATTATGAACACTTTTTGGTTCAGTGTAAGCTTTTCTGCCCCACTGAAATAAAATTAGTACATAATTTGTTTTTACAACAGAACTTTTGAAAAATTCTGGGGATGAAAAACGATGGAGAATAGTTTTGTCCACAAAGCCTAATCATTTTTTTTTTCGCCCACGTTGACTCGTTTTCCAGAAATTTGGACTCATCCCCTAGAGAATTCAAAAGATTAAATTGTCAATAAGTCGCTCCAACTCGCTCTGTAAAAAATTCGGGGGATGGAAAACGATGGAGAAACTTACTGTCCACAAATCCTTATCATTTTTGTCGCCCACGTTGGCTCTTTTTCGAGAAATATGCATTAATCCCCCAGACAAATTCTAACGAGTAAATTGGTCATTGGTCAAGTCGCTCCTAGGGATCTGTCAAAAAAGATTTCTTAGCCGGGTGTTATTATTTTCGAGTTTTAAAGGTTTTTTTCGTATAAACTCCGTGAAAAAGTTTGGATACAAAAATCGCTTGCCGCTTTTATTTAGGTAGGTCACTTAGAATGAGTTAATTAAATTTACTATGCTTGTACTTTAGATCCATAAATTTTATATTTTTGGATAATTTTACGCCCCTTTTGACTTTCAGATATTTTGTAATGTTATAGTAATAAATTAAATTACTGCAATCAAATTTTTTCATCTCCTGAAAAATAAAGATACAACACATTCTTATATTCTTGTCCTTGTAGATGAATGTTATTATTAAAAAAAAACTATTACCGATTTATTCACTTCTTTAATGTCATGTTTTATTATTAGTCATACAAGCATAACAATCATTTTTATTTCTAAATTACACAAAAAGGCGTTAAAATATTAAATAAATATCTTAATGCTACAATATGATCACAAAATCATGTTTTCGCTCTTAAAAGAAACCAGACAGTTGAAATGTCTTTAGCACTATTTTTACGTTTTTGTAATATTAAATATTTTTTCATTCCTTTATTTACCAATTGCACCTGAAAAGTATTTAAATCATAAATTATTTTCTTCTCTCAGTTTTTGCGCAAATAGTCAAGAACTTATGTGTTAGTTTTCGCAGAGGTAAAAACAGAAATAGCATACATAATTGTTTAATGTTGAAACCAGTAGCCTCCTCTAAGAAACTTTTCATCATTAGGTTAAACAAAAAAAAAAAAAGTACACGAAGTAGCAACACTGGCTTCTAAACTGGCTAAAATTAAACTTGCAATAAAAGTGGATAATAAATTTTCCAAGATTACCCAACACTATAATGTAGTGCAAAAAGGGGCAAAATCAAACAGGTGAAAATGATAATAAAAAAAGAAATTCAAAACAGGAAACTTCAAACGCGAATGCTTAAGTCGTAGGTATAAAATGAAATGTTAGATAAATATAAGAAACAGGATAAGCTTTGATGACTGGACAAAATGCTTACTTTGGAAAATATTATAATATGACAAACATTGTATGCACATAGAGGCTGAGTTCCAACATGTGAGTTGCAAAGCATCTCGCCGTGTAGAACTGTACAATGTCCGAAGTGCACCAAAAAACTTATCGATGCGTACTCTATAAGCAACCTGTGCATCTTTGAAATAAATGATACATTTTTCACTTTGACTGCAAAGTACACGATTATCCATTTACTGGTTCCAAAACCGCCAGTCTGGTAAGGCTGTTAGCTATTAAATATCTCCCATCTAAGGTGGCATTTATTTAGTGAATGGCTTACCATTTACGATTATTAATCCAAGAAAGCGATAAAATAGATTAATGGGTCGATTACGGATGCCAACAAAACTGAAGTTGTGTTGCCAGTAGCGAAATCTGGCAACGCTACTGATGTTCAAATATAAAAAAAAAATGTATTTTATTCTAGCGTCAGTGGAGTTGCCTCCGTAATCGACCCATAAAAGAAAAGTGGTGGGTTAAACGTGACCAGTTTTAAAGAATGATGGGGCGAATTTGTCGATTTCACGGCTTTGTGCGTTATGAACGTATGATAACTGACTATTTTTGTCGTGCAATTGACGATTATGAACTGGACGATATGGGGTTTCAACAAGACGGTGCCACGATCCACACAACAAGACCGATTTTGGCTTAATAGGATGGGAAGATTCCAGAACATTTTGGCGACTTCAGTTGGCACCAAGATCATGCGGTTTGATGCTGTTAGACTTTTTTGTGAGGATACATTAAAGACAGTACAGAATAGACTTTGTTAGGCAAAGCAAGGATATGGCACGCTTAATATATTCTGGAGAATCCACACCAAAATCAAGGTTTTTAATATCAACTTGAAATCTGTGCTTCTGTATAGCTGTGAAACCTGAATATTTCGGGTCGTGAAATGAGTTGAATGCAAGCTTTTGTAAACCTCTGCCTCATGCGTATACATAGGATATTCTGGCCTGCCCCGAAATCAATTTTGGAATTATGGAGTTTATCTAATAGAATTCCTTTTAGTATGAATATCCGATTGCGTAAATTAAGTTGACTAGGACAAACAATGAGAAAGCCAGCAAATGACTTAACTCGACAGTACGTTACATATAACCCCAAAAGATCTAGCAGACCTGGTAGACCTGCGAATACTCAACAAACACCTACTTGCCTTTTCGTATAAGATGTCGTCTTGCTCATTCTCTTATAATTTCGAATATACTATATGATCTTGAGGTTCTTACGGGTACTTTTCCTATGAGATTTCTAAATTAAATAGGGTAGTTAATATGATCGTTAGATTTGTTTATGATATTCGAGTACATGAACATATTTCTGAATATATTAAACTTTTCTTTGGCTGTTCCTTCCATAATTTGATACAACGTCGAAATTTGATATTTTTTTACTGGGTTATTAAAACTGGGTTGCCTACACCACTCTGCTCTAAATTTAGCTTTTCTCGTTTTACAAGCAACCCTCAGGTTTTAATTCCGAGAATTAATAATGGATTCTATGAACATTCGTTTATAGTAAGAACTGCGCGTAGTTGGAACTGGTTGCCTCTGGAACTTAGAATATTTTCGCATTCTAACAATGCATTTCGCCTTAAACTTAATATAATACTTTGTAATTAGCTTTAAGGTTAATTACTGACCGTTTTATTAGATGGCCATTTCACTTAATTATTTTAATAAAAAACCGAGACGCCACCCGAAAAGTGCAAAAATAATGGTCAGAAACTACTTCAAAAGTATCGACTGCTGCAACTAATCTAGATTTCATACGTAATGGCAAGGTCCAAGCATTTTAATGAAATAAAAGTTTCATCGAAATCATTATGATGATAAGCGCCAGTCTCTGGACGGTAAAGTTTCCGTGCGCTCATATGAGTAAATCTTTGATTGTCGATTGGCTCCAGTTTTGAAACAGAAACAAACCTTTGATACAAGTAAATAATATTTTCCGTCATCCCAAGTATTAGTTATAGTCTGAAGGATGTCTAAGTTGGCAATTTATCTAACAGCGTGGTCCGGCAAAACTTGTGCCCTGAACTTTTTTAAACATACCTAGGTTAGGTTAGGCTTAGAAGGGTTATGTGCCCAAGGGCAAACTTCCACTCGGAGACCAGTACGGTCCATTGTGAATCCCTTCAACATATAGGAAAATAAATAAAGAAGATAGAAAAAGAGAAAGGTTTTTGAAAAGAAGTATGAGGTGGATAGAGTCTAGAAAATAAGAAAGTTAGTAAGTACTATGAAGAACAAATTCCCTCTCTACTGTCCCCTCAACAGAAACAGCCGCACTATTTCCCTGACAAACCCCAGTAGATCAGCCGGACTACATCCAGCGACGCACCCCAGTTCGTCGTGAAACCTATTTCCTAGCCACTTCTGCCTGAGACCCAGCATCCTGGCGCAATGGCACAGTACATGCTCGATCGTATCCAGCTCCTCCGAATCATCGCACAATCTGCAGAAGTCCGGTATGGCGTGGTTCCATCTGCCCGCAAAAGCCCTGACAGGACAATGACCCGTCAAGAACCCTATAAGCGTTCTAAGACTACTCCTATCCAATCCCAGTAAAACCCTGGTTGCCCCCGCGTCCAATCTGGGCCATAGTACACATACCTATGTGGAAGGTGAATTGACTAGCTTGCCCTATCGTTACAACAATCAAACACAACACACAATTTGCCTGGTACAACTTAACCAATCTTTAAACAATTTTAGCACAACATTCAAATACTTTCGAGGATGCACAATAACATTGATGAAAACATCAACAATTTTTGACACTTTGGGCTTAAATAGCCAATTTTCCTTTTGTATAGCTGATGATAACGTAAGCTAATAAGGCCATCTTTTACTCAATTCGCCTGGCCTATGTGTGCTTAAATATTAAATGGAATCAGCCAGTCTGTCTTGAGCTTTCACACAATACAGTTGTAAAATTGCTTACATTCAATGTTGCCGCTTTGTCATAATTTCAAATTTATTTCAGAAACTTACATAAAAGGCTAAAACTATCGTGGATATATTAGAATTTATTAAACAAATTTATAGTTTTAAAATATTTTTTTCATTCCGCAGTTTTGGGTTACATCTTTTGACAGCATTGCTCATATAAAAATATAGATTATAGACAGTTCTAACTGATTCTTCTTAATTATTTCAATAAACGTGTTTCGTTTGCTTTGCGTTAGAAGTACCTAATGTTTATGCATAATCATGAGCAAGGTTTTACATTTGGTAAAGAGGTTTAGTAAATGGCTATCAGGAACAATAAATGTAATCTAAGTGTTACATATCCTCCAAACTTCCGCTGTACCGCATGTACTACAGTTAAATATTACCCATAAAAAGAAGAGGTATAGACAATCATGCCCAGAAAAAAGAGGAACAGTTTAATTGTGCCCTTTTAAAACTACTTTTACCCTTATCCGGTATTCATGGGTTAAAACTGCCCATATAAATATTTTCAAACAATATTTTTCGAAATTTATTTACAATTATTTTTCAACTAAATAGTTAAAATCAATCTGAAACTTGCACTAAATGCGCTGAACGTAAAAAATAAACAGAATTGCCAAATGTGTGTTGGACTTCTATACTGGGTCATATTGATCCACAAATAACAGATGCGTTTTATCTTTTTGTAAAGATTCGTCAATACAAAGCCTTAAAACAAATGTACATCATGTAATACATTTTTGTAAAAATCATTCCGAAAATAATGTATGCCGGACTTTCTACATTGGTCCCAATTGACCCAAAAATACCACATGCGCTCTATTTTTTAGTACAGGAAGCCATTTTGCTTTACACTACGATTATGATCGACTTTCTGTTTTGGGGTTGTTGAAACATCTAAAACCTTTGAATGATTTAAAATTGAAATCTTATACAAAACCGGTAATCAAATTGAGAATATGAAACTGAGCTTGATTTGAAGATGGCTTAATCTCGATTCGTACTTGAAATAATCCGAAAGTGAGATTAGATTCATTCTAACCTTATACTTACCCCCAGAGCACCAGAGAGAATATTATTATTTTACTTACCCGTTACACATGTTTTTTTCACTTTTGTTGTATGCCGCCCTTTGTTTACAGAAGAATTGTCAATTATTAGACAGCATGCCCAATATGGTTACCGTATTCATTATACTTTAAAAATCTGATATATTTAACTAAATAATTTAAAAAAATAGAACGTGTGAATTATTGATTCTTATTGTAGTTTTTTAACATGAAAATAATCTATATTTTTCTTCTTGTAGTGTTGATGTTGTGTCTACAACAAACTTTTGGATTATTTTAAGTACTTTTCAGTGTTATCCGTTCTTTAATTCTTGATTACGACTCGAACTAAAGTAAGAAGAAAAAAATTAAATTTAGTAAGAGGTTTTTTCGTTCTAAATTCTATAACATTATCGTTTATGAAGAGCAGCTAAGGCTTAAAGAAAGCGACAGATTCCGGAACACTAATTAACGATATACATATAGTCACGATATTTGCTTTAAAAAATCGATCTTCTGTGCAATCAGGACTACTTTTTAACATTTTGGTGGGTCATGCTGTTTTAAATCAATGGCATGCAAAAATTTCACTTCAAACTGAGTCCGTCATCGAAAGTTTTCACTGGCACATTGTTCTGCTGTATTTTCCCCACTATCCAAACTTAATTAATTTTTAATTATATTACATAATATTACATAATATTTCGTTTTTTTTTTACACACATTTACATAAATACTTTTTCATTTACAAACAACTGCATTGAGGAAAACATGTTCGTACACACATGTACTCGTATTTACATCTGGTGCATGTGCATGAATCGTATAAGTTTTAAGAAGCGCCCTCGTTTTAAATAAAAAAAAAATCCTCATGATGATTGTGTTATTAATTGTCCTCCTCATGATCTGAGAGAACTATTGGTAAAGATTGTTGCACCGACTGGCTGTAAGTACCCCTCTTAATACAAATGATGATAATGTTGTTTGCTGAACAAGTGTTTTTAGCTTAGCTTGGCAGTAATATCAGACACGTTAACTCTGGGTATTAATTGAAGTCTATTTTAATGTCGAGGCTGAAGCCAAACATAAATTGGCCATAACGAATTGCAACCAAACATCAAATAAAATCAATGAGATTCAAAAGCATCCAAAGCACAGCCCAAACAACAAATCGATGAAGTTAATTTCTCTCAAAAATGTCTAGTTTTTCGCAGGTGCAAACAGCAACATATTTTTCTGGTCTTCTGGATTTAAGCATTTGGCTACTTACAGTTGTTTTGAATAGGCGAAATTATTGTTAAGGAAGTAATTTAGAGAATTTTTGTTATGTTTTCATACGATTTCGAACTTTTTCTAATGGGAGGCAGGTTAGAGTAAAGGTTTCGGTTGTTTAATACCTGTTATTTTAGTGTTATTTTAAGACATTTAAGACAGGGATGGACAATATTGTACAATTGTGCATTTTGTTTTCTTTGATTTCACATTGATTTCTTTGTTAGCATTGTGATATTATCGCGACTTATTTGGTACTAATTAACATTTTCACTTTCTATAAGGAACAATTTTTCGACAAAAACTAAATATTAAAGGGTATTAAAGGTATTGTTTAACAAAGAAATTGAACCCATTTAATATAAATTTCAAGGGCTTTTTGAGAAATTAAAATTTCATTGTCAAAATATGAAAATATAAATACCAGCGCACACGATGCACAGTGGACGAAATACCCATTCTAACGGGGCTTTGTTAATAACTTTAAAAATATAAAAAGTTGTGAACGATTTATTTTAAATTTATATTTTATTCTTTAAATATAACCAATTCATTATATATTAAAACTTGCGTGTTTTTTAGTATATGGGTAGATCCATAAATAAACAACCAATAAAATAAACATGTTGACCTGACCCTCTCCAAAATTGACTAAATTCGGCATACAAATTTTTTCTACTGGGTTAAGACAAATACAAATTGTCAGATTGCTAAATCAAATGGTTTTGGTGATACCTGGGACCTATTCCACAAAACAACTTAACAATTTTTCACTTTGCAGTGAAAAGTGTTTCTGTTCCACAACATTCTTTGCAAATCTCACTTTGCACTAAGCTTATTTTTGCAAAGACTTTCCTCTCTTTGCAAAAACGTTGTTCTCTTTGAAATGTCTTTACGCTTTCGCCGCCTTCGTTGAAAAAATTTTCAATTTTAGTAAATTTTGTTGTGTGTGAAGTTAAATTTCGAAATTTATTGCATAACAGAGTTCTGTTAAAGCTCTAACATAGCACTGTTTGCCATATGGAATTGTGATATATGTATTCAAATTGGAACTATACCTACATTTTTGGATCAAATGGACTGGAAAAAAATATAGGGCTTAACACATATCCCGCTTATCAATTTTTTAAATTTACAATTTCTGTGGAAGATTTTCCCAAATTCCAGGGATATGGGAGGAGATGGGCGGATGAAAATTGATGGAATTTGTGGACAAAGTGGTCCTTTATGAAAATTAATTATTAGAAGCTTAAAGATGTTGCGTCTTTATACGAATTTTTCAATTTTTCCATATTTTCAAATTTTGAATTTCACTGTTAGATGAATTTCAGGAAAACGAGAGGAGATGGGCGGATGACATTTGATCAAATTTGTGGACAAAGTGGTCCTTTATGAAAATTTATTATCAGAAGCTTAAAGGTGTTGCGTCTTTATACGAATTTTTCTATATTTTAAAAATTTAATTTCACTGTAAGATGAATTCCAGGAAAACGGGAGGAGATGGGCGGATGAAATTTGATGGAATTTGCGGGCGAAGTGGTCCTTTATGAAAAATAATTACCAGAAGCTTAAAGGTGTTGCGTCTTCATGTGAATGTTTCAATTTTTCCATATTTTCCATAATAACAAACATAAAAGTCGCACTTTACATTATTTAGTATAGCCTACGGTTGTGTTTTCGCCGCCGTCGTTGAAAAATGTTCAATTTTAGTAAATTTAGGTCGCCGTCAGCGATATGTGTTACTGGCGTTCTCAACGTCTGCAGTGTCACATCGGCTTCGAGTGCAATGTTATGACATTTATAACGTAACTACGTAATCTCTTTTGATAGTTGTAGACATGAGTTTCAGACACACTTTTTTGTCGCTTTTCAATAAACGATGGAATATTTTGTTTCACATCTTTTCGACGAGATTAGTTTTCACTAAACGTTATTAGCTATAACTTTGTCAATTTGTATGCAACGGTACTCAACGAAATCTCATTTTAAAGCTAATGAGGTTCCTAATAAATAAGTAACGTGTATGGCACTGGGGTAACACTCTGTTAAGTTTTAGCCAAAATATCGTAGCTTGCCTAAATATTTCATTTTTGTTCTTTGACACCATATTGTAAAAGATATAAAGGGATAAAAGATGCAGCTTTTGTTTCATTGCGAAAAGTCAACTCCTAATCCGGCATTTTTAAGTTTAACTTCGCCATGTGGATATTAATCGTAGTCCTCAAATGGAAACCAAAGTTTACTAAGCAGCAACTAGTGCAGGACCTAAAAAGTCTTGGGACTAGTAGTAACCGTGATGCCATGCAGAACTCTGTCCGACCTCGGTCTTTTAAGCTGCTGCAATTCCTCCTAATTAGCCCACCTCCCTGTAAGGAATTTGTGTCAATTGTTCTTAAAGCACTAATCCTGTGACCAGTGAATAGAATATTATAAAAAAATTGACCGAAAAGTGTAGGAAAGGTAACACAAAACTAGTCATGGGACCTGATTTTGTGTGGGCTGATGCTTTCTGTTTATATTACGTACTTTATATAAAGAAGATCTATAATATTAACCTGGTTCACTCGGGACAATATCTGCTACAAGCATTATTTTAACCGAAATTAAATGTGTCCATTTAGCTAATTTCAACGACCTGCTACAAAGTTTTAAAAAGGTGCCGATTAGCCTCCGCCTAGGTCATCGTCATGTGAAAGTGACAAGTCCGTTTCATATAAAGTGTTAGAACTAAAACCGGCCTCTTCCCTTTAAGAACTGTCAAGTGAAAAGTTTAATGCTAGTTCACTTTCCGCTAGGGTATATCCTCCCGATAGTGCAAAGTTACGAGGTATTTGCAATTGCAACCCCGGAATTTAAGGAGACACAGACAAAATTTGGAATATTAAAGTTTGGATATGATTTTTTTTTATATAAATGACTTATATAAGTGACTATCCCTACCTTTATGTAATACTAAGTTGTTGTCACTATGTTGTGAAAACAAAGTTGTACTAAACTAAATAAAATAAATGATAAAGATATTAGCCATAAAGAAATTCTAACAAATGATAGTGATCACCAAAAGTAATTTTTATTGCTTTTCTAGTTACGTCTTCATTTGGTCACTATCTAAGTATTTAAGCCTCTCAAAAAATTATTCCATTTTCATGGCAACCCAAAGGACTAAATGTAAGTTATTGTTATTGCCATCATACAACATCCACCACTTGTTGTTCCCTGTTTAAGTTGAAGCTGAGTAGACTAGTATTGCAGCATAAACCTTGATGGTAAAACATTTTATGAACAGTAGCGCCTCTTTTTTTTATCGTCAAGTGTTAGAACATCAAGTTGTAGTATGCAAAAGCATGGATGCGTCTGTCTGTTTTGATTTTCCATGTGATAAATTTACTTCAAATTATTGTTCACTTTAGTTGAGTCAATAATTTATTAATTTAATTGGCTTAAGGTATTAGTCAAGTTGCATTCGAAAGATGTGCTGGAAAGCACTTTTATTATACTTGTTATTAAGGTTTGTTTCGAAAAGAAATGAAAGTTTTTATAGGTTTGGTAATAAGATTCTTGGAGACACAATAAGAGTCTTATAGAAAAGTATGAAGGTTTTTTTCTATTAATAAAAATGCCCATGAGGGAGTGCTTAAACACAAAGAGGTTTATGATTGCAATTTGAGGAATAGTACAGTGGAAACACTTCAGATAGTTAAGGTTCTCTAAAACCTTTCTTAAGCAAAACTATACAAGAAGCGAAGTAGAAATTAGTTAAAGCTAACTAGCACTGAACTATAACTGAACTAAAATTTAATTTTTATTATACCGTTCAACATAGTTTGCGGGTGTACGTAAGTTTATCACTCCGTTTAAAATTTGTATAATATTGATCTTGATTTAACGATGTCCGTCTGTCCGTGTGTATGTTGAAATGGGTTTTCAGAAAACCCCAGAAATGATGGAGACTAGGTTTTTATGTTTTTATGTTACATATACTCCGCTTAAAATCGCTATTAAAATTTAGCCAGATCAGTTCATTAATGACTGAGCCAAAACCACGACTGCCGCGTTCCCCATAAGTCCCTTGTTTTTTTTGTATATCTGGAGAACGGCATAAGCAAAAGCTTCCAAATTAGGAAAAAGCATCTGGGTTATCAATAAAAAACTTCTCTTAAAAAAAGGCAGGATTAGAGAAGTAAGCGTGACACTTCCAATACAAAGGCATTTCAGATATCTGTCTATCTGGAGAACGGCAAGAATCAAAGTTTGCAAATTAGGTACAAGCTTCTGCGTTATCAAGAGGCAACATCCATAAAAAAGGTGGGCTGAATTGGAGTAGTAGGCGTGGCACAATATCTAAAAAACGGTAAGAGAAAAGGTGTCCAAAAAGCGGGATCGGAGAAGTGGGATAGCAAAGCGCATACGTTTCAACAAGTACATTACCTACATAATATGTGTATTCTTCTTATATGTATTTCTTTATAAATCTCCCCACCAGGGGGTTGTAGGGATTACCTAAAGGATATTTCACCTTTTGGTGTTACATCCTCCAGGGCAAATCAGGTTCAGGTCATTCCTCGGAGCCGCTAAGATTAAACTTAACCAATATATAATAACTGGAAACAGTAAACGCGTCAATAGAGAAGCCGTCGAGAGGTATCGGAAGATTTATCCTTTTTTCATTAGAATTGTACTTCTATGGAGTTCTTCGGAACAGATATATGGAAGCGGGCTAGAGAAGCATGGCAGTTTACTATGTTGTGCCGATATTTTTTCCTCGGAACTAGGATGCGGCAAACATTCCAAATAACAGGACCAGTTGGGGTCTAATCATTTAAAGAAGTCCGAAGTTGTGCCTCAGTACTTCACTAATAGTGCCTTGGAAGTCAGTAGCCCCCGGCTCAGCACACCGGACTATTGGTGCGGCTTCTGTTAGTTTTGTTTTCCAAGAATTGCTTCCTGAATCTTGAGGACTCGGAAGATAATACTGTCCTTCTTTGAAGGAATATTTTCGGAGAGCATGGGGTGGCTGTCGTTATATATCCATTCTCGGGTAAACACGGAGCGTTATTAATCGTAAGGGAGCCCATGTGGAGAGGGCACCTGCTGCGATGTTTACATCGACTCGATTAGCTGTGGAGGTTAGATAGTTGCAGCTCCTAAACAAGGTGGAGTGTATAATTTTGTCGATTATACATTCGGATTGTAACTTGTGATTCTCGCATCAATAACCGGCTTAGATCTCACATGAGATTTAGGCATATTGCAGGTGTTAATGTAAATCAAAATCACAACTGTTCCTTTTGCGCCATAGTAAAGAGTATATAAAATTCAGCATATCCGGATATAGTACTCTTTCTTGTTTTATAATTATTTTAGTTTTATTGATTATTCAATATTTGTTTTTCGCAAAGTGTCTTAATAGTAAACACACTAAGCTATTTTACCTGACAGCAGTTTAATATAACTGAACTAGAACTGAAAAAGATCTCAACTTAAACTGAACTAGAACTAAATCCGAACTGAGTTGGAGATTAATTATTGGATACTTTTAAACTGTAAAAAAGCAATTCATTCTTTCTTTGTAAATTGATTAGAATATCCATGTTGAAGTCTTCAAGAACATTTGCAATAATAAGAAATTTACAACCAAACTGTCTGATATCAGTTTCTCAATCTATTAACGTCGTGACAGATTAAACTGCTTTATTATCGCAGCCATCAGTTTCTACCATAAAACACATACAATTTCTTACAGTGTTTTCTTAACGTTTAATCCATTCAGGCTTTCCAAACGCAACAATCCTGATATCTTCACTTACCTTTACAACTGTTTTTTTTGTTTAACACGGATGCTAACTTCTCATAATCAGTGGTTTTTATGTGATTTTAAAAAGAAACACACGTTTAAAATATTTGAAATCCAAACTTTTCAATTTAAGTGTTTACCAATGTTAAAAAAAATCATTAAAAAAAATTTATGATGCCGACAAACTGCTCTAATTGCAGCCGTTATAAGGAAGTGGTTGCCAGCAGCACGTGGGGTGGCAAATTTCAAGTCAAAGTTGCCATGTGCCTGTCAAGCACTTAAGTTGTCTACAAGAAGTTTTTATGGTTCATATTTAAGCTCAACATCCTATTGCGGTACAGGATGTTACTTACGTTAATGATGATGTTGGCGTCATAAGCTACATAAATTAAAAGAGAACTACTAGTTATAAAATCAAGTAGTCGGGTTTTAAGGATAGTCAAAATATCTTATTTTTAAAGTAAGTGAAAACTATATGTATATTAAATTCAAGTACTTGAATTTCCTTAAAGTCTTCCAAAATTGAGGCTAATGGCATATATTTTGTCCATGGTGGTATACCATCAGTCAGAATACTTTCGGGTGTGCTAACATTAAACAATGTGTAGTAGCGGTTCTTAACAATTAATAAAATTGATAAATTTTTATGAAATATTTAAAATATAACTCAGTTAAATGCCTAATTTTAGTAGAGTGCATAAAAGTCGAGTTATGTGGAATAGATTTCAGTTTGTTTTACTTTAAAAGCAATTTCCATCTGGTTTATGAGATCTTAAACAGTTAAAAGTAATTAAAATGGCTAAAGATAATTAATAAAAGTATTGCTTTAAATGTTTTAACAAACACAAGCACGTTTAGATAAATACCCAGCGGTAGCTAGAATGAGTAAAGATGCCTTTTTTAGCAGTCACAAGCCCTCCTCTCCGCCTTCCATACTTATTTATTTTTTGTAATTTCAAAATTCGAATAATCATACAGTTTTGATTTTTAAAATCGTTCGATTGATAGCATGGTTGGGCTTTCGGCCATGCGCTAGGATTTTTTCCTCTATGGTATAACGAACACTGGCTTTGCTTACTAAAGCTTCACGTTGTAGGTAGACTTCGGCCGGGTCCAAGGATTTTCTTCTCTATGGTATAACAAATACTGGCTTCGCTAACTAAAGATTCTCTATATAGCAGGCCTTCGGCCGGGTGCAAGGATTTTTTTCTCTATGCTATAACGGACACTGGCTTCGCTCAGTAAAGCCCTTATGACACTACATTTTTAATGCATTGTTCAAGTTTTGGTGAACAGCGCAAATATAAAGTAATAGAAAAATTTACCAAGTGCGAAGGGTTCAACTGTATTAAGATAAATGGCAAACTGTCAAACATTTTACTAAAGTTATCGATAAAAAATGAAGGTATGTCAATAAAAATGTAAAAATGAAATATTAAAAGTGTTGCTGAATCAGCGGTTTATGGGCAAATTCAGCGATTTACCGCTTTTTGTTTTTAGGTTTCTCATAAACAAAAAGTTGGCAACATTCAATAAAATTAACAGAACAGGGATGGGTAAGTTGTTTCAATTGTTCTTTATTGTTGATACTTTTTAAACTAAGATTTATAATACCTTTTTGTGGTGTTTTTTAAGAACATAAATAAAATTAATTTCAACTAAAAAAAATCTTTGAGTAAAATTAGGGTAAAAAGGTAATAATTTTTAAAAGTTGTTGGTACAATTTAAAAATTCTTAGCGCCATCCCTGAAACAAAACCATAACAAGAGAAAAAATAACTAAAAAAAACCTTGTTTACATTTTTTATAGTTTGCTCTTTCTAGCATTAACCGTTTCTTTCTATCAATTCTATATCAATTAATGAATACAAAATGTAGTGTCATAAGGGCTTAAAGCTTCACTTCATTGCTGGCCTTCGGCCGGGCGCAAGGATTGTTTTCTCTATGGTATAACAAACACCGGCTTCGCTAGCTAAATCATCTCTGCATAACCGGCAAGAATTTTCTCCACTTTGGTATAAGAATTCGGGTTTTTTATACTGTCCCTAGAAACTTTTACATAAAATTTTATAAAATTTGTGTTTTAATGTTTGGGGTGATTGCCCCTAAATTGCGTGCTGTTGTGTCTCATGTAAAATATTGGGGCCGTTCTTCACTTTCCTTTTCGGGTCATATTTCTTGGGGTCATTTTGCACACCGCCATTTTTTTACACAGGTTGTCACTGGGAGCAAGCCCTTCCACACTCCCTTTAACATCAACTTTGTTTCCTTTTCCAAAGAAGGGAGTAAGAAAGGTCACTAAAAATAAAAAATTAATAAAACAGAACAATTTTCTTTCTACCTTCTTAAAGAAGGTCTTTCAAAAATAAATTTATACCTTCTAAAACAAATAAAAAAAAAGTCATACTTCGGTAGGCAGGATAGCATACGAAGCGAATCTTTTAGAAGGTAGTAGCTTTAAAAAAGGCGTGCCATTTGCGGCCCTTTCAATATTTACCGCTGGGTAAAGTTTAACTACATAAATTTTGAAATCATAATATTTGATTGAAATTATTAATATTTTTTGGTTAAGAAATAAATGACTTAAGTATGATTTAACAAAAACAAGTATCTTATGTACCCTTCACAATGGTGGGATAGTAATAGAAAGTTATATAAACACCGTTTTTTAGATATAAATAAATATATTAAACACTTCTCCAATCGCTTCCCCATCCCATCGGATGTTGAGTATTGATAACTAAGATGCTTATACCTAATTTGGAGACGATGGCTTTGCCGTTCTCCAGATATACAGAAAAAGCAAAAAAATAAGGGATTAATGGCTAAGATTAGAGACAGTTGTGGTTTTTTGCTCATATCTGAGTAATTTATGCACCGATCTGGCTAAATTTCAATAGCAAACAATTACGGAATATGTGTGATGTAAAAATTTAACAGCCTATTCCCTTTCATATATGTATACATATATATTTTATAGGGTCTAAGATTACAAATTATATACCATTTTAGCTATGGTGAAGGGTATAAAAATAAATTCTGATTTTGGTTGAAAAAATTGTGCTTGTTTCGGATCAACAATATCTAAAATGGCATAAGTTGAAACCAAATCTAAAATTTTCAGTAAGCAAAAGTGGACAAATTAACACGATGTTTGAGAAAAGTGTATAGCTTCTTTGCCCCCATCCCAATTTTTGTCTGATGATTTTTTACAAATCGTATACAAAATTATTAATTTGTACCCTAAGAATTTTTTTCTCTTAAAAAATCCACATTTAAATCTCATCTTAAATTATAATTAGCCCAATTATGAATATAAATTCCCCGGGAGTTTTCTCCCTTCTCCCATTTTTCCTATGTAAATTTATTTGTTAAAATGCGAAAAACTCCCGGGGAATTTGTATTCATAATCGGGCTAAATATATAAAGGCTGTCCCAAAATTAACACAAGATTTGAATTTGTCGCCATGGTCTTGCGCTAATTTTAGAACCCCCTAACTTATGTTTGCTTTAGTAAATTAGTAATAAATGGATAATTTTAGCTAAGTTGACATTAAAACTTTCCATCCTTCTCAATTGTTGACACATTTTTCTAGAACCAATAATTTTAAAAAAATGGTGGGTGGGGTCTTTCATAAAGGTGCATTTCGGTGCGGAAAGCTTTTTGTCTGCTTTTAACTTGGGAATAGCAAGAGGCGATTCCTCTACTGAATTTCCCAAGCAGCTCACTACGCCCGGTCTTAAACTACGTACCCCCTGGTAATGTCGCTCAGACACCCGTCTGACGGCAGCTAGAGTGAGAAGGCGCTCAGTTGAGTAACCTGAATGGCATGCTAATACCGATGCGTCTCAGGTAATTAGGTGACAGCAAAATTAAGATCCACTGAAACGTATTAACGACGTGCCTGCCTATAGGTTGTTGGCAGCTCCAACACTATATGGAAAACACTCAAATAAATGAGTGCTTTTCATACAAATTTTACTACACGTTCAGTCACTTGTGTTGTGAAAACAGCACAATAGATTAACGAAACTACTGTTGCTAAAAGCTCCACTTTTTTGTCCACGTTAACTAAAATAAAAAAAAAATTTTAATTATTCAAACGTTAGCAATAAGTTGAATTGTTTTCAAAATTAGTACCTTTTTCTTTGTTTCCAAATGACAGACAAGTGGCTGTGTAGTTAAATTTATATAAGAAGCACTTAGTTTTTTGAGTGATTTTCATATTAATTTTACTACACAATCATTTGCCTGTTATTTAGAAACAGAACATTAATTTTGCATTTATGCACTCATTGCTGAAAAGAAAATAACACTAACAAACATTGTTTCTGCATTTATTTCATAAATAATGCGATATGGCGAAAAATCCCTACATTTTGGATATTACAAAAAATCTGTCCGATTTTCTCTACGCTGCTATTTCAATATCAAAATTACCTACATGTAGGGATTTTCCCCTACTTCTGGCAACACTGGTTCACCACATTGATATCAATAAATGCTAATTAAAGTCTTTTCATAACTAAGCTAAAATTGGATTGTTTCAATGGGTTGCAGCATGTTTGTAGTTACATATATGGAGCAAATTGTTTTTAAGTCTTAAAATAAAATTAAGATCTGTTAGATTTTATTTAAAGTTGTTGATATTTTAATTAGGCTTAAGGCGCCGCAGTGGAAAAGAAAACAATTGTGATAATAGGAATGTGATTATTCTCGAAACATGTAAATTCTATCCGAGTTCAATCCCGTGTTTAGTCAAGAATAAAATTATCAAACAATTTTTTAATTCATGTTGTAAATTCCTGCCTTCACTTAAAATAATTTAATGAAAATTAAATTTAATTATCTAAAGCAAAATTAAAATATTATATATCTTTTAAGTCAAAGCGATCTGATTTTATAGCCTTAAATGTCATTAATTAGCGAAAGTTTTGTCAAACATAAAGTTCTATTTCAAAGATTTTTCATTGCCATTAAAAATGGTATAAAAAAAATTTAAATATTATGAAAAAAAAAAAATTCCCAAAAATTAAAAAAATATTCCAACAAAATTCCCAATCCCCAAATCTAATTTTTTATCCTTGCTTTCTAAATAAAATACCCACTTTTGGATAAAAAACATTTAATATGACATCCAGGCGCGGATCCAGCTTGAGCCTTAGGAGGGGAAAATTTTTTTTAAACAAAAAAGTAAAAAATTTGTTTTTAAAAGTTTATTAAAATTAATATGTGTACATAATATTAAAAAAACTCAACAATAAGGTTAAATGAAATATAAGATCAGATCAATATAAATTAATTTTTTTAAATAAGCAATTTATGATTTCCTTCTGAGGCAAATTTAGATAGTACAGTCATTCTTCTGTCATTGTTGATCTGAGCCATGTTTTTATTAGACGACGGGTAGGAAATGACCTCTCTCTCGTAGCATTACTGACGAGTAGGGCAAGTTTTTTATGGCATATGCCATTTTTGCCATTTCTTCAATTATTTTTTTAAAAAGCAATTTTTGGTCCAGCTTGCTAAAGAATACCTTTTGCAACATAGAAAAAAATTTTTAAATAAGCTTAGCGAATATGAGGCAGAATCTATTCGAAATGCTAACAAAAATCGGTTGCAAAAAGTACTTTCAATGCATCTTCTCAAGCCTTTTGAAGTTACAGACGAAAGGGATTTCTATGAATGCGAGCTTTGGCTTAATTGACAGTGATAAGGAAAAAAATACAAGATGTCAGTAAAAAAATTTTGTTGAAAAGTTTAAAAAACATTTTAGATCATAATACGTGTGGTAAATTATTCAATACTCCTGAAAAATCTATATGGCTTGGCATTTAAATTTTAAAAAAGTGTTTTAATCGATTTTCTCACAATTTTGTTTTAATGAAAGTGAGACGGATGAATTTATTGACAACCTTTCTCCATCTGAACTTGTAGTGTTTATATATGCTCCAGTTACATCTTGCGATGTTGAAAGAGAGTTTTTCATTTATAGAACTGTTTTATGTGATAACAGGAGAAATCGAAGACGCAAAATGCAAGAATTTTAAACGTCGTTTTTTAATAAGATTTTCCTGATAAAATAATTTTATTACAAATATTATAAAAATATTTCTTAATTAAACAGAATTTTATAACAAAAATTAGATTAAAAGTGTATTAAAAAAAACAACTTCCAAATTCTTGCGTTTTGTCCCCCAGTATTTTTTTTTTTATAATTTGAAGAAACGTACTATTGTACTTACAATAAAAACTTAATAAAATAAATGTTTCTTAGATCACATGTTTATTTTTGCCATTTTTCGTGCCATTTTTTTAAACTTTTTCGTGCCATTTTGCCACCCATTTTTAACCATTTTTCGTGCCATTTTAAACTTGCCCTGCTGACAAGCATTGAAACGAAAATTTGAAATATTTTTCTTAGATTTCGGTAGATATCTTCATCACAGTTTATTAAATTAACTACAACGTTATCTGATAGATTTCCAGATATTTTCCATGTTTGTTGCAAATGCAACAGTTAAGATGCTACACGCAAAGAAAAAACATGGTTGTGGTAAACATATTCTAAGAGCAACATATTATGATAAGATTCATGATTGTAGTCGCCATATTACGATTGTTATTAAATCATATTATGACCAAATATGTTCGTAATATTACATCATAATATTTTTCCCTTAATCATATTGTTATCCTGTTAATCATAAAACGTTAAGAAGTTATAATATTACTGTCATGGCAATCATAATAAGATAAGAAGTAATCATATTGTTGTCATGGTAACCATAATAAGTTAAGAAGTAATCATATTACTGTCATGGCAAGCATAATAAGCTTAGAAGTAATCATATTATGATGCAAAGTGATATGAACTGTTATACATAAATTTACAACTTTAAACATAATATTTTTATTGGAAAAAAATACTTATGATAAAATAAAAAACATAATATAGTTACTGTAATCTTTTTGTCGTAGGTCGCAATTATTTATAAATTATTTTATGGAGTTTTCATTATTTTTCTCTTAAAATAACACAAAACTTACCAGTAATGGTTAATATTTTGCACCAATATTTCACAAATTTTTCCACCACTTTAAGATTATTAAAATTTTTAAGCAAAGATATTTTATTTTGTGACACTACAACCCATTTTTAATGTTTTTTTTTTATTTTTTTTAATTTCTTGTTTATTTTAATGGTTATTTTGTTATTTCTTTTTTAATATTTTTCTTTATTTTTTTTTAATTTCATGTTTATTTTAATGGTTATTTTTTTATTATTTAGCCACTCACTAACAAATAATTCGATATGTTTATGTAAAACACGACACAACTGATACAAAATTATTTTACAAATGGCGATACCAAAATATTATTAGAGTAACGATATTTTGATTGCATCTTAAACTTATTATGATAAATGTATATAAAGTTATCATGTTATGGCTATTAAATATCATGTTATGGCTGTGAGTAATATAATATGTTTTGAAAGTTATCATAATTTAGTTGTTAGAAAAATAATTATTTTTCGGTCAACAATACTCAAATTTATAATTGCGATAAACATTAATATGTTTACAGTAACTATAATATTGCTGATATTTAATAAAAATAACAATTATTTGTTTACAACAACAATATATTGTAGGTGTTTATCTATATCTTTTATCAAACAGAATCAGCTCATCAGCTAGTTGTGATTTCAAAAGTTTTGTATCTGTATTTAAAATGATTTTGTTATTCGTGCTTAATTCCCAATTTTTATTATTTGATAAAAACACTGAAATTTATTGTTGATGGGACAAGCTATTCCTATGCGCATTTCACTGGTTGCTTAGGAGAGATCATCAGGAAACTTCATCCATTAAGATTTAAGAAAATCTAAAGATATTAAACCAAATAAAACTGTTAAGCGTATAAGAATAACAGAAACAGTTCTATTTGTAACAATATCAAAGTTTAAACAAAATCATCAACAATAAACAGTGAGTTTATCTCTCCTTACATTCCCCACTACAATTGATTGGAATTCTTCCAACATTAATAGATTAAGAAAAAACAAAATAAAAACAAAAACAACTCGCTCTTTAAAAAGTTTTTGACTTGATTACACTTTGAGGTAGAAGTTAAGGTATGTTCAATACATTTAGGATACCTATTGGGAAACGTGTTTTGAGATCTTCTAAAATAAATTCAATAAGAGGAATGTAACCTACAACTCGGTAGCATTCTTCAACATTTTGAATGTGATTGGAACCTCGATTCACTTTAAATAGTTCTTCGGCTTTATTTCTTTTCTCTTCAAGGCACATGATTTAAGGCTTATTGATAAGGCTTGATACTTTTTGAAGATCTATATCGTGCTTTTGTAAAATGATACTAAGCGGCTGTGATACAATAAGTATCACACTTAATATGTTTATTCCGTAAATGAATTCAAAAGTACGAGTTCCTTAATATAAGGCTTTTGATGTAGTATCTCTACCTTTCCACGCAGATATTTTATCCAAGGCTTCTACTAATATATGTTGTACACTTGTTGCAAAGTGTAAAATTGAGTCGTGACGGTCCAACCATCTTGTCTCGCATAAACTGCGTTTCGCTTGGGATGATTATATTTAAAAAAAATTTTCGTTTCTTTAACAAATGATACAACTTATAGTATTAATGGCACTTTGTTGCTTTTTAAAATTGAGTTCTTTGATTTATGGGAATAGCAAGGCGTTTGTTTTGCATTTGTCCAGTATTTTATAACAGCTCCATTTTCTGCTGACATCAGAGGACAGCCATCTGTTCCATTTCCTACACAATTTTTTAGGTCAAGACTAAAATTTGTCAAAGCTTTTAGAACTATTGATGATAGTGCCTTCGAATCAATTGACCCATCAACGTCATTATCAATATCCTTTGAAACCTCTTAAATTGCGTTTACAACAAAGCCAATAAATGCTTTTCTAACAACTTTTTGTTGCATGTTAAATATCTTTAAGATAATGAAATCTGGTTTTCCCCGACAAATCTGTATTTTCGTCAAAAATTATCGAATAGAATTTTGATTCATATAATACATACGGGTCAATTTAAAAAAAAAAACGAACACATCGAGTTTTTTTTTTGCTTATTTTTAAGGTTTTTTCAATTCGCCTGTAAGAGTGGCAAATTTATGTAGAAATTGATGAAGAATCCGGTGGTACTTTTAGGCTCTCAAAAAAATCAATATTTTTTGATTTTTTAACTTAACTTAATTTAATTTATAAATTTTCATTCGAATTCTTTATGAAATGACAAACGGTTTTGCTTTTCTCATTCTCATTCAGTTTTAGCACTTTCGAATTAAGTTTTTGGCAGTTGCATAAGTTTCCGGTCCCTAGAGGTTTAAATTGCAAAAGCACGAGCGAGATCTGTAAATCAATTCATCTCTGGATTTTGTAATTATATGGTGAATATCGATTATACCTTTCTTTCTTTCTTCTTTCTTTTACATTCGCCATTACGCGCTTTATCGAGCTTTATTTTCTCTCGATATCTTCATGCTCTTTCAACCGCCATTAATTTTGTTGTTTTACTCTTGTAAATACAAAAATAAAATCAAAATTAAGCATTTTAAGCTATGAAGCAATATACATATATCAAAAGTGGCGCTCATGAAATGTTTGCCTATTTTGGTTTTTTTTCGTAGTCAATTTTTTTCTCAAATTCACAAATTATAAAAAAATGAGTTAAAACCATGAAAACAATGATTGTCAACTTCAATTTTTTACATTTAATGTATTCACTTTTAAAAAAATTAGCGTGACGCTCATGAAATTTTATCGCGCCCTTACCATGGTGTTCACAAAAACTACGCAAATGCACACTTTTTTTAATTGATTTTTTTTCGCTTTTTCACTTTTGTAATAATTTAAGTTTGTACTTTCCTTACATTATTTACTTTATTTAAGAAAATTAAAAACTAGTAACATTATTTGAATTATAAAAAAGTGACGCTCAATGCAAATTGTGGGGACAATCTTTGTTTGTAACGCCAAATTCGCACTAATTCAGTTTTGACGACTATAACAAATCAAAACAGAAGAAAGAAACGCAATAATTCGAAAACTGTTATTAAATGTTGCATATTAACTTTTTTCTTCGTTTTATTTTATTTTGTTTACTAAAAATTCTAACGGGGGACACATGCTTTTGTATGGAAGGAGTCAAATAGAGAAACAAAACACCATTCTGAATAAACAAAAAAACAAACATACAAATTTGAGAATTACGTTTTTTTGTTACATATTCCTCGCTGAGCACTCTGACATATTTGTTTATTTTTTTTGTTTTTTTTACCTTAAATAGTAGTGTAAAGTACGGGGACACACTTTTTATTTAATTCAATGAAAAAACTGGTCTAAAATATCTTTTCAGAGCAAAGCTTAGAATATAAATATAATTCTTTGTATTTGGCTTAGATCAGAGGCGTTGCGGGTCGCCTGAATTTGTTAAAATACTACCAGTTATATAAATTTTGTTAAAAATTAGTTACTTAAATTAATTTAGTTTTAAATAAAACTCCATAGACCCCTTTCACACTCGGCAAATTACTTGCGACACTCTTGGTTTGTAGACGTCAGCGGTAAGGTCGGGGTAAGTAAAAAAATTTTTGTACAGACTTTGTTGTACTTGGCAGGTAAATTGCGCAACTAACTTGTCGAATCTGGAAGGGCGCATACTAAAAAATAAATTTAACGAGAATCTTGAAAATTTTTTAGCATTTTTATACCCTTCACCAAAATTAGTTGTGTAGAGGGTATACTAAGTTTATCAATCCGTGTAAAACTTTTTTATTATTCATCTCAGACCCCATAAAGTATATATATATATATTCTGGCTCCTTGAGTAATTCTAAGTCAATTTAGCTATGTCCATCTGAGCGTCTGTCCGTCTGTTGAAAACACGCTCACTTTTGAAAAACTCAAAAAAAATAAACAAACTTGGTGTCAAACTGCTTGTAGTTATCCTAAGCAGTTTTGAATTGAAATCCAGCAAAATCGGTTCTCTATAATTAGAGCTATGAATCAAAATGTGGAACCACCACCTTAAAAAATTGATAATTTTGTTACAAAAACTAACATAAATGGTGGAACAATGCACGGAAAGATATAAGATTTTGACAACATTCCTTTTATTCAACTGGATATCACACCTTAAAATTTCGTGAAGATCCGTCAATAATTTACCCTAGGCCCCATATAAAGCCCACTCTGGCAAATCAATTAAATACGCCTAAACCCGTAGCAGATATATTTATTGTGGTAACATTTCTTCCAACTCACCAGAAAAATGTCATGCAATTTTGTGATATACAATATATAATATACCTTAGATCCCATTTTTAACCAGCCTTCTGAAATTCACTGTAAACGCTAAAACTAATTTCACCGCTGTATTGAAATTTACGTTTTTAATGCCAGATATCACTCTGCAGAATTTGGGTTCAAAACTTACCATGGCTCCAATATAAATTCCCCTCCTGAAAATCATTTAAGTTCGGCTCAAGCTAGTTAAAATTGCTATAAATAGCGTAAAACTTTCTTATAATCGGTCAATAATTTAATATAGGTTCAAACTGCGGTTGTTATGGCTTTTATATAATAATGTTAATGTAAGTTATAAAGATTTGAAAATATTTAGTAGTGGACTTGCAAAGTTGATAATTTCAAATTCAGGCATCAAAATGTTAAATAAATTTAGAAGTGTGACCGGTTTTTTTCCAATTTTTTGTTATCCACGCAAACAGGAGATTTTTTTAGTCAAATAAAAATTAGTCAATCAATTTCAAATTAGATATTCTTTTTCGTATTCGGCGAATATTCGCGCAGATATTCTTAATGATATTGTTGATTTACGTAACATCATTAATATCTTCGTACATATGTACAAAATTTATTTAAACTGTGTAGTTCCGTGTCGTAGGGATTGACAAAGAAGGGCTAAATAACCTTCCTTGGAGCCTAGAACTGCTGGGCAATAAACTTTTGTTTATTAACTTTGGAAGGTTATAATTACAATCACTCATAAGAGTGATTATAATTGTAGGGTAAGGGAACAAATAAATAAATGTTAATTAGTGAGGGATCTCTTCCAAAATTATGTCTCTTTATTTGAGAAATGGGGATGTATGTATCTACCTTTTTATTTTCCTAGTTTTTTAAGAACAGGTGCTTGTAGATGGGAATATCCGAGCTGGGAAACTGGCAGATATTGATCTCCTTTGTAGGGTTGGGTTAGGTAAGTATTTAGACTACTTTTAGGTGAACAACAATAGATTTTAGTTTACACTTTAAGTTTAATAGTGTAGGTAGGTATTTCTTTATTTAAATTTTAGTTTAAGTTTACACAAGTTTAGGACGGTTTTAATTTCAACTTATTAAAGCTGTTGCTAAGGCACAAGTGACCGATACAAAAATTTATTTTTAGATCTCAACATATCTTCGACTCGCAGATAGCCGAAGCTGTTTGGAATAATTCCGTAAGTACTAAGAAATTGTAAATTCATTTACATTAGTACAAGAACAATGGCTTTTAAACTGTAATTATAATATTATTTTAGAAATTACAACTCATATCTTTTATCGTTACAATTCATTTAAATTCAAAAATTAAATTCAACTTATTTACATTCTAAATACTTATTTTTTATAACAATTTAGATTAAATATTTTAAATTCATTTTACATATTTTTATTATATATTAAAGTATTTTAAATTCAGGTACATATTATTAATTAAAGATTTGCAAATTCATTTTTTTTTATTGTTCAAATCTAGTTTGAACAAACTGTAAATGCCAAGTGGCCAAAAATCGACCACCGAGCTGGGCTATCTTAGTTTAACGAACCCTTAAAGCATACTAAACGTACTATTAACTTTTTAAGCAGGTTATCCTTGAAATACAAACTTATTAAAACACAAGTTTTTTTCATACTCATTGTAACAATGTAAACATGTTGATTCATTATATAAATTCTTAAACGATTAAGGTTGCGTCACTTCTGAACAATCTGTTCTTGCTAACTGAGCCAACGTTTACAAAACAAAATTCTATAATTTACTTAAATCGATTTTAACTGCTGAAATCCATTTATACCAAAGGATAAGTACAAAAATTTCATTTCAATTATTTCCATTTCCATTTAACAAATTGCTCATCTTATGCTAGAAAAATGTATTTATATATACAAATTTTACTTCATTTCTTAAAGTATCTATTAAACTGTAAAGCTTTTTTGTTTGCACCTGTATTACTTGTGTAGACTTATTAACAATTAAATCATATTGAAATTCCTTGTTCTCTACTTACGATACATTTCTCATCCAGACATTTACCAACAACAAACCAGGCATCTCTATTTAAACAGCAGTACAAGTGATTTGTTGAATAGTATTTATTATAGCGTGCTGAAAAAGGGTATATTAAGTTTGTCATTCCATGTGAAATTTGTTTTTTTAATATTTGTCTGAGTATGTATACATATTCTGAATTCTTGAGAAATTCCTAGTCGATTTAGACATGCCCGCCTGCCTGTCGAATCGTCTGCCCATCTGTTGAAACACGATGACTTTCAAACGACTAAACAGACAAAAATTTGGTGTTCAATTGTTTCCTAAGCAGTTTTAGATTGAAGTGCCAAAAAATCGGTTGAGTAGGAAAATATTTTTGTATACAAATGTAATAAATTGGTGCGTTTTGTAAAGATTGCCCCATTTTTTATTACCATAGGCTTCATATAAAGTCCATTCTCGAAAAACATATTAGTAAGCCTAAACCTCCAACGAATAAATATATTGTAAAGGGAGGTCCAACCATAATGCACGATGTTCATTGTGAGTCATACCTTAACGTCAAGTTTTTCGCTGAACTTAATTTGACATTTCCTTGTTTCAGTGTTGGACAAATTCAAGCATTGAGAGCTACACAATTGAGCAGCGTGTTAAGATTGTTGAAGCCTTTTACGAAATTGGGCGTTCAAATTAAAATGCCTTTCGTGAGGCACACTTTCAACTCAGTTGATTCGTTAACGAGCAGAATTGCCGCATTTTGGGAAATGGGAATCCACGAGTGATTCTTGAAAAGCCGATGCATATGGTCTGGCGCCATAATCGGGACGTACTTCTTCGAAAATTAGGTCGGCCAAGCAGTTATCATGAATTGTGACCGCCATAGCTAGATTATAACGGACTCCTTGTGGCCAGAGATTGTAAATATAGTCCTGGAAGATATGTGATTCCAGCAGGATGGTGCCACTAGCCACACAGGCAACGAAACAATGGCTCTTTTGCTCCAGAATTTTAATGGCCGTGATATCTCGTGTCATGTGATTTGACACCGTTGGACTTCTTTCTTTAGGGATATATTTTAAAGAAAAAGTGCACGTCAATTAGACAAGAATAATTCAAGAACTAAAGGATGAGACAATTCGTCACATAAACGGCATTGAACCTGAATTATGTCTCAGAGTCATTGAAAATGTGGACCATCGGATAGAGGTATGCCACCGAAGCCGTGGCAAGAATTTGGCAGATATTTTATTTCACATACAATTGTCATATATAGGTAAGGTCAGTTTTTATTAACCTTGGCTTATATTTGTAGATATAAATCTTAGTCCCGAAATAGTCTTACTTTGGGTGGAGGGTATCACATATTCGCCACAGCTGAATAGAGCACTTTTACTTGCTTTCATAATGTTTTTTCCTCTCTCATTCTTTCGTTTTTCATACTGTGCGATTGCATTGTGTTTCTTTTGCTGGTAGTAAAGTTAGTTTTCCGTTTAATAACATTCTTACATGCCATAGATATTTTCGTTTGTTTGTGGTAACATGAGTGTAAAAGTGTAAGTTGTAAGATTGCAATTGGAAAAAGTATTTTTCCCAATTAGGAAAACTAAAGTTAATATTTGGTAATTTAAAGTCCTTTTACTCTTATATTTTTCATTCATTAATTAGTTCAGGGTTTTGGGGAGATCTTACAAAAAATTTATTGGGGTTTTTCGAAATCCTTTCTAATGAAGCCAAAATGCAATGTGAATTTTATAGGGAAAGATAAAAAACAAATAACTAAAAGTATTAGACAACTGAAAAATCGTTCCAGCTGTATCTGTGCATTAGGCCCTTATCTTAATCTGTATAAAACAATCTTATCCAGAAATATTTGTTAATATGAAAATATATGTAGTTCTTGAATATGAATTTGCTTTATGATCAAAAAATTACTGTTTTTTTAAAGATTCTTTTTTGCCAGTATTTTAGAAAACTTGTATAGGTTGTAATTAATTCTTATTTGTGTTTTTAAGGCCGATAGAATTTGAAATTGTAAAAAATTAACAAAAAAAAAATTAAATTTTTACCAGAAAAAATTTTTTGTTTGAAAGACAAATACATGGAACACTGAAAAGAAAAATCAATCAGTCCGTACTTAAGTCAATCCAAAGGGGTATCAAAAAGTGACTGATACATACTTAATCCCGAATTCGTATTTGAAATAATGTGAAAATGAGATTGATTTAAGTAAAACTAAGACTGAATCAATCTCAAAATGCGCTTGATTCAGGTATTATAAAGTTGATTATATATAGGAAAGTGAAATTAGATCGATTTTCACCTTAAACACTTATCCCAGGGACAGAAGGAGAATATCATTATCAGGGGTGTTCTGGAAATCGAAAACGCAAGAATTTGGAAGTTGTTTTTAATACACTTTGAGTAAAATTTTTGTTATAAAATTCAACTTAAGAAAAATTCTGTTAAATAGAGAAACATTTGTAAAATATTTGTCATCAAATTCTTTTATTACAGAAATCTTATTAAAAAACGATGTTTAGAATTCTTGCGTTTTGCGTTTTCGTTTTCCAGAACACCCCTGTATGATTAATTACCCATTTTACACTTTACAGAATTTCAATTATTAAACATCAGCATCATGTCCGACATGTTTTCTACTTTAAACATTTGATGTACATTAACTAAAAATATAAACTAAATAGGAACTTTTGCTTTTTATTTTACTTTCCAAGCATGAAAATAATATATGTTCTTATTCTCGTTCTGTTGTTTTTATTGTTTTAACACAAAACAAGCAAATCGTTTTTGACCTACTTGTGTGGTAGTGTTGTGGTTTCTACAAGAAACTTTGAGAAACACAAGCGTATGCACGGATAAAGAATACAATGCTAAGAGATGAGACTAATAAGTTATATAAGATTAAAACGTTCACTTTGTACCAACGAAATGTTTAATCCTTTTTTTACTTGGTTAAATAATTTTATTCTTATATTAAGGAATCCCGGGATTGATTTTGATTTTTGATGTATAAAAATTTGAAAATTATTTTGGGCATGTGGGACTACCGTGGTTCGTTCTTAACGAATCATATTTTAAACGTCCAATTAGGGGCCACTTTTTCGATATCACAAATAATGCGAACAATGTTGGCCTACAAATCGTCAATTGTTGCTGGTTTATCAACATAAGCCAATGACTTCTCGTAGCCTCACTGGAAATCGGTGTCGGGTCCCTCGATATTGTTTACTTCTCGAAATCAAACTATCGCCAAATTTTGGATTATATAAATCGATGACTGTGGCCGTATGGTACGTAACGCCATTCTGTTGAAACCACATCTCGTCCGGATCAATGTCATTTATATTTTTAAACGTGAACTCCGGCTTGATTTCAGAAAAAATTAAGACCCATGATGCCACCTGCTTTTTTCTGGATGTAATAAAATAAGGTGGATCTCTTGTGAACTAGTCTTATTCTATATGTGGCAAATCTGTTTATTAACAAACCCTTTAAGCCAAAAATAACCCTTATCACTGAATAAAATTTTGCGATAAAGCATCGACGACTGATTTTTAAAGCAAATTTGAATAATTTTGTAGAGTTGTTCAATCGTGATTCGATTTACTGTGGTATTCGGATCATAGATGAAAAAAACAAGCATAATATGACAGTTCGTTTGATAGTTTTATCGGGATTCAAAACAAACTTTACCGAAATATTATGTTAAAATATAAATTTTGTAGAAATTAATTTTGATTAGCTCATGTTCTACCATTTTCCCCAGTACAGTGTATGACTATAAAACTTAAACTATTTTTGAACATTTTTGCTATAAAAAAAACTAAATAAATTATTGACTTAAAAATTGCAGAGAGAACGGTCTTTAGTCACCAACAACTGAAGATTGCAGTACTAGAACTAAAAGACCTTAAAAATCCGTCATCTATTTATCTCTCTTTTTTCCCAATGGGGGCACTTGCAATTTAATTTTTGCATAACGCACTCAAATCTCATGTTTAATAGTTGATAGCAAATGTATTTGTGTAGTAAAATTATTAGTTTGCTTTATAAAACAGTACAGGAAAATTAAAAAAAAAAATATAAAATTTTATTAAGTTTTCTTTTTGGCCTGGCTTTAATAGTGCCATAATTGAATGTTAGAGGTTAATTTTTGTTCTATGGAAAAGTGTAATAAATATTTAAATTCTAACGGTGGGATTCAATAAAAGTGATGTGGTAGTCATACATTAGACCACTTAAAGACATGCAATATCTTAAGCGTTTTGTAGTTGCATGATAACGTTTTACAGGTTTAGGAGAACTTTACATGCTACAGCTGTGTGATGGAATTAATTCAGAGGATAAGTGAAATTCAGCAAAACTTTAATTAAAATTTATAATACCACTTTAAAGTGTAAGTTGAAATAATAAATAGATTTGACGTAGTTACTAGTGTTTATTTAGCATGTTTTCCTGTCTGGTATTTAGTGAAGGCATTTTAATTTTGTTCTTATATTATCACTGTTTTGCTTCAAGAAAGTGGAAAAAGTGCGAAAAATAACCAACATAGACTTTATAAGGAAAAGAAATGTCTTCACGTTAATAATATGAGGGAAGATCCAAGAGTGTATATGCTTAATTTTTATCGAACTAAGGACGATAGTACGATCTCCGTATATCTATCAATTTTAATAGCGAGAGTACAAAGTTGACATTAATCCTTTTTTGCTCCATATTATCCATATATTAATTTAACAAGCTCTTCCTATCTTAAAATATAAATAAAACAAAATGTGTGTTTAATATCGAAGTTTTTACTCATTTATGTGGCCTTTGATAGGAAAGAAGCTCAAAAAGAATACAGTCAACTAGAAGAAACAATTAAAAATGATACATGACCAGTATAGGGGGAGAAGCTGAAAGTGCAGCTACAGATAAGACTGGCCACCTCTTAAAATATCCAAATTACCAAAACGGGATACCAATAAAAAATCATCAAGCTGAAAATGCGGCTAGAGATTAGATTTGCCACCTTTTTAAATTACCAAAACGGGATACCAATAAAAACAATCATAGAATAATTCAAACAAATTCATTTATAATTCTGTTGCTTGGTGCTAAAAGGGCCAATGTCAAAATATTGACTTTTGAGAAATTTAAAATTTATTTTTTTTTACAACTTGGAATTTTATAAAAATTAATTGATAATTTTCTTTGCTGAGCTGGGGCTTGAACCTGGGTTGAATTTACACGTTTCAAGAATCATCACATTCTTTCATCAGAATTCTGTGAGTTCTAACCTCTGCACCGCTGCGGTGCCTGCCAGCCAACAGTCAAACATCAATCTTTAACCAGTGGTACAGGTGGTTCGAAATTTGCTGTTATTATCATTTTCAATTTTATATAACATTTTTTTAACTTCACCAGATTAATTGCAAATTCTGTTGGGAGGAAACCCGTTGCTACCAAAACCCTGGATGAAGAATTACTTTCTAACATCGAAGAGTTTATTTTTAAACGTACAATGAGATGGTATCAGCGTAATATACGTTAATGTTGGTAACGTATTACCCATTGGAAATAAACACCCATCTATACGGCAAATAGGGGATGCCATCTTGGCTTTTAAACATGGGAAAGCAGCAGATGTTGACAACATTAATGCACACGTACTTAAGGAAGATAGAGCCAAAGCTATTTGCCAACGTTCTGTAGTCGTTGTTTACCCAATTGCCTAAGAAATGTAAAGAAACAGATGTAACGCCCAGCACAAGCTGATCTCAGAAGTGGTGGATCAACAAGTTGCGGATATGCGATTTGCATTATGTATGCTTTTATCGAGAATGAAAATGCATTTGGCTCTATCCGTAGAGGCTGTTTATTACCCGAACTGAAGAATATGGGTGTTTCACACAAGGTTATTTATATGGAAATTGATCATTCGACACGAAATATTCATATCCATCCGCCGTAAAAACATTGTGCTATTTTGTCTACTTCTTGATAGGAATGGGCAACAAATATCGATATATCAAAATATCGTTATTTAAAAAATATATAATCGATATATATCGCCGATATTTTAAATACCGATATATCGATGTATCGATATTGAAATACGACTATCGAATTCGATATTTTTTAAAGTCAGTCTTCATTAAGAACTCAAAATTTTAGCCGTTTTTCAAACAATATGTTTTTTAAGAATTGGAATCATTGCATGCATCATATGTTTTTTTTAAACAAATATGAAGATCTAAAATAATTGACATTTATAAGAAACAGTGCCGGATACAAGAAGCAGATTGTCTAGAGTGCACATAAAACAGAGAGTGCTTCTGATGCCCATATCTGATGATTACTGGTTTGACTAAAACCAGTTGGTACTTTTGGGGTGCAATTCAAGTTTTAAGAAAAGTTGTTACTTCCATGACTTATTTACTTCCATTTAAATTGTTCGTAATTTATTTTTATTTGTTCTTATGGTTTTTTTGTATTCTTCCCTTTTGTTTTTGTTATAATTGAATTTTTTGTTTTGATTAAATTTTTTTGTTTTATTGATTTTTTAAATAAAATGAAACAATAAAAAGTAACAATGTAATTACATATAATTAATTTATTCATACATATGTTTGTACAAAGGTATACGGAATTTTTTAATTTGGTAATAGTTTCAGCAAAATACGTTCGATATATCGATATATCGATATTTTTGAAATACTAAATATCGATACTCTAAAAAAATATCGGTTCGATATATATCGATATATTTTTTCAATTTGCCCATCCCTACTTCATGTTAATAAAACTGTTGGTTTAAAAATACTTTTTCATATGCCTCAAATACCCTCTTTATGACCAAGTTCTATATAAAATACACTGCAACTATTAACATTTTCAAAGAACGCTTCTACACGAAGGTAAAATGTCGAAACCGCAAAACATCATATAAAGAGCTGTTTGCTATCCATCCTTCTCATGGCAATGGATCAGTGTTCCGCTGCGCAGATGAGAAAAAGTCCATATTAAGTGTATGGACTCCGCCCCGACTAGGATCGATTGAAATTATATCCCACAGTCTCTTCGACATGCAAGAAAAGCTAAATGAACTGTCTACAGAATCCAGTAAAGTAGGACACAGAATAATTTTGGTAAAACAAAGATCAAACGAATAACCCCCATATCGACGGATCCATTAAACCTTCTACGTACTCAGGCTAGTATAAAGTCAGCTCGAAATCATATAACGACTAGCAAGGCTACATATATTGTCTTACGATGTCGCTGCAGCTTCGCCGGTTGGCTTGCATGCGAAATTTACAATTTTACATGACTTTGGCTATGTTCACTTTAAGGGACGGTGTGGTGTGCCTTATGGCTTATTCTCATAGACTGACGACTGAAGAAACCCTCTCAAGGAAAAGTCAAAGGGGGTTAAATCGCTCTACGTATGAAGACCACGCCCTCAAATCACTCGTGCAGAATGTTAAATATTGCATAAGCTATATGGCACGTAGCCCCTTCCACCACATCTCGTTGATATCCATGCCATCCAATTAAGGCATAAATAAGATGTTAGTTAGCTACCAATAGCACTTGCCGAAAGTAAAACTCAAATATTCACAAGGATCTCAATGTGACATTTGTTGAAACTATGGTAACGAAATATGCAGTAAAATATTTAAAAAGGCTCGAATTGCACCCAAATCCGCTAGCCCGAAATCTTTTAAATGATGTCGGCCACACTCGCTTAAGGAAAAGAGATACTTCAGAACTCATCCGATTAGAAGAGCGCTAAAAACCTTCAAATGTGAACAAAACCCGTGAATGCTAACATTTTTGTTCTGCACAGGCAGGCTATAAAATAACGTTTTAAAATAAAATTTTATTAATTATTGTTAGATTATATTTAACATATTAAGATTCAATAAATAAAGAAAAATACAAATATCTTCTTTTCAATATATCAACTACTATCATCTTGTTTCCTTTCTGATGTATGAATTATTGTCAAGTCATAATTCTTAATCCTCAACTTCCTTATTTGTCTCTTCAAATTATCATTCCCTCGAATAGAAACTAAATTTACAAATGTTTTCTCACTTACAAATACAAAATTATTACTCGCTCGCAATACACATCTGAATAAACATTTAACACGCTTCAAAAAACATACTAAAAGTAATAAAAATACCTACTTTTAACAATTTATATGAGCATAAGTTCTACGGCAATCTGAAATATACAGACTTACAACATGTTTATGTAAGATGATTTTTAATATTTATGGACTATAGAGAGATTAATGTCACCTTAAGCCATAAATACTTATAAATACAATTGTAAATGGTTTGAAAGTAAATAAAACGTAAAAAATTTCCATGCAATAAACGCATAATCAGAATTCTAAAACTGCACTTGCCTTAAACCCAATTTAATGATTTTGCATCTTCTTCTTGATCTGTGGTGTTAGTTGGTTGCTGCCCCATCTTCTTCTCTAAAAGGAACTTAGTTGTAAAAACCACATATAAATAATTTTGTTGTTGGCATGTTGGTGGTGGCAGAGAGGTACAAAATAATCATAATAAAAAATGGGAAAAATGTCTTTAAACTTGTATTAATTATCATTATTCAAGGTCATTTCGTTATGGAATTCTTAGACACTTTGGTTTAGGTTGGTTGGTTAGTTGGTTAAAAAAGCAGTCGATTAAAAAAAAAAAATAAAATTAAAGATAATGATAATGAAAAAAAAACTAGAACTATAAATGTCTATAAAATATGATGTTTTTTGTTGTTTGAAAAACTAAAAATAGAAAAATGTTTATGGCCTTTTTTCTTCGACTTAAAAGCAGTTGGGTTGCAAACGAATACGGGTACTCCTAGAAGAAGATCTTCACGTGTGGATTAACGAATTGTTGACAAGGATCTTAATGTCTGGCTAAACACATCATCATCGTCGTCGTCTCATTCGTCGCTTTTAAGCCAAACAAGACAACACACTTTTTTTCCTTGTTTCTCTTTTTCTGTTTAGTATTTATGGCAAACCTAAAAACATATTTAAAAAAAAAATATATAAATAAATTTGTTGCTTTTAATTCGTTTTTTATTGATTTTATTCATGTGATACTCAATTTACTTGTATGCGAGCGAGGGCATTATGAGGATTATTTGTGTGCAAAAAGGGTTGGTCATCTCATCGACAAGTTTGTCGGCCTTTTCATCCACTTCATTTGCTATGAAATATTTGCTACCTTAAAAAAAGCTATTACTTTTTAAATGGTAGCAAGTTGACATTTGACTTTGAAGTTAATACTTTAAACTTGTTTAGTTTAAGTTTGAATAAACAAATAAATAAATGAGCTTTAAGGTAAAAAATTATAACTTAAGACAATTTTAGTACTAAAAAATTTTAAACAGCACATTAACACAAAATTAATTTGTTCCCATCTTTTTGGCAAAAGAACTGGGGTCTAATTCAGGCAGTCGTGATCGACTACATTTTCGATTCGAAAGCAATTTTACTTCTAGTTCTTTCGGTCGATACTGAACGAATTGAAATTATTTTTTCAGTGTTATAAAGCAGTAATTTAATTTTCACAACACTAAAAAAATAATTTCAAATCGTTCCGAATCAACTGAATGAACTGAAAATTGCTATCGAATCGATGTAGTACTCTTTCATGATAATGATGATTTGTTAAGCGAATGAACGAATTAAGTCAATTGCACAGTCCCTGTATTAAAGTAAAGATCATTTCACTGAGGGCGTTCTGTATCGATCAGTACAAATGGGAGTAGGATGGGGTAAGTTCTGGACTAAAAGGCAGACAGATGATGGCAGTTGACTGAGTTCGAAATTATAATAATAATTTGCAGTCAAAACTGAATTATTTATTTAAACGCTGCACAGTTTGCTTATTGTACAGCATCGATAACTTTTTCGGAAGCCCATGGGGCCATTATAGTTCTTATAAATGCAAAGCATTAGCGCCATGGATATTCAACTATAGCGTTTATTCGGCGGATTGACCGGGCTTTGCACGTCTAGTTCTTAAAATAAATAAATATTTATAACTATATAGCCAGTAAAGACTCGATGCAAACATGTCGTCTATTAATGGCGTTCAAGCTGCATTTCCGACATCAAAAATAGTCGCTCTTTAGGATGGTTCTTGCTGCTACCAATCATTTAAAAGTTGCCGCTAAGGTAGCCCCATTGATTCTTCATGGTCTTTTTCAATTTGAGTACAATCTTTAAGAAGCAATGCCAATGCAGCCTGGGTTTATCTAGCCGAAATCAGGGCCACTAAACCGCATGCACCATCTTTCGAACATTGCAATCGATGAAGCATATGCAGAATAAGCTTCGTTGAGCAATCGATGTTCTTAAGATGCTGGTTTTTTAATTTCAGAGCTAACAAAGAATTTTCAACAAATGATACTTTTCAAGAAAAAAAAAACTTTGTTGTTTACAAAATTTCCATGTTTGTTCTTTTTTATAATAAAATAAATTTAATAATTTAATAAATTAAAGACATACAATTTCGAACGAAAACGAAAATAATTTTAAAACTGAGTGTTTTTCATACAAATTTTCCCATGCTATCGTTAACATTCGAAATTGTTGAACAGGCGGTTAAATTTTTTACTGAAAACTGAAGTTAATTCTATGTTTTTTGCTATGAATTTAAAGCAATAAATTCTTGAGATTTTTGCAGATCTGCCATTGGAACCTTTTCAAAACTTAGGTTTCCTTATAACCGAGATTTCATTAGTTAAAATATATTTTTATAATACTCCTGGCATACGAGCACTGAAGCCATCCACATCGTTTACTCTCTTGTCTATTTTGTTAAACTCTCTTGTACTTTAGTTATTAAATAAAAAGGGATCTTGACGTTTCTTGAAAATTAATAAACTTTTCTTATTTATTAGGAGCATTAAAGGTAGCTTATATCCCCTAGCCCTTCTCTTGTGCGTTACGAAAGCATAAGTTATGAATTGCCATTTTTTTATTTCTTACTTTCTGCTATCTCAAAACCACACAATTAATTATAAAGTTATATCGTCGGCTTAGAGTGTAAACCTGCTAAATCCATTTTTTACATTATATGCAATTTTGATATCGTTCGCCTTATATACTAAGAAAAATATGAACTCTGTTAGGGACTTTATAGAATATTAGAAAATAGACCAAATATATAAATATATTAGAAGTTTTTTGTGTACCCTGTAAAATTTGCTAGAAGTTAAGGCTTAGTTGGGCGAACGATCCTGCACCGTATCTGAACTGTATTAATCAGCTGTTCGCTTTTTGTTATATGAAAAGCAATGCAAAAGCTTACCGAAATGTAACGTACCGTAGTTGCAACGTACCATTCTGTATAAAATACAATTTCATACCGTTGCTACGTGGCATTTTGAAAACAGTGATGAGCAGCTTGTATATTAAATTGAATGCGGGTATTTTCGCTCTCTTTGGTACTTTTTTCAGTATATCTATGGAATTATGACAAAACAACTTACAATACAACATACATATTTCCAAATATGCATATGTTAAGATGTTTAAAAAAAAAACAAATGCATATACAAATACAATCGTTTATTAATGCAATTATTATATATATATTTTTTTTTTAAAGTTTTTGCAATTGGCTTTGAAAAATTATATCCTATAAGTGATGTGCATTTTCTGCTTCACACATACGTGCATATTTTCTATAACTTTTCGCAAAATTTCGGGTGTAATGGCCATGATTTCATTATTTTTCAATATTTTGACCAGTGTGCACGGTAGGTGTTCTTCCGGCACCAGGAAGGGTTCTTACAGATCCATGTTGATGAAAATTTCTCATCAAATGGTTTTTTGCGCACATTAAAATGACGAAGATAGCACAATAGACTATTGGTTTGAAAAATAAAATTCAATTATTTTTGGACGTTGTTCGATCATAATTAATTCCCCAAGTCTCCTTCGCAAAATGCTTAAAAGAAAACAAAGAAAAAGTAATAATTAAAAAGAATTCAAACCATATAGCTCATTCTGCGCCACCCTGTATATGTAAAAGGCTTTAAATGATATCAAAGCCTTGTTCTGTGTATGCAGGTTAACTTTTCTTTCTCAGAAATGTTACGTTTTTTTTTGTCAGAATTTACATTTTGAAATATTTCTTTAACTTACGGAATTTGTATAAAACAAATATTTTTATTCCATATTTCAGTGATAATAACAAAAGACAACAACATAACTTAGAAATTTAAAAAGAGACATACAAGTACAGCTGCGTAAGTTTAAAGCATATGCTTATTGCATTAACCAAAAATATATTTTTGTATAAAACTTATAATGGGAGTTATTTTATAGAGTGACACAAGTTTAAATCTTAATAAAACAAGAAAATATATTTTTAATATCAATGAAACCGGCTTTATTGGAAACAAAATATTATCAAATTAATGTTTAAATATGAATTAGATATGATGTGGCCGCCATGGCTGCCGCGTAGAAGGCGCAATCTGGAACACCAATTTTCAACAACTTTTCGCTTTCTGACCATCATCGTTTTAGAAGGCATATGGGCCAATGACTCCGCCAGCCCATAAAGTGCACCAATATTAATTTTCTTTTCCTTTCTCCAACTTTCACACGTTGCTCTGGTGTAAGTCGATGCATAATGAAATTTCAAAGCAAACTAAATAAAAAGCAACTATCAGTAATACCAACACAAAGTTGTGACACTCTAAAACAAACACCCTTTACATTTACCCGTTACGGAAAAGCTAAAGAAAGATATTTAATTTCCCGTATTTCAGCCTTTAGATCCTTTTTTCTCCCCACTGAAGTATCAAACATTTTGAATAGTGTAGTGGGAACCCATAATTTAATACCATCCCTAAAACTTTCAAATTTCGAAAAAGAAGCAAATTTATAATTTTTGTTTTTAGATAATTTTCGAATGTGATATAGTTTTTATTTTTGTGCTTATTGATTTACAGCCGTATTCATAAAAACTTACTAATGGTTAGTTAACCATATTTAAGGAAAAATTGCTAAAGTTGTTTCCATAAACGAAAAATAGTCTATTAAACCTTTAATAAACCATTCATAAAGTAAGAAAATTTATTGTTCGATTTACCCTTCTTTAAACCAAAAATAAAATGACATTTTGATAAGCGTTTGCATTTTTTGATTTTATTTTTGTGAAACATGTTGAAAAATAACGAAAAAAATGTTTTATTTATTAATATGGACATTTTCAAGGCGAATTCATACAAGGTGATCTTATTTTGAAAACGTTTACAACACTGTAAAATATTTTAACGTTGTGTCAAAAATAATACAAGACTATAGTAAACAATTTAAACTAATATTTCATTTTGTGTTTAATTTTAAATTGAGTGTTTTGAAATTAAATAATTTAAAAAATTTTAAATATCATAATTTTAAGCGAAAATTATAGAATTTAGTTAAGATTCCACAGAACCACATGAACGGTATACCATTTTGACACAAAGTTAGTAATCAGCTGTTGCTTAGTGCCGGTTCACAAAAGTCAAGTTTGACTCGTCAAGTCTTGAGTTTTTAGGAGAGAGGGGAAAAGAAATGGCATTCTCTTTTCCCTTCTCTCCTAAAAACTCAAGACTTGACTTGACTTGACTTGTGTGAACCGGCACTTACGTAGCAAGATACATTATATACATTTTTTATATGATTTAAAAGAACATGTTCAGGGGCAAATGCATATATTCTCTTTAATAACTTATTAAATTATTGCAACTAGTTTTTGTTTTTGTTTAAAACAACAAATTACTGTTCAAAAATATAAAAAAATAGAATAAACAAATCATAATAATAGTGATGTTAATTAAATGTAAACAAAATTTTTATTCGAATACTTTCTTTTCGTATATTAAAAAAAGGTCCAAACAAAAGTGTTTATGATACCTTTCGGCAAGATTTTGTTCAGAAACTAAAATAATATGTAGTTTTACGTGATAAGTATAATTTTTGAGGTCTAAAATTAAAAAAAGTTATAAAAAAAATTAAATATAGAATATCATATGAACCGAATAAAAGTTTCATGCATCACTAGCAATAAAATGGCATCATAAAATAAAGAAAGTTGCCATACTTAAACACAAAATCACTGCAAACAGTTATGCGCCCCATACACTTTTCAATTCAATTGTCAACTGAGTCTTTCAACTGAATTGATACTTGGCCACACACTTCTTCAACTGAATTGAAAGATTTTAATTCAACTGTCAAATTTAGATTTTTTACAATTTTACAAAAATTTATTTTCTCTCCAAGTATCCATGTTTGCCACTAATGTCTTTTTTTTATTTAAAATTTTATTGAAATTAAAGACAATTTTAAAAATATTTCACTTTTTCTTTGCAAAAAAAAATTACAAACATAAATTTTGACAGCTGATCAAGAGACTTAAGCACACACAGTACAATCGAATTGAAAGACTTGGAGTCAACTTGAAAAAATCAAAATCTTTTGATTTTTCTTCAATCAACTCGACAACCGTCAAACTAATCAACTGACAAGGCCATACACGCTTTGATTTGGACAACAACCGACTCAGTTGACAATTGAATTGAATCGTGTATGGTCTGCTTTAATAGTAATAAACCTGTTAAGTAATATACGTTTATGAATACAAATTTTTATAGGAGGTTTATTAGACAAAAAGCGTTTGATAGTTATTACATGTTATAAGCTTTTAATAAGAACTTTTTATAAATATGGCTGTAAAAAGATAGATGGTGCTTATTTTTTATGCATTTTTTAAAGTTATAATTTTTTATATCTCCTTCAGTTTAGGATATATGAGGTTAGCGAATTTACAAAAATCCCGTATTGGTGGTTCGATTTGGTAAGAGACTAGCCTCCGATAAAAACTGTTTGCTTCAGACGTTTAGGCTGTGTGTGTTATTAACGCTATAAAAAATGTTGTTTTATTTTTTGGCTTTAATTTTCCTTCTTTAGCACTATTTTAAACATGACTTTATAATTTTAAAGAATCTGATCACACTGCTAATATGATGCAATTATTAGTAGATAGTAGAATAGTAGATCTTTTTGCGGCCTTTGAATTTCTCTGAAAATCAAAAAAATAAAAAGAAATTCGGCTCGAAAATTTCAATTATTTTTTTTGTATTATAAATACATATGCGAATAAAATTGAATTTATTTTAAAGTTAAAGTGAAAAATAAACAAAAATTTTTTTAAACTTTTTTAAAAAAAGAAGAAATGAAAAACAATTTAAATCAATTTATAACTCATACTTTTAACGTTTAAACTGTTTTTCTATGTAGGATATTCTATGAGGCTATTCTATTGAATGTTTTTCTACATGAATTTTTTTAAAAGATCCCAATTTTCAGAAATATTTTAGGAAAAGTTTTACTTTAAAAATTTTTAAATTTAATATTTTATTTAAAAGACACATTTTTATTTCTTATTTATTTTTTTTCTTTCTTATGAAAATACAAATAAGTACGATGTAGATTTAAATATAAGCTACTCAGTTTCTGTAATATTAAAAATCATAGTATAATAAGTACCAGGTATGTTCATTAGGGAGAGTTTTCATTATTTACCCATGTAATGTCAAAATTATTTTTTGATTTTTGACGTTTGTTTTAATTTGTTTCCATATTTTCTTTTGTTTGACGTTATATGGGTTTTGAAATTGAGAACTAAATTTCTAATGACTATACCTTGTACTTATTCTACCATGATTAAAAATTAAAAAACTGATATGATATTTTAAGAGATTATCTGATATTTTAAAATCAAAACTTCTCTTACTAATTGAGCACATTTTCGAAAAACAAAAGACTTAAGCAACAAACTTATACTCTTATTTTTTAGTACATTAATATTAACAACCGCCTTAAAGTATGCCAGCATTTATTTAAACAAAATCTGTACTAAAAAAATTAAAATGCAAAGCCAATGCTTGATTGTACAGAACATACAAAACAAATGAAAAGACAAAATGCTAAGGAAGTTTGTGATTGAATCTGGTTTGAAAGCTTGAGTTTCTTTATTTAATAAAATCGAAATTTTATTTAAAATTACTTTAATCCAAGTAAACTGTATAACATTATGCATAAAATTTATCTATTTCTTCATTAAGCAACTGTAATTATATTTTAAATGTGTTTGTTTCTTCTTGAATACGCATTATACTCTTAATTACGTTTTGCCTCTGTAAATAGCCTTTGAAACTACTTGTTAATTGAAATGTTTACTAGTATTTTGTTCTTAGGCTCATTTGAAAAAATTGTTTTAGTAAATAGTCCTGTAACCAGAAGCTAAATCAGTTTAGTCAGTCAGTCAGATTAGCTGGTCATTAAATATTGCTTAAATGCTTAAAGTCTGAACGCATAAAATGGCTTTGTTGGAAAGAGTTACAAAGATTTTTGTTTTTAGCTTCAGCAAGCGTAAATTGTAATTAACAAGACTCTTCTTATTAACATGGCTTTTAGGCCATATTTGCTCAATCTTAATATGAATAGCTGAGCAGCCAGAAAATCTTTGATTTTAATTAATATTTATTAAGACATTAAGCTGGAAAACATTTTGTATGGGAAAATTGGTAGTTTTGTGTTAAATACTTTTGTATCCTTAGGCAGCCATTTAAATGAATGCATAATTTGTAGTAAATTTTTTGTAAGTAAAACACTGGGGGGTTAATCTAAACAACATTTTCATAAAGTGAACCATTTTCTTCCTCTTCTACTTTTTAGGTTAAATTAAATAAAAGGCATAAGAAGCAAACATGAAATCGGGGACTAGAAGTCGCTTTACTGCTTTCCAATAGTATTTTTATAGTATTTTTAATTTAAATTTTTTTCTCCAGATTATATCCCGTTTCTAAACATTTTAAAAGATTTCTCTATTTAAGATACTTTTGGGAATAAATCTAAGAAATAGCTTTTAAATTTTGACCTGTAATTTGATCAAAAAAATTAGCAAACTGCCGATTTGCAAATGTTTTTCTAACAAGTGAAGATTTTTTTCAATATCCAAAGTCTGAACAAAACATTACATTTTCTGAGACGCTCGTTTTTTAATCTTGGAATATTTAACAGCCGTACCTTAACAGGACCAGAAGGCCGAACGTTTACTTTCGCTTAGCTTTTACGCTATTATACCATACCTAAGCAAGAGCGTTAACGTTGTGGCACGAACAGTAGTGATAGAGTCTCATACGATTCTTGACACGTAAGACTCTTTAGAAAATCTTTACCCACGTCTTAAACGATTCCCACAACGATTAAAGAATCGAATTTCGCTGTGCTATGGAAGAATCTCACTCGTGGTACTGTTTTTCAAGTGTGAGGAATTTTCTACGATTAAAAAATTCGGTCATCGACGATCAAAGAAGCTCTTCATGAGACTGCCAGTAGCTCTTATCAGTGTTCGTGTTTTATATTCCCTTCGATCCTATAAGGAGCATAGCGCCCCAACAAATTTCCTCATTTAGATCTATCAGTTGCGATGCTCATAACTCCCATTCAGATTTTTCCCGTCTTGGAAGCTCTTTTGTAAACGTTCCTTATCCACGTGTGCCTTACGGGTTTCATTCAATAGCTGTTCAATTATTGTCGTTGTGGGGCATTAAAAGCGTGTGGCCGATCCTCTTCCTTTTTTACCTCATGATTCTCGCTCCATTGCTAATTGCTATGTTTGCTTCGATAATACACTGCTTTATATTGTGTTTTGCCAGAAGATGTTTAGGATTCTGCTCAGTGTTAAGGTCTCGTGTTTCTGCGTTCCAAGTTTCACAATCGTATAAAAGAACACACTTGATAAACATTTGACCCATCTAGGGAAATCCTAGGCACTGCAGCAGCCAAATTTAAAAATTTCAACCATACAAATATGGCAGTTTAATAATACGTCAGGAAAAAATAAGAAGCCTATCTGCATTTTCCAATTTTAATGAATTTTTAAAAAACAAAAATTTCGAAATTTTGATAAACAAATTATTATAAAAAAGTTTTACCTCTCTTAAAAGAAATTGCGAAATGTCGCTTTTTTTTAGTAATTTTAATAAACTGAACCGTTTTGAGTTACGCGAATATATGTTGTGCAACCTCCTCCATTTTCGAAATAACGGTGTATCACGAAATCAAGAGCAAGAAAAAAAAAATCGGGTAGCGCGCCTTGTGCCTTGCTTGCCTATTTTTTCAACTAGCACAGTGTTATGGACCGATCATAGCAAAACTTGATAGTGTACTTTAGGAATGGGCAAAAAATATCGATATATCAAAATATCGATATTTAAAAAAAATATAATCAAAATATCGATATTTAAAAAAAATATAATCGATATATATCGCCGATATTTTAAATACCGATATATCGATGTATCGATATTGAAATACGACTATCGAATTCGATATTTTTTAAAGTCAGTCTTTATTAAGAACTCAAAATTTTAGCCGCTTTTCAAACAATATGTTTTTTAAGAATTGGAATCATTGCATGCATCATATGTTTTTTTTAAACAAATATGAAGATCTAAAATAATTGGTATTTATAAGAAGCAGTGCCGGATACAAGAAGCAGATTGTCTAGAGTGCACATAAAACAGAGAGTGCTCCTGATGTCCATATCTGATGATTACTGGTTTGATTAAAGCCAGTTGGTACTTTTGGGGTGCAATTCAAATTTTAAGGAAAATTGGAACTTCCATGACTTATTTACTTCCAATTAAATTTTTTCGTAATTTATTTTTTTTTCTTATGGTTTTTTTGTATTCTTCCCTTTTGTTTTTGTTATAATTGAATTTTTTGTTTTGATTAAATTTTTTTGTTTTTATTAATTTTTTTAAATAAAATGAAACAATAAAAACTAACAATGTAATTACATATAATTAATTTATTCATACATATGTTTGTACAAAGGTATACGGAATTTTTTAATTTGGTAATAGTTTCAGCAAAATACGTTCGATATATCGATATATCGATATTTTTGAAATAATAAATATCGATACTCTAAAAAAATATCGATTCGATATTTATCGATATATTTTTTCAACTTGCCCATCCCTAGTGTACTTATATAACTAAATTAGACCACACGTCATTACAGTGCGATTTGGGTTTGCTTAATGATTTTTGGGAGGGGTTTTGTGGTAAAGCGCCTTTCTAAGTGGATAGGCTAATTTAACATAAGTTCTGTCTAGTAAATTCTGTGCAGTCAGAAAAAATTATATTTAAATAGTACTAGAGCGTTGGGTTCACATTTGGTACCATAATTCTTTTCCTACAAAATCAATTAACCTACAAAATCCTTAACTTGAAAGGAGAAAATGAAGGAATCAGATAGGAAAATTATAATGGTTTAGACATTTTTTTAATTTTTGGGTTCTAAGATGAATATTTTTTTGATGCCACAGACGGAATGACAAACATAATGTCCCCTTATTTACCTCTTGGGATCGTGGAGATCATCTAAATGTTAATTTGCAGATATGTATATGTATCTAAAAGCTTAATCAGGCTATAAATCTAAAGCAAACTTTTTGTGATTTTTAAGCCAAATCTAAAAGAGAGAGAAAAGTCTTAAATTAACAAAGAAAAAATATTCCTGAAAAACTAATTTTATTAGTGTTTCAAAGCTGCGAACTTTCAATGGTCATAAATAAGCCAAAAATTTAAGAAAAAACACTAGAAACTTTTAACATTTCTAACATTTTGACTACTACTCGTAATGCGTGATCATGTTGTCTACGGTTCCTATCAGTTCACAGTGATCTCATGCCATTGTAAGAATAACTGCGCAAACGCCAAATTTAAAACAACATCCACTCCAGCACATGTGTTGCCTTTTTGAATTTACAAAAAAATAAAAACTTCCTTAACTATTGTTTATTTCTTGTATTTTTTCTGCATGTGTAATAGTGGCTCTTCATTGTTGCCGTTGTTTCTTTTATCTGCGGTCAGTAGTAGTCAATGTCTCTAGTAGGTGGCTTCTTCCTAGTTCTCTTTTTTTATTTTTTGGAATGTTTGTTAAACTTTTTTTTATTAAAAGCGTTGATCTTTTTGACAGGTTCTAAATTTTCTACTTGTTAAAGCTTTTAATTTTGTACAAAAATGCCTGCACATGTGTTAGTATGTTCCTCTGTCCTCATTGTAAACTTTGACCAATTTTGGTCATTTTGTGTGTGTGTTTTTTTTTGGAAACATGTGTGTATGAATATTTTATTAAGACCGCCTCCAATGGCGCTTATCAGATGAACATTAATTGAGTTGACTTCCAAAGTTGGTGGAAGAGCTTAATTTTTATTTTTTTTGCTTTTGTTTTAACTATTTTCTGATCATCATCGTTGACTTTATTGCGATTGAGGTGTTTTTTTGGTTGATTGTTAGCAAAATTGAGATTAATGTTTTTAATTTTTCGAATTGAAATTTTGACTTTTTTATTATTAAGTGATTTATAAGGCATTTATTTTAACTTTTAAATTGTTTTAATTTCGTATTGAAGATAAATTTAAGTTTATTTTTTTTCTTTTTTTTTTAGTTAAGAAAGAAAAGGCAACTATTTCTTTTAGGTTTGAGTGGTATGTAAAACCTAAATTTCTATTTGCTAAGATATTTAATAAATATTCTTTTAATAAATAGAAACAGGGAATTATTTCCTTTCATAGGTTAATTTATTATATTCAACATTTTTTATTTTTCGAATTTGTTCTATGAGCTAAATTTCAGTTATGTATTTTATAAAGCTTTTTTGTAATAGTCCTATTCCTTTAATTTTAATTATATTGTATTTTCTTGTTACATTTTACCTTAGCTTTCCGTTGGAAAGCAATGAGGTATATTGTATGTACAGAAAAATTTACAATTATTAAACACCAGCAGAATGTAATGCATTTTCTGGCCCGCTACGGCCTTCGTCAGCATTCTTTGTGTCACACTGGATAGTGATACTTTATAAATTGAATGTATTTAACTCAACAATTTTAACATATAGAAACTGGGAATTATTTCCTTCCGCAGGTTACTTTATATTATATTCAACATTTTTTATAAAATACATAACTGAAATTTAGCTCATAGAATAAATTCGAAAAAAATAAAAAATATTCTTTTAATATTTTATAATTATTACAGCAAAAGCATGATTGTAACCTAACAAATATTTTCCATTAATTTTATGGTTATTGCAGCCATATTTTTTTTTTTACCAAATTATGATTAAACAAGTACGCTATCAAGCCTCGACAACTACAGTATAGTTGGTCAAGATTATTATATGGTTGGTTTTAGCAATTTATATGTTTACAACAAGCAATTGTATAGGAAAAATAGAAGCTGATTGTTGTAGTAAATGAGCGATATGATCAAAATAAACTTTTATAAAGAATTACTTTAATGCTAAAGACTTTTATTACTAAATAATTACCCATATAATAACCAGGGACACCATAAATGTGCAATTGCATGTTTTTTTCTTGTACGACCAATGAAGGTAGACACCATTATATTTATCCATTTTAGAGCTTTTAATAAATTTTGGCATCGATTTGTTAGTGCATTTTTTACCGTTTGCAGCATTTTTTTTGCATAATTTATTTAAAAGAACCTTTTTGTAGCATTTTTTGAGTTAATAGCGCATATTTTGCCCATTTGAGGCATATTTTGATACATGTTAAATTTTTTTTAGATGCCTACAAGAGGCAACCATAATATGGTTGTGGCTTATTGATGGAGGACTATTTTAACTATGTATAATATGGTTGTCGCTGACAATAATATGGGCTAATTAAAAATAATGGCCCATATTCATAGTCAAAAAAAGTCGACTTTTTTTAAAGTATACTTTAAAACAATGGTGTTCACATGCATTTAAAGCCGGTTTTTATTTAAATTGTACTTTATTTTGACTATGAATATGGGCCAATATGTTAAAAATTTTCTTTAACAACAGAGTTGTTGGAGGTGACAATATTTTAACATGTTTTTACTTTGCGTGTGGTTATGAACGGTATTTTGGGTTGTGAACTAATACACAAGCAAATAGATATCTTTTCTGGGTGTGTGTACCGTTTGCTAAATAATGTTCGGTTAATTTTCGAACACTGGTTTTTATGGCATAGTCATCCCACGTTGAGGTAATGTGAATTGACCAGAATATAATTTATTTGGTGGCTTTTCTTAAGAAGCAGATCTATGCAAAAAAGCAATAAGCCACAGCGGATCACAAAGCCACAACAACCCATCACATCAATCAAACTTAGCCTGATGCCCTAGATTTATGGAAAAATTGATATTTCGAATGAACGCTATACAGCGAAGCCGTGCCAAACATTTACACGATGTTTCAATCCATAAATAATGTCATCAATAAGCCTTTCCAGCAAATATAAAATGTCGGTGATCTTTAACGCATACGTTGCTTTAGCGCTTAATGGAAGACCGTTGCTTTTTTAATTTTTTGCCATATAAAATTTCTTATCTTTAAATTCGTTGTAATTTCAAAAATAATTTTATGCGGGTAATTTTTCCGAGCTTAAGTCTTGATTAGGTTTCCAATCAAAACTTAAGCTAAACAAAATTTTTAATAGTTTTATTTTTATATACGATAGTGCAATAAGGTCATTGTAGGTCAAAATTACACCAAGATCACTCTGGTTTGAACGTCAATGAACTTTGAATTTTGTTCAAACATACCACGATTACGTTTTAAATGTATATGTGCTGACCGGCTTTATAGTGCTTAATAAATAAGACTGATTTTTAAAATATGATTATTATATTATCATACAAATACTTCCTTATAATTCATTGACTTTGCGTTACTGAATGAAATTAAAATATGCTAAAAATGAAACCAAGTAACAAACAGCAAAAAGAAAAAAGAACAAGTAAGAATGCCATATTCGGCTTAGGCGAATCTTTAAAACACTCCACCAAGAACTCGAGTATTTCGGAAGTTAACTTTGTATCGGATTTGTGATAAATTATAAACCAATCTACATAAAATCTCAATTTCCAATCATATACAAACTTCCGTATATAAAAAACAACGTTTTCATTTGTACTTTGAGTAACACTAAGTGTTTAGATTCTAACTTTTTAAGCACAACTTCTGGTGTTGATAGTGACTTTGTGGGCCCTGCTGGGTCCATGGATTACGTGGGCACTAGGGTTAACTTTGGTCATATGCGGTGTATGAGAGATTTTCTATTTTAACTGATGGCTCCAGGGTAAGGAGCACGAATGTAGGAGTCTACTTTGAGGATATAGAAAGTCATTTAGGCTTCCTGACGACAACAATATATTTTTGGCGGCGGTTCTAGAGATTTCGAAGGCCGTATAACTAATAAGGTGTAACATTGCTGGGAAATGGAATATGAATATGCAATATATGCAAAGTAATGAAGTAGCACTATATTCAGAAGAAAAATTACAACGATCGACGCTAAGGATTTGCAAAAGTATGTGCTGGCGTGATGTTAAAAAAACAGAAGTGGATTTTGACTTGCATTACAAAACTGAATAAGACTGCGAATTGAGCAAGACATAGCAAGAAGCTATGGATTTATAAAGATACATTTTTCAAGCTATTAAATTTAAAAATCTTTGGTCGTTTAAACATTTTCAGCGAAAAGTCTACTTTTTTTTTTTAATTGTAACGCCAGAATGCAAATAAGATTGTATTTAAGGACCATGTTGTTCTACCGTTAACCCTTTTGCTTAATTAACTTCTGGCGTTACGTTGCAAACAGTAGACTGGAAGTGCCCATATGTTGACAGCCAGGGGACTCTTATGGTCCTAATGGACTGTTTTGCAAATTCCCAGCTAGAGGATGATTGTAGACGAGCTGTTAGGGATATCTTAGGGGAGTATGTAGTGAGGATATAATGGGTATGTGGTCACTGCAACATGACCGGTAATGAAATGGCCGATGAGTTGGCGATACTGGGCTTGTCTTAGCGGGTATAATTAACTCGTTTGATGTGAATTATCAGGACGTTAATCTTTGACAATAACGGATTTAACCATAGTTAGCTCAGGGGCCAAAGTTGTAAAGGTCGCCCAAAATCAATTGTTGTGCCAGTTATAATCGACATTATGCACAAACTTATATAGCAAGGTCAAGATTGAGATATTTTTAAATTAGTATTGATAAGGAATTGGACAAACATGAGTTATCAAAAATAGGTGTTTCCATTGGAACCCGCATAATTGGACTATAGCCAATTGGTGCAAGGAAATGCTTTGGGTATACAGTTGAAGTGTATCAAGTGATAAGTTTAACATCTACACAGATGATTCTTGGATCCAAGCATATGAACCCAAAGCATAACAGGCATCTGCTGTATGGCGCGTTAAGAAGCCATTAAAGTATTCAAATATAATTATTTGAAAGAACCTCAATCGGAGTGGAAAAAGTGTTACGAAAACTGGTCCCAGCGGGTTTAAAACTGTGTTTCTCGCCATGAAGACGACTTCCATTTTGAGTTTTAAAGCATTGCATAACTTCAACCCTCCTCTAAAGAATCCATCCAATTAGCCCTCTGGCACACCACCTCCCGGAAAAGAGTATAACATTATGGAAAAGGTCAGGCAGCCGCCACCCCCTGGAAAAAGTGGGAGTCAAAGATTAGCAAGGTTAGGTTTCTAAACAACGAATAAGGGCAGCCCCATTATCCTAGAACCTGCTTCAGCGTACCAATCATCTACTTAGCTGGAACAACAACGATTAACGAAACTGGTACAACGATTTCTTGTTGAGTAAAATTAGCTTAAATGTTCCAGCTAAACCTACTCGAAACATTCAGCTATTAAATTTAAGGTATTATCGTTCTGTTTACGCCAACAACGACTCCTTTCGTCAAATTTGCGTGAAACTTAATAGTCATAAATATCATCTTATTGACTTTTCGGACAGTAACGACGTATTAAAAAGAAAAATTGTTGTCTATTTAAAATAATTTATAACCACAATACTAATTATTGTTAAAGCTAAGGCACGAGCTCTATGTGTACATTTGTCCTTCAAGTTGTGCTGAAAAAGGTCAACAAGAAAAAAGAAAGACAAAATGAAAAAACAAAAAAAAATGTACTTTGGACTTCAAGAAGAATTCTTGACATAAGTACGGAAAAAACAGAAGTGAGGAAAAACATGTAAAATCAATTAAAATGGATAATCATTCGAAAAAGCAAATTTCGATCTACCAAAGGTTAAAATACAATTTGGTTTAAGGATTGATGTTTGACTATTGACGTCAGCAGTCGTCGATGGCTGCGAGTGTAAGACGGCAAATCCATCTGAGGAGATCGAGTGGTTGCGATCGAAACATGTCATGGTAACCAGCCGCCTGGGTTCGAATCTCAGGTCAGTCAAGAATGAATGATTATCAATAACAATTTTAATTAATTTTCATGTTGTGAAATTCCTTTCTTCATAAAAATAATTTTATGAAAATTAAATTTGATGAACTTAAGCCTGAATGAAATATTAAAAAAATTTGGATTAAAAACCATAAATAGTTCAACAAAATAACCACAATACTAATTAATAATTAATAACATAATTCTTTTTTTATTGTACTCTAATAAAAGCATTTATGTCTGTAAGGATTTTTTAATCTATAGACTCCCAGAACTAGGAGAGTGAAATCTTAGATGGAAAGACGCGAAAAACAACCGCAACAAATCGTGTAAAATGGTGATGCTTTGTGGAAAAAAATGGTAGGCCGTCTTAAATTAATTTTATTAAATTTCAACACAAAATTATTATTTGAACCTAAAAAGTTATTTTAAATGATGGAATTTTTATAAGCCTTTTAATAAATTTAAGACCGGTGATCACAGTATTTGGTATGATAGAACAAGGAAACAACATGGCTGGGTCAGTATGTGAACAATAACTTCGAGGTGGTGAACAAATTTATTTATCTCGGTACCGCCAAACAAACAACATCAGTTTGGAAATAAAACGAAGAAATATTTTTGCTAATAGATGTTATTGCGGGCTGAGCAAGCAGTTAAGAAACAAAGACCTATAATTTCTTACTCAAGCTGATTAAACTGTTTTTGGGGTGTTTGAGAGAAAGAAACTTCGCAAAACAGATGGACCTATCTGCGTCACGAGCTATATGATTTGTACGAAGATATCAACAAAGTTAGGCGCATCAAAGTACAACAGTTGCGCTGGCTATACGTCATACGTATTGACGAGAATGCTCCGGCGAGAAAGTCATTCAAATTTGGTCTCGAAAGAAGAAGGGATGATCCGGTGGAAGGATCAAGCTGAGGAACATCTCGCTTAACTTGTTGATAGAAACTGGAAGCGAAGTGCATTACATCGACGCGCCTGGAAAACTATTTTGAATAAGTTATTAGTATTGTGGTTATTTTGTTGCACTGTTCAATGGTTTTTAATCCAAATTTTGATATTTTAATTAGGCTTAAGTTCATCAAATTTAATTTTCATTAAATTATTTTTATGAAGAATGGAATTTTACAACATGAAATTAATTAAAATTTAATTGTAAATTTTTCATTCTTACACTCAAAAAATTATGAAGTTAAATTCAAACGAAAATTCATTTGAAACAACTTAAAATTCATTTAAAAAACGGACCATTTACATATCATTTAAAACAAATGATTTTTACATTCATTTTTATTTTTTTTATTTATTAAACAGCATATTTCGTAAAATTGAATAGTTTTTACTTTTAAAAAATATATTTAAACCGAAAAAAATCAAACAAAATAAATACGGAAAAACATTATTTTTGGTAGTTTGTTTTTTGAATAACAAACACAAATGTTGAAAAATAAAATTATTCGTAAAATAACTATATTTTTATTCAATTTTAACAGTACGGAAAACGAATTTAATAACCCACAATCAGTTACTGTAATAATTTTATAAGTGTACATGTTTCAATCGCAAACACTCGATAACTTCAGAGGGATTTGCCGTTTAACACTCGCAGCATTTTGAATAAGGCTACTGATCTTAACGGCTGTTAAAAGCCATCTAAAAAAGTACGCAGGTTATTTACATATGTATTTTTGTAAGCCTTAAAGCCTTATTAATGTGGTATTTGGGAGGGAGCATTATATGCTTCCCATGGCAGATTGTGTAATAAAATACAAATAAAAAAATAGGTGGGCGGGTCAAAAAGTTTTTTTTATTGAAATATCAATATACCGTATGACATAAAAAAAAGCTGATTAATGCATGGGTTCATAATTCTTTTTCTGCTAAGACGATTGCGCTTGATTTTATTTGAAAACTTCTTAGGGGAACTAAAAATAATTTCAATACATGGACATATCTCAGTCGACTTAGAATTACTTAAGAACCAAAAACAAAAATATACTTTGTGGTGTCTTAAATTTATACTTCTTAATGCACTAAACGAATTAACAAATCTTATATAACCTCATTTACAACTCTTTTTGGTGGAGGGTATTAAAAGTTCTTTAAAAGCTTGGAAAACAAATTTAAAGCTGGAAAATTAAAACAAGAAAAAATCAAAAAAAAAATCTTAAAGACACGAAAGCGAAAGGTGCTTGTTTTTAACCAGGCATGCCACTTTGAAGTTACGTAATCTTATATAGAAGCTGTTGCGATGGTCATGTCGTGCGTCTTTTATTGCAAACCAAGTGCCAGAACAAACGGTGCTACAACGCGGTGGTTCATAAGTTGCTCTTGAGTTCAAACGTTTGTTAGTTGGTTTGTTCATTTGTGGGTGACGGTGATAGAAGTTAACGTGTCGCTTTTATTTAGTTTTTTCTTAAAGAGATGCCGTGTATAATTTTCACGCACGCCCTTTTCTTGCAAATTCTAAATTGAAAATAAATGCAAACATGGTTAAAATGTATCCGTTTACTTTTTAAACAAAAAAAAAAAAAAAAAACAAAAAAAAAGCATCGAGTTCACTTCTTTTGGGAGCTTAAAATCGAAATACAAATAAGACCCGGCAACAAGATAGATTGTTTTGTACGTTTAGACAAAGACAATGAGTAAAACACACGCATTTACTTAGTTGAAGCTTAAAGAAGAAGAAGATCTGCTCCAGACATGAAGTCGAACATTTGAAAAGCAAGCGTGATTCTAACTAATTCTCAGGCCTAAACAGTGATCATAAGAACTAGAAGTTGAAAGTAGGAAGATTAAAGATAGCCGATGTTTACAAACGTGCCAACATTAAGGAAAATAAAAACAATAAGAAAGCAAAAGTTTTTTAAAGCCACTAAGAAATAACAGCCATAGAAAAAGCGGAAGTATAAAAATTTAAAAACAAAAAATAAAAATCCTGAATTAAAGCTTAAGAAATAGTTTTTATTTTCCTTCCCCTTAAAATATACAATGATTTTATCACCTACCACTTCTACAGACGATGCAATTGCGTTCAAAGAACGTCTGTGGTCATTATTGGAACTAAACCACCAACTAAGTTGAAAAAGCGACATTGACCCTTGGCTTTTCATTTTGTTGGTCGTTTTTTTTGTTGTTGTTGTTGTTGTTGTTAAAGAACTTTTTCTTCTTTGTCTTTGCAAATATTTGTGTTGCACTGAAATGGAAAACAAATGTTCCAATTTGTAGTTTGTTTAGTGACTTATAAAAAAGAAAAGAAATTATAAGTATTTATTGTGTTAGTTTATTATTTTTACCTTATTTCTCGACAAACAGATGATTTGATATCAATTTTTGCCGGATGTCATTTTGTAGGGTGTTAAAAAAAACTTTATGTGGTTAAAATATTTGCAACATTATCGGAATAGTGTAAAAAGCAACAAACAAGGCGTTGTCATATGATGAAACGAGCCGCAGTTATCAGTTTGGATATGACATATACTTACGGTGACCATAGTTTTAAAACCATAATGCAGATTTGATGTTATGTAAATAGTGCCCCAAAAAGAAAAGACACACATGACAAATCGTTGCAACTATCTGTTTTATATTTCTAGAATTAATCCATTCCATTTAACACTTTCAAATATTTTCTGTCGATTTTGGAATTGGCTTTAACTATCTTTCTGCAATCTTCCTAACTTTCTGAGTAACTTGAGACTTTGGGATAGAATAAATTCAAATAAAGGGTGGTACGATGCAAACTGTAAATTAAGCGAAGAGATTTCAGAGAATTATCTTAATATTTTTTAAAATGATCGAAGGATCTATGACAATTATGTGTGAAACAAAATATCGTCCAAATGCTCGCTAGGTGCTGCATGCCTCTATCCGATGGTCCATTTTTTCAATTTCTTTGAGATATAACTGAGGTTCAATGCTGGTTGTGGGCCGAATTATCTCATCCTTAGCTCTTGAATTTTACTTGACTTAGTGACGTACACTTTTTCTTTTCCCCAAAGAAAAAAGTCGAACAGTGTCAAATCATTTGATCGTGGTGGCCAATTAACATCGCCACGACGTGAGATAACACGGCCATTAAATTCCTTGAGCAAATGAGCCATTGTTTCGTTGGCTGTGTGGCAAGTGGCACCAGGTTCATATTCTCAATTTTTGGCCACAAGAAGCCCGTTATTCTCTCGCGGTAGCGAACACCATTCACGGTAACTGCTTGACCGACTACATTATCAAAGAATTACAGCTCGATGACGGTACCAGCCCATAAACTGCCCCAAAGAGTGACTCTTTGTGGATGCATTGGTTTTTTAACAATCGCTCGTGGATTCTCATTTGACCAAATGCGGCAATTCTGCTTGCTAACGAATCCACTGAGTGAGTGAAAGTATGCCTCGTGGCTTACGATGATTTTCTCGAAATGCATTTTGATTTGAACAAATATTTTCGTAAAAAGCTTCAACAGTCTTAACGCGCTGCACAGTTTGTACCTCTTTCAATGGTTGAATTTATGAAACACTGAAACAAAGAAATGTCAAATAAAGTTGGGTAAAAAACTTGACTCACAATTAGCATCGTGCATTATGGTTGGATATATATTGATTCCTTTTACTCTTGTGAAGAGCATAACAAGATTTTTCCAGTAAACAAAATCCCCTATGTGGCTTATTTCGCTATATCGCTTGGTTGTTTACGTAAAGTATGGACGATCCAACTCGACTTACGAATTTCATATGCGATAAAATAAGTTGGTGGGATTCTGACCAAAGCTGCAGGCTTGAAATTGTCCGTGGTCCCATATGCATTGAACAGTGTGGATTTTACGTTTGTATTCAATATTTTTTACTTCATGCGTCTTGACCTGTACGATGACGAGCTTTATTTATGCGGCTGGAGATATCTGATTTGGAACTTCCAATCTTGTCCATTATGCTTCTCAGATAGCAGAAACAGTCCAATACATCAAGCATATTCAAGGTCCGCCAATCTGAATTAAAGACACCAGGTAATTTCTCTTCTGTTGGATGTTGAATTTATTCCTCTGTTGCTGAACTTTGCATTATTGCGTAAAAAGCAGAGGAGATAAAACGCAGCCTTGACCTAAACCCCAAAAGATTTAGGCAAGCATAAAGGCCCCTAATGGGACCTATAATTTTGGGGGGTACTGCTCTGCATTATAATGCTGTCCATATGTCCGAGTGGCTTTGGGTGTCAAAACTTTTATGATTTGTTTAAAACTTTGAAGTCCTTTTTAAAAGATATCTGATGTGATTATATTGGAATGTGTATATTGGGTTCAGTTTGGTGAAAAAAGAAATTTCGGATACTGTTTCAGCTTGTAATTTATGAAGAACACCAAAAAGCTCCTGATTTCGCCTTTTAGGAGATATTTCGTCTCGCTTCACTCGGCTTGGTTAAGAACATTAAATAATGTATGAGGCCAAAGGAATTCCTATTAAAATTGCCTTAAAAACTTTCCAAAGTTGTCCTAAAAGTCTTGCAGTACCAATGTTTCCTACAAATTCTTTTGACCATCAGATGGGCTGGTTTTTTTTCTAAAAGCAACTTTTTTGTATTGAATTAAATGCGTTGTTTCGATGTTGTAAATTTTATTGTTGGCATGTATTTACCTTGGTTTGTTGCATTGCTTAACGCAATTAGAAAAGGTAGCATTTGTATATTGGGACTTAAAAAAAATAAAACAAATAAAAAAAGATTTATACAAGATTAAATAAAACGAATAGGAAAACAATCTGTTTGTTGTAACAATTTTAAAGTTGTTAAATTTAAGCAGTTGTTGCAGTTGTTGCAGTTGTTTCAAATTTTCAGGTAATTGTCTAGTAATTTGAAATGTTTTTAATTTTTTTTCTAAGTTGGGGTCAGTTAAATAAAAATACCTTTAAATAAAATGGATGTTAGTAAAGAGTCAGTTTGATTATTTTAATTTTTAGTTTTAAACAAAATTTTCTCTTAAAAAGGGTCTTGATCTCTGAAATTAAATTTTGTGACAAGAATTTAAAACTTAATTATAAATCATGTTAAAAATCATGTAAAATGAAATGCTGGCATGTTTTTTTTCAAAACATTTAATTTCATTTGTACAACATGCAATTGAAACGTGTTAATTTTAGCACATTAAAAGATTTCTATTTTATTATTTTTTATAAAAAGCAGACTGATTTTGTGATGATCCTCTTAATTTATCCCCCTCCCACTCGTAAGGCCTGACACGACTTGTCTGGAGATGTTGTTGAAGATGAATACGATGATGCTGGTGATGATACTACTTAAATCTTGAAATTAAAAGCTGTTTTTAAAACGGACTTTAATGCAGTTGCAACAGTAATGCAACAAATAACTTTTGTAAAGGAAAAATAAATAAATATGCAACTCATGTTTAGTTCGCATTTGTTATACAAAACGTTATACAGTCTAAACCGTAAGACAACTAACAAAAACAATAGCATTTACAACAGCAGCAACTTTTGCAGCAAGTCGTATAAAATAAAAACTAACGTTGAAACTTGCAGAAAAAACTAAAGAAAAACGCATCATATCTCAAAACGTGCATCATTGCAATCTAATTTTGTGGTGTTTATTTTAGCATTTTTAAATATAAAGCAATGGTTTTTTTGGTGTGTACCCTATAAAAGGCATAACGGATATTTGCTTTAAATTAGTTGAAAAATACGTCTTTAAGATTCGGGTTGATTGAAGTTTTTCTATCGTTGGCATTTCGCCAGTGTGTTAAACACTGGGTCAAAATAACCCCCGCCAAAGCTCTATAAACACAAATATATTGAAGGAATTTCGAGAAAAAGACATCTTTGTTATAAATAAACTGTAATGCTTAGCAGCTTCGATAAAAAAGCAAACGCACATAGAGAGTTTCACCAGCTGGCTAAACTTAATTTTAGTTAACCATTAGCCAGCAACAGTCAACTTTTTAAACTTCTGGGGGCTACTAGTCTCCTTGGTACTAAATTTGAATCGTGGTTTATCGCAATCTATTGGTGGTCTAGCAATTCTAAGCCCTATCTAAACAGATAAGAGTAGAATTTTATACAACCGTCACGCTTCCCAATGCGATACATACCAATGGAGGATTGTTAATAGCTGCAGTATACAACCCTTTGTCGTGGTTGATCATGAGATCCTTTACCCAATAATTGTTTAATCAAATTGTCGCGATCGAAAAAATTGCAACGCGAAATGAAACTATACTTCTGGCATAGAAAATCTGCCAAAGGCTTTTAAACGTTAGCTCCCCTAAATTTTTTGAATTTTTGAAAAGGCGTATTCCAAACGTCAAAAAAAATATACTAAATGTTCTTCTAAGCTAAAAAATTTTATCATGTAGAATTGCATGGCGATTATTTTATGTTAACTATTTATATTTGGTATACAAACCCTCTAACTCTCATTTTAAGGGGTAATTTTCGTCCATTTTTCGAACCTCCACACAAAAGTATACTAAAACGGAACTTTAGAGAATTAAAATGTTCTACAAATAATTCTTGCATCAAATTTCACTAGGGGTCTTTCAAGACCAAAGCTACGTGTAATGTATGTAAAATGCTTAATAAAGGAAAATTGTAAAGAAGCCTATATTTTTATTTTTCATAAAAGTAGTGGTAATTAAGTCAAAAGAGTGTAAAATATATCTGTGAGCTAAATGGAATATTAGGATTTATAAAAAAAATCTTATGGCATTTGTTAGAAAAATTAACCCTATATTTTAATTTAATGGGGTCTTATTTGCCCTGTTTCAGAAAAAAAATTTGTAAAAAGGGACAACAAGTAAGAGTTACAGGGTTAATTTATTTTAAGAAAAGGATCGCCATACAATAACTTCATTGAGTGTATTTATATTTAAAATTTAAAAACTTCAAGGACCGAAATTTCGAAACTCGAGCTAACTTTTCAAAAGCTTTTGGCCGATTTGTTCAACCAGTAGGATAATTTTATTTCGCAGCTTTTTTTGTGTTATTTTAGTGTCATCACAAGAACCGCGATTGCTACAATATATTATTATTGTGGCATCACTGCCAAAACGACGTTGTTTTAAAGCAGCGTTACCATGTGTCAACTTTCCCTTTTTTGCAATTTTTTTTTGTTTATATTATTTATATTTTTAAACAAATTGAATTTTAAATACATTTTTGTGTTTTCTTTTAAAATTTTTGCCCTTTTTTTAAATTTTTTTTTTTTCAAAATGGTAACATTTTTGTTTGATTGGAGATGTTGGATGTAGACAATGTTAATAAGTGTTACACATATTTTACATCTTTGATGTTAGATGTCAGATGTTGATCAGTGTAAGAAGCCTATTACACAAGATTTCTTGCACTTCGATTTTTTACATTGGATCCACTATTCATCATCAATGATGACTTTATTTCATGCTGTTCTAGTAGCAAGCGCGGTTCCTTGTATCAGTATCATGAAAGTCATAACCTCCCATGGACTAGTCGACCATTGGTTTTTTCCAAACTAACTTTAAAAACTTGGGAAATTTATGAAGAAAAGACTCAGATCAGAACAAACAATCAAAGTTGTTCAATTATATTTTGGAAGTCAGCCTTCAATGGTCACGTGAAAAAACAAAATTGCATATGGGCCACTAAAAATCCAAGAATAATTGTTGAATATCTAATGCAACCACTCAGATGCACACATTTTTTTTAATGGACGATATTTAAACGAAAACAACGAACAAGTTGCGGTGAATGTAAATGGTATTCAATACCGGGCAATAATTAAAAATTTTTTTTAGGCTCGTGGTAGAGAACAATCAAGAATTGTTGTACAAACAAAATGGGGTCACAGCGCATCCAATTGCTGTTTTCGTAAAGTTTTTTGGTGATCGAATAATATCGCGGTTTTCTGATTTTTAACTGGCCACCTCATTTGAGGATATCAAGGATATGCCAAGAACCATCCAACAGCTTAACGCTAATATTCGAGAAGTGAGGTCGGTGAGACTTAAAATTCTAAAAAAGGTATGGGAAATGCTCTGAAAAGATGACGCTTGGTAAAAGCACACAATGGCCACCATTTGAAAGATATTTTATTCCAAACATAATGTAAACATATTACCAAACAATTAGAGAATTCTAACAAATGCAAACGTAAAATAAAATCAGAACAAAAAAGTTAATTATTAAAAAATCATAGAGTTACTTATGCGTCACCCTGTATAACTGTCAAATTTCCTATGGAAGCAAGTCCAAACCATTTTTAAAGACAAACAACGTGTTGAAGGGTATTATATAATCGGGCTGACCAGATTTTACTGTTTTTCTTACTCGTTGTCTTCTTCTTTTATTTGCCTTATAATAGTTTGTTTTTGTTGTTTGTTACCAATTGCCCATTTGATACAAATGATTGTATATTTCTGTGGACTTACTAAAATAAGTCGCAGTTTCCATGATTTTCATTGTGATATTAAGGTAAGAATTGAAAACGAGATTTGTACAAAAACAAGTCGAGTTAAGATATAAATAAATAGAAAAAAACACACTTTTATTAAAAGAAAACATACATGTACCAAAAATTTTAGTCAGACTACTACGTAATAATGTGTTAAGGATTAAGGACAAATATTTCGGCTAAAATACTTTTTTCGCTTGTTGACTATGAAATTTCCGTTGTTAGCAATATGATTTAAAGATCGAATTGTTATAAAATATAACTTATAACCAGGGAAACCATAAATATGCAATTGTATGTTTTTGCTTGTGCGACCAATTGTGAGGTCGGAAATTATATATGAACATATATGTCTTATAGAATCGGAAGATTGACAAACATTTAACTGGAAATAATGATATGATATACATATATAAAAAGAAAGAGCCTTTTTTTATTTGCCAAATTGTATCAAAAGGATAACGAACTATAAGAGTACCTTTTGTGAGGGATTTTCCCAACAGAGCCAAAGAACTACGGTTTTATTACCTTAAGATTTCCCACCAAGCTGATCTTAGTAAATTTACATTTGATAACTGATCGTTGCATTGCATAAAAATAGTTCCTTTTGTTTTTTTCCATAAATAACAATCTATCAAATAGTGGTGATTGGAATTGGCAATAATTTAAACGGTATCATTGACGTTAAATGTCGTGATTTTGATTTTAAAATTCAAATATTTGTTTTTTACTTTGTTTTAAAATTTATATTTAGAAATTTTAAAGTGTTTTACTCGCTAACATCACAAGAAATTATACAAATCTTCATGACTTTTCCAATTTAAAGTGGAGTAACAAAATAACTTAAAAGGAGACTCGTAAATTAGGCCTTAAAACAACGAGGGACATCCTGTGAGTTTGACTTTTAAATTGGAAACTTGAAGTTTTTTTGTTCATTTTTATTTAAATAACAAGTGGAAACACATGGATTAAAAAGAAAAATAAATAAATAAAGATAATATATTAAAGTTATTTATGCTTTTATAAATAAATATTAGTACATATACATATATTTTTTTTAATTCCAACTTTTATTATTACACTACAAATAATGACAACTTTGAATATTATTTTTATTAATTATGCTTAAATTTATTTATTTATTGAAACACTTTAGCAATACTTTTAATACTTTTATAAAATCATTATCTCAGTAATTTTTGTTTATGTCTCAAAAATAATAATTAATTAATTTACAACAGAAAATTTAAAATAGTTTTGGTTTATATATATGTATGTATATATCGAGCCCTTATAGCAAAAATGATGTTACCAACAAAAATAAAATTTTACAGGAGAAGGTTTTTTTAAATTTTTAAGCTTCAAGGCTAGGATTTCGTTTGAAATACAAAAATGTATATTTAACTTCTTAAGTAATCCTTTATTTGTTGTGGTAAGAGTCCATTGGTAAACTTTGGTCATATAGTTTTGAGGATAGATAAAAAGTGACAGCAGTACCTTATGAAAATCCATTTCTTAAAAAGAAAAACTTGAAAAAAGAGCTCAGTAGTATCATTGTAACAAGATATTTAGGTTTAGGTTTAGGTTAGAGTGGCCGGTCACAAAGACCCCCCATAGACCAAATAGGTCCCTAGCGTTACCACGTTGTACGATAGTCCACAGAAGAATGTTAGAAAAAGGTTATTCCGATGAAATGGTACTTAGAGTACCCCACACTCTCTTTTTGAATGCTAGGAGTCTCATTAACCCAATTCCCCGAGATTTGGAAGTAATGATCTCCCAGACAATTTGCCCTGGAGCGCACGAGTGCCGGACAGTAGCAGAGTAAATGCTCCACTGACTCCTTTTCCCCTGGTACCCCACATAATCTACAATTGTCACTATTCAACCGCCCCGCCCTCTGGGCGTATACCGCAGTCCAACAATGAGCCTTCATAAAACCAACCAGAAGTCTACAGTCCCTTCTCGATAGCGACAGAAGCATTTTTGTCGACTTTGGATCCACATTACCTAGTAAACTCTACACGTTCTGGTGTTTTCCCAAATCGCCTCTGTTCTCCTCCGTATAGCAGAGTTCGTATGTCTCTTTATATTCTGAATTGGAGCCGAAATGGCCATCACCCTATCGTATGGAAAATGGACCCCCCGTTTCGCCAATTCGTCCGCCTTCTCGTTGCCTTCTATGCCCTGGTGGCCGCGAATCCAATAGATGCGAACTCTCCTATTCGTACAGAGTCTGTCCATCGAGTCCCTACACTCCTGGACGATCGAAGAGTATGAATAATCAGCGGCTATCGCCCTGATCGCCACCTGATTATCGATGAAAAAAATTCGTGTGCAAGTTCCCAGTACTGGAAATACATGCCAAATCAGCAGCCATTTTGGCCGCAAATATCTCCGCCTGGAATATGCTGCAGTAATCGGGAAGCTTATATAATTCCCGAATACCCAGTTCCCGGCAGTAGACTGCAGCTCCCACTCCGTCCTCCATTTTGGAACCGTCAGTGTAGAAACTGAAGATCCTATGGCCAAATCGGAGTCCTGCCAACCAGCCGTCCTCCTCCAAGGCAACTCGCGGTTTCCTTCCAAATGTCAGTCTCGGAATGGTGTAATCACTGCCACAAACCATTCCCCTTATAACACTATCATGTTAGCATATTCCGGTACGATATCTTATCCAATGCCGTCCACCATACAAGTATCCCGTAGAATAAGATTGGTCTCGCCATTGCTGTGTAGACCCAATGTGTAAGAGCAGGGGAAAGACCCCACGTTTTGCCCAGCATTTCACCCTCTCTTCCACATTCAATCTCATCGACAGTTTGCTATCCAGTATTACTCCCAGGTACTTTGTGTTGTGCTTAAGTTCTAGGCTAGTACCCCCTAGTTTAGGTTAGGTTTTTGTACCTTTTCGTAAATAGTACTAGGTACGTCTTCTCGGGATTAACTAAAAGTCCTACTCCGGCTGCCCACTGGTTGATCATCGCCAGCGTAGCCTCCATTACAGAACCAATGGTATCCAGATCCTTGCCAGCAACTATGAGAAGTTCGTTGACGACAAGCGTCCAAAGCATTGGTGAGAGCACCCCTGGGGAGTTCCCCGGTGTGCCCTCCTCATTATCCTGGAATTGTCCCACGTAGCAGATATAGTTCTGCACCGTAGCAGGTTACCAATCCAGTTTTTAGCATGTGAGTGTACCCCCATGCGAGACAAGCTGGCCAAAATTGCCCCCGTGGATACATTATTGAATGCTCCTGGGGTGTCCAGGAACACACCCATAGCAAAGTCCTTATAGTTCAGGGTCTTCTCAATCAGTGAGACGACTGAGTGGAGTGCCGCCTCAGTTGATTTACCCTTCGTGTAGGCGTGTTGATTATCAGAGAGAATAGTCGGCCCCATGTTGCTCTTGACATGATAGTCAAAAATTCTCTCCAATCTCTCAGCAGGAATGATGTGAGACTAATGGGTCTGGAATCTTTCGGGTACATATGATTGCTCTTACCTGCTTTTGGTAGAAACACAATCCTAGATATCCTCAAAGATTAAGTCACATAGTTTATTCACAGACATCCCTTAAAGATTTTCACTAGCCATGGTACTATCCGTTGTCTGCCCCGCTGTAGTTGTGCCGGGATGATTCCATCAAGACCAGGCGACTTGTATGGCTGGAACGAGTCAATGGCTCATTCCACCCCCTAATAGGAGATAATCAGGAGTGTGCTGGAAATCGCAATCGCTAAACGCAAGAATTTGGAAGTTGTTTTTAATAAACTTTAAACCTAATTCTTATAATTTTTGGGTTAAAATCATGTTTAATAGGGAAATATTTGTCATAAAATTCTTTAATTACAGAAATCTTATTAAAAAACGACTTTAAAATTCTTGCGTTTTTCGTTTGCGATTTCCAGCACACCCCTAATTATCATCATCCCCATTCGCCATAAAAGAAGTATCATCAGCTGGAATAGGAACCTCAGAACAGCCTAAAAGTACCTCCAGCGTTTCCGTACTGCTCTTTGTCAATTCTCCGTTTTCCCTACAAACTGTACTTGGCATAACCGGACTGCTCACTAGCATCCTCCGCAGTCTTGCCGTTTCGGTTGTCTTCTCTATATTATCACAGAAGCTTTTCCACGAAGTTCGTTTGGGCCTTCACACTTCGCGCATATACACCCTAAGAGCGTCTCTATACTCCCCCAGCATGCAGACCGGTCGACGATTTTCGCCAGTTTGAATAGCTCACGGAGCTCGCGTCTTTCACAGTCCAGCTGTCTTACGCCTTGCACGTGTCGGAGGACACGACTTCTCATAGGATCTAATAACGCCCTATACCAACGTGTCTATAGCAGAATCTATGTCCCCTGAACTAACCAGTGTTCCCGAGTGACCTAGGTCCCTACTTAGAAGTGAAGAGTATTTGGCCCAATCTGTATTTCCGTGAGATCGTCAGTGCTGTAGTTATAGAGAATATATGAGTACAAATTCTTCCTAACAAGTATTGCAGATCGTATTCTACCTACCACTTTTGAGAAGTACGTGTTAAAATTACGTGACTTCAATCCTGAAACCCGATTTCCTGTGGAGATCCACGGTTCCTGGATTAAAGCCACGTCGTAGCGACCCTCCTCTAACGTAAGGAGGAGTTCGACCGATGACATCTTACAATGTTGGAGGTTGACATGCAGGATCTTTAGCGTCATCAACTAAGATCACCCGCTCGGGGTCGGCTCCATCCTCTTTGGCCGTCTCACCCAGACTCAGTCCAGAAGTGGCCGCAGTGGCAGCCGCAGTGGCAGCCGCCAGATCACGCTCCACTTCGTCGACCTCCAGTGTGTTGTGGTTGGAGTCCTGTGGATGTCGTTTTTTTTAACGAAGAAACACACTTCCCACTCCCCAAGACAATTTCCATACCGAGGATACAAAAGGTCTTCTGCCTCCTTTGTAATCTGTAGTATGTAGTTCTGCCCGTCTTTGGTGCCTTTTTGTACATGCAGAATCCTACATTCTTTAGTGGGAATGTCGGGATTCTGATTTTGTAGGAGACGAAGAGCGACTTCTGGTGTGACAATACGCTGAAAATTCACCTTTGCCTTCGGTACAGCAGGAATGTGCGATCGATCCACAACCTTAAGTTGTGCATCCGACCACAGGCCCTTGAGTTTCTTAATAACTCCTTTAAGCCATTCCAGCGTCATTTCGTCCTTACAGCTGATGAGCTTCACTCCGTTGAACAAACCAGCCCCATCAAATGAGGGCAGCGGCCCTCCAGGTTCAGCTTCCATCTTATTAACGATTTCGTTGAAAATCTTCAACTCTAGAATCTTCCACCTTTCTGTGGACATTTGACCAAAGGGGTTGCTCATGTCGAGAAGTGCCACGTTCAGAGGACGTTTGGCCACTTTACTGACTCTTGCACCCTTTGGCTACGGCTCAGTGGCAACTTTCGATGTTGAGGGTCTGATTTCCTCGGGGTATTTCTTGGATTTTTTTGTCTCCTTAGGATTTGCGGCAGATGGAGACTCATCAACTGACCGCTGTCTTTTTCCATGCATGCTCTTAATCACGGCTTCTTCAATGCAATTGTGGAAGCCATGGTTTTTGGCAGCATATTTAGGGTTATTGGAAAAGTGAGCTTGGCTTCTGCAATCGTAAAGTATTAAAGTTAAAGTATTGATGCTATCAATAGTACACTCAAAATATTATGTAGTTAAATTCAAACGAAAATTCATTTTAAACAACTTAAAATTAATTTAAAAAACGGATCAATTACATTTCATTTAAAACAAATAATATAATTTTTACATTGATTTTTAAATTTTTTATTTATTAAACTGCATATTCCTTAAAATTTAATAGTTTTTACTTTTAACAAATATATTTAAAACGACAAAAATCAAACTACAAAAGGGAAAAAACTCCCAAGTAATTTTTATTCACGATACGGGCGATTATTTTTTGGTAGTTTGTTTTTTGAATAACAAACATAAATGGTTTTGCTTGTAATTTATAGCGTTTTCTTTTTTTTTAGCAGAAATATTGCCCTTACTTGTGCACTTTTCGAATAGTGTTGCCCAACAAAGCCAAAAATATTCGACGTTTTTGAAAAAAAAAATATTTATGAAATTTTGTTTGTGTTGTTTGTATTTTTTATTTAAAATATTAAACTCGACTTACTTAAAACCTACATAAAAGAAAATTGCATAAATGGGAATGACAATTGTTCTTTTGAGATCGTTTAAAGGGCTCACCCTTAGGAGGGTGTAAGTTTATAAAATATGTTGGCAACATTTTGTGTCACAATCGTCTTTAAGATCTTTTCGAGCTCAGTCCTAGCGATGTATGTCTAGCCATGAGTTCTAATTTTTTTACACGTTTGAATGCTTAATAATCTTAAACTTAGTATTCTTAAATCGATTACCAAACTCCACCTATATTAAAAGTCTTGTAAGTTTTTATTTCTCACTAACTTATGTGAATACTAATAAATGAGATTTTTTATGCCAATAATGATAATATTTTGTTTTAGTGGCTGACGAAAACTGTTTACATTGCAAAACGGCTGTGAAAGGTGGTGCAATACTATTAAATGAAAATAATCAATAAAATGTGCAACACATAATAATGAATTGTGAGAAAGTTAAACGAAAGTAGAAATATTCTCATTATTTAGGAACATTGGGCTGTCTCTCGTATAAATTTTTCAGAAGCTTTAAACAGTTTTTGTCTAAGCTGATAAATAAGTTAGTATGTGATTCTTACGTGTACTGAAAACGATGTTATCAAATTGTATTTCAAGGAAATGTACTCTATTAAAGAACATACAAAACAGTTTTTAAATCAAAGACTTCCAAAATGATGAGTATTAAAAGGATAATTAGAAAGTAGCTTGATTAATATAAGGATTTCTTATTTACTGCTAAATTAAAATTAATCATACGTTAGAGTTGATCTAAAGGCAAACAATATGGCAATTTGTATGTCCTTTTAAGACTTCTGCTTTGCTTGAATAATTTTAAAAATTGAGTGAGAGATAAAAGCTTTCAGAAAATAAAGTTAAGAATCAACTAGTTTTTATAGACAATAAGAAATAGAGTCTTAAATTTTACTTCAAAAGAAGTAAAGAGAAATATTTCTTTACATTTTTCTTAGATTTAGAGAATGTTGTATAAGAACTCAAGAGTAGGAACACAATTGCAGAAGATGGTAACGTGCGACGTAGATACTTCCTCAAACTATTTTTTTTATAGAAGGACACACAAATGCTGACTCAAATGCATGTGCGCTTTAACGTCGTACCTCGACATAGATTTAATTCATACGAGGCACTGTATACCATATTTTAAGAAGGCGGCAAAAAATCATTTTTTTATAGTTACCGATTTAAAAGTTATGTCTTTTATTTGAAAGTAAATACAAGTGAAACTCGGGAACCAAAAATTATATTTCTTTTTAGCTATTTCATAGCAAACAAGGTGATCCAAGTGAGACTTTATCAGTATTTTGCTTAAGTTGTTAATATCTTTGTAAATTTTAGTTTTTAAATGACTATAACTTTGTGGTAACAAATGACTATTGCTTGTTTGATTTTTTAAGGCAAAATCATTTTGTTTAATTGTGTAACTTGTAAGCTTTTAGCAAACAAATTAGAGCTTTTGTGTCGCTTATAAATTTTTAAATGTTTAAAAAGATTTAAATTGCTGAAAACCCCTTACTTAATAATAGATTCCCCCTGGTCTTAACAACAACAATTTGTCTGAGCTGAGCTTGGCTATTTTGTGCAAAGTATATGAATAAAGTATGGGAGTACAGAAGTTTTCCCAAGAAACTTTTTCTGTACAAATTTTGCAACGTTATTTTTTGAAGAATTCTAGACTTTTTAACACAAATCTAGGTTAGTTTAGGCTAAGAACCTGGAGGCCAAAGTGGTCCATAGTATATCCCTTAAATATAGAGGAAGAAAAAGAGAGAATAAAAAGATTGATAGTTAAGATAAATATCAGAGAACGATACTTTCTCTACAGTCCCCTCTTAAAAATAAACGGTATATTTCCCTTACAAAGCCCAGTAGATCGGATGCTTTACTCCAGCGATACTCACCAGTTCTCAATGAAACCTTTCTCATAGCCATTTCCATCTGGGACAATGTATCCTAAGACAGTAACACAGTACATGCTCAATCGTCTCCAACTCCCTATTTACTTCTAAAAGCTCTAACAGAACCATGAACTGTTGCCTTTGGCTGCAATCCGGGCCATAACGCCCTAGTCACCCTGAAATCCGTTCTATCCATCCAGGACTGGTTAACGGTATCGCGGAATCTATCCCCGGATCAACTTATAGTAGTGTCACAAGAGAGGTTCCCCCATCGTCCTTTAGCCTTAAGTCAAAGTTCTAACCCTGTCTCGCGAGTTCGTTTTCTACCTCATTACCATTCACCTAACAGTTTCCGGATACCCAAAACAGTCAAACTGTGAATAGACCCACGAGCTCCCTCCATATAACCAGTCAATAGTCTGAGCGAATACCATTCTAAAGGCAAATGTTTTTTATAATTGAAGCTTGGTCCCGTAATCTGTCCGCTCCCCCTACCCTCTCCACAAAGTATTGATAATTGCTCAACTTTTTTTTATTTTTACCGCCTTTGAATATTTTTTATTTATTTAAAAAGCTTTGCTTGCTGTTTTGTTCCTAATTTTTTTGAAAATTGGATGGGCAATCCAATTACAACTTATGGATTTTTGACCGCCTTCCCGAGAATTGGTCCACTGTACGTCGGTTGCGACCGTATTCTCAAAGAAAAGGGAAAATTAACAAAAAACATTAAAATATTTTGTGGTTTCGAATTGAATATTTGAAAAGAAAAAAAAAAAAAAACCAATTTGAATCAGTGTTCAAAAATAAACACTAAATATCGCTCCTTAGTGTTCGGTAAATTTGTGGAAAACGCAAACGCTAATAGTGTTTGTGAAGAAAATCATTAAAAAAATAATGTTTCCCTGTTAGTCATCTTTCAAACACAAAAATAGTACTGTTTTTTATCAAACTCAACAAAAGATGAGAACATTTAATTCAGTTCGGTTTTTTTTAAATCCACAAACTTCATAGTGTTCGGTTCGGCTCATTAATGTTCGTCCCTTTTGGCTGGAAAAAATATACCAAACATTTTTTACAAAAACAGAATACACATACAAAAAAAAACAAAAAAACAATAAAATAATTTTACACAATCTACACACACAAGCTGTTAGTGGTACGGCCGTTGCTAACAATGAAAATTGAACATTATATAATGTAAGGATCGTCTTCACAAACAAATTAAAAAAATAGATTTCGTTCCTGGGTGAGTGAGCCGAACTCTTAATAATGTTCTGTTTATTTTCGAACACTGATTTGAATCAATTTGGAATTTACTAATAGTATTTTTAAACAAAATCAAAATATGTACATTTACGATGGAATTGTGGGTAAATGGATCGTGTTTCTCGACATTTGCGGAGTTACATTCTTTCGTCGTAACGTACGACCCAACTGTATTTCTTATATTAGAAAGTAGCTTTTGCAACTTAAAATAAAAGAAATTCAACTGAGTTTTCATTTGTACTAATTTAAGGATTAAAGAACAATTTTTTTTTAACTTTAATAACTTATAAATCGAATGAATTCATTGGTATCATTTATATTTTCATATATTTTACAAAAAAAAAAAAAAAAACTAAAAATCTACATAATTGTTACAAATTTTGATTCAATTCTTCAATATTTTAAAGTGCGTTTACAGACCTTACAAAATATTTACATTCAAAATCAAACAAAATAAAACAATCCAAATCCATATTAAGTTTAACAATAAATCATTCGAATTCCATTTAGTCACAACTTTATTTAAACTATTGCTTTTACGGGTGAAATTTATTTTCTGTCAAGCCACCAAGAAAAAATCACAAAAACTAACTAAATAAACAGCAACAACTTTGTCCTAAAAAGAAGTTACAGATCTTGACCAAATAACAAAGTTTTTTTTTTTTGGTAAAAAAGGAATTACTTGTATTCGTATGCGAGATTGTTTACAAAGATTACATACTGATGGTGTATTGGAACACAAATAATCCGCATTATAGCCTACATGCCACCAAAGTAACAAAATGAAATGAAATGAAAAAAAAACTGAAGCATACACCAACTCAAAATACAAGACAAGAACACTTTCTTTTAAAACAAAACAAAAACTAAAACCAAAAAAAAAAAAAAAACTTTTAACAATGACAAACAATCCAACAGAAATAAATAAATGTATTACAGGTATGGCTATGCATAATGTTGTATGTGGCAGGCAGCCTTTTTAACCAAAAGGAAATAAAACTACAACAAATGACAAACATGCAATGTGAAATTCCTTTATTTTTCCAAAGAAATTCCTAAAACGCACTCGCTTATTCAGTAACTTAGTAACACAGTCCTCCCATTCATTGCACTTGGCTAAGTGATTTTTTAAATTTCCCTCCTTTTCTGCCGCTTGTTGCAGTTTTGAGCTGGCTTCGTTTCTGCGTTTTTTTTTTGGTTTGTTTGTTTGATTATGGCCGTGATCGTGTTTGTGGCGGTGGTGTTTTAGTTGTCATGAATTCACCTAATTTCTCAGCTCAAGATTGAAAAATGTATAAAAATAAAAATGAAAATAAACACAATTTTGGAATTTTTTATTTGGTTGAGTTGTTGATAAAAGCAAATCTTCCAAAAACAAAAAAAAATATATACAAAATGTTAAATATTTGTTTGGTTTTGGAAGGAAGGTATCCCAAACTATAAAATTCGGTTAAATTTGTTTTGGTTTGTGATATTTATTAAAAAATTACCTAAGTTAGCACCAGTAAACAAATTAATAGAATAAATTAAATATTTTTTGATATGACCAACATTTTCTGCAGTATTTTATTTTAAGATTTCATTCAGTTCAATGAAACCTGATTTCCTGTCTTCAAAATAATCTTGAAACGTTTTAAAATTAAAAAAAAAATTTTCTTACCTTCTTTGTATTTGATGCTAAACTTTCCATTATTTCAAGTCAACGATGTACCTCAGCTCCAACTTTCCTTAGGTACAAGTTCTTAATGATTTTAGTCTGCGGTCTTGGTCCGCATATTCCCCTATTTCCACTATCTACGAAATTTAGCTAGCTGTTCTTCTTCTTCTTCTCTTCTATAAATTTTTTTTGCTTTTAAACGTCATTTTAGTGAAAAGTGGTCCAAAAGTTGAGGAAAAATGCCAACCTTCTAATGGCTCACTGTAAGTCAGTTATCAACCACGAGGCTTTAATTGCGCAGAAGGGATGGGCTTGCGAGTCCAACTGCTCCATATCCAGGACACTGTGGCCTGTCTTTGATGCACGGAGAAATAGCTCTCTACTTAGGTTCAATAGGGACCATATCAGAGCAGTGGTATCAGTTGTAACTGGGCACTGGCCTGTGGGAACTCATGCTAGGAGAATGGGTCTGGAATTCAACGTCTACTGTAAAAGTAGTCATGATGAGGAGGAAGAGGAAACTGTGGTTCAGTTTCTTTGTCAATGTCCTTGAATGCGGAGCATTAGGGAAAAATACCTGTAAGAAACGTTATTTGCCTGCTTGGAGGATCTATCGTGGATTAAACTTACGTCGCTTCTTCTCTTCATTAGGAAGACAAATTGGTTGCACTCTGCAGTGACGCCATCTGAGTAACTGCAATATATTATGGGCAATTGGGCTAGGTATCAAAAAGGGACCACTGACGGATCAAGTGAGCTGCCCCTCGATTGCTGCCCATGGAACCCAACCTAACCTGTGAGTTGCCTCGCCCACTCATCCAAGCCAATCTACTTTTTGGCAGATGTCGTTTATTGATACTTAAGCTATTTGTAGGCAATTTGAAACGGTGTTTAAAAAACGGCAGACAAGTAGAACAACTGCCTTTTCTTGCACTTCTTCATTTGTCATTGGCAAAAAAAAAAAAACTGTTGCTTTTACTTCTAGTTCATCAAACGTAAACAGTCGCTGTAAATCTAACTCAAAAAGCGAAATGTCGTACAAAAATTTTCGTTTTTTGTTCGACAGTTTTTGTTTTCGACTGCAGTTTTTTAAATCCTGATTTGGAAACAGTGAACTTGAAAGTCCTTCAAATAAACGGAAATCTATTGGGTCTTTGTATTGCAGGTGCCACGCCCACTTATCCAATTCCGCCCACTTTTCTTCACATGTTGTGTATAAATACCCAAGCTTTTTGCACAAAATTTGGACAACTTTTCTCTTACCGTTTTTCATATTAACAAAATTAATTTTGTCTTTGTATAGGAGTTGTCACGCCCACTTATCCAAGATTTTGTGTTGTTATTTCCTAGATATTGGTGCCGAAAATGGACAATTTTACTGTAACCGTTCGCCATATAATAAGAAATCTATTTTGTGGCGCGCTCACTTCTTGAAATCCTCCCAGTTTTGTCAGTCATTAATTACTAAAATAGTTGTACCAAACATGGACAATTTTGCTTTTACCACTCCAGATGTAAAGAAATCTTTTTCGTGCCATGCACATTTCTCCAATCCTGTCGAATTTTGGGCGCATGTTGTGTATCAATAACGTTGCTATTTGTATCAAATAAAGACAATTTTACTCTCATAACAGAAATCTATTTTGTACCACGCCCTCTTACCTAATCTTTCCCAATTTGTCAGATGTTGTGCATTAATAACTTAGATATTTGTACCAAATATGTTCCATATTTTACTTGCCGTTTTCAAGATATAAAGAAGTATGTTTTGTGGATGTGGGCGTGGCACTTCCTTTTTCGATATTTTAATAGTTATCCTAGTAGGGTTTAAGATAATTTATGTTGTTATTTTTTGTATGACTCGTTTTGATAAACTTTCGTAAAAGATTTATGCTGGGTTGATCATATTGCAAAGTCAACGATTAGTTTATAACTTTGTAATTGGGCACTATTGGTTTTATTTTTGCTTAAGCAACTTTTGCCAACTTAGCCATTGAGTGGCTTCGTTTAGCCATTTAGTAGCTATACGCCACCAGCCCATAAACCGTACCAAACAGTCACTCTCAGTGGATGCATCGGCCTAAATGTGGCAATTCTACCAAAGAAATCACAAAAAATGTAGCTTTTTTTGAGAATTTTGATGTGTTTAGGATTCCATCAAAGTCACTACAAGTTTTGATGTATAAGCCGTGTAATATGTTTAATAGTTTATTAACGTTTATGGTATCTACATACAACGTTCAAGCTGAAAGTGTGTAGAAAATGTCATGTCATTTTGGCTACAAAATTGTATGATTTCAAAACTTTATTTAAGCAATTTATTGTCGTCTAAATTGCTTATTTAAACGGTTTAATTCTCTAAAGCAAAGAGATTTGTATATTTTATAAATCTCCACCTCCTCCTGGGTTTCCTTCTTGTCCCGTGTCATGTTTTGTTTCTCAAATTCTTCTTCTTTAGGTTGGCTTATATATCTCCTCCTTTCTTTTTATGTTGGCGTTCGGTCACGATCATGTATCGATTATAAACATACATTTTTGTGAGTTTTTTTTTTTTTTTTTGCCACATTTAGCACAAAAAGCAACAACATAACAAAAATTGATTGAAAAATTATGCTACTGAATCACTATCAGACAAGTAAAAAAAAAGAGAAAAAGAAGCAAAATACTAAAACATTGTCAAAGTCTCTAGAGATGATGTTTTCTGCAGTTCATACGTCTGTTTGGACTTGATGGAATTTTCAACACTTTAATACATTTTTGTTGTGGTTCGAGTCAAAAAAAAAAAAAAACATTTAACCTGATTTAAACAAAACATCAAACGGACACATCTTTAGCAAACAGTCATGTGAAAGTAAAATTGACTTTGAAGGAAATCCAATGAAAATGAAAAAAATAGGTTTTGTCCACCAAATTGGTAATTTTCGGTGTTGTTTCCTCTTACTGGTCTTTTATTTTTTCAAAATTAATTTTCCATCATTTTGTTTTCCTTGCACTCATTCGTCTCGTTGGTGCGACATTCATTAACGTGAGACATATAGAAACATGTCCTGCTCATTAGCATTTGTCAATGTTACCACAATGTTTTCGATTCATTTAAGTGGGGTTCCGTTGCACACCACTCTCGCTATGCATGCGAAGTGTTCCCATAATGCATGCGAAGTGTTGAATAGTTAGTGCCTCATTTACTCCCACAGTTATTTTCCACGTTACTTTAGCTGCAGTGTAAGTTGTTTGTCAACTGTCTGGTTGGTTTTGTATACCATTTTGAATTGTTAGAAATCGCCCACAGTTAGATTACATGCAATTTTACACTGTTTAATTTAAATTTAATTAAAATAAATCCTACTAAATTACTTTCACATGTTGTATTAAGGCAAATTGTATAGAGTTCCTTAAAAGTGCATTTGTCTAAGTTTGTTGACGTTTTTGGCATTCAAGGTGTTTGATTTTGAAGTTAAAGGTAGTACTTGACATTCAATTGTTTTGGAGCGAGAGATGTCCCAGTAATTGCATAAATTAACCCTAGAGAATTTACCTTATTATACGAACATTGTAACGAATGATCTTCGATGCGAGAATGCATTTCTTAGCAGTCTATTACTACGGCTCTAAGCCAAATAAAATTTTTCGATAAATGTATTAATTAATTTTGGCACCTTGCAAGTCTATATAAAGATTAAAAAAAGTAAATCATCTAACAGAAGCCAAATTGAGCACATCCATTCCAAAGAATCATTCGTGAATGTTTAGCTGATAAACTACAAAAAAGAAAAAAAAATTTCGACAAATCATCAAAGATTTTGTTTATCGTGCTTAATTCCCAATTTTTATTCTTGATAAAAACACTGAAATTTATTGTTGAGAGATAAGCTATTCCTGTGCGCATTTCACTGGTTGCTTAGGCCAGATGGTCAGGAAACTTCATCTAAAGATTTTTAGAAAAACTAAAGATAATTAACAAATAAAACTGTTAAGCAAATAAGAATTAAAGGCAACAGCTTTACTTGTAACAATATCAAAGCTTAAACCAAAACAACCACAATAAACAGTGAGTTTATCTCTTCTTACATTCCTTACAACAATTGGTTATCATTTGTCATATTGAATACCATATTCGTCAATACAATGAATTTTTTTAATTTAAAACCGAATTTGTATATATAAAAAATACTTTTGTTAAAAAAAATTGTCCACATTCAAGAAATATTTTTAATAAGGAGTTTGTAATATTAAATAAAATGAAATAAAGAAATTGTATTACAAATGTATCATTTCAACCAAATGTTTTGTTGCTTTTTATTTTTAAAAATTATTTGTAATAAATATAATCTGGGATATATTGAGGGAATAAGACTATTAAAGTATAAAAGCTTTTAAGGATTTTAATTTGACTTAGAATACACATTCGAATAATATGAAAATTTAAATTATTTGAAATTTTAAAAGAAGAAAATGCATTTAAAATAGTGATTAAATTAAATATTTATTTAAATAAATATCTCATATCAAATAACTTTAACAAAAACAGCCCAAAAGGGGATGCAGAAGAAGGTTTTTAAGGCACCAAATGGGACTTTGGTCAGACATGCTCTTTATATTTAAAAAATCGAGTGTTAGCTCCATGCGACGTGTGTGTGGAAATAAGAAAGATTTTTCTTTTTAAAGCTTTGCATGCAAATTAAATAATTTCATGGCAGCAATGTTTAACATGCCGCCTTGGGCAATATCAAATCGAATATAAGATTCTAAGAGCTCGATCGTTTCTGCATATACATGGGACTTTAATTATCCCCAGATAAATTATTTTAATGACGTAAGTACACGGTGGATAGTAAACAGATCTACTTGGTTAAATTATTGTTTCGTCAATTGCTTCTTTTAGTATGTGGCAATTTTTTTTTAATGACATATGGGCATTTCCATTATGTCGAATGTGACCGTGAACAACATTAAAAGTAAAAAAAGTCTAAATAAAATGGAATTTTATTTTGACAAATTATTCAACTTATAGCTCTTAATTAGCCCTACAGTTGGTGCTAGTGTTCATTTTGATGATTTTTTTCGTTTTCAAGACAATTCCAAAAAAAAAAGACGAGGCATTTGCGCTTTATGAAAACAGAAGTGGTTTTTGCGGCCAACAATTCAAATGCAGACTTCAGCGAAACCTGAGGCAATATTTTAATCTCTTCAACGTCAACAATAAATGAAAGAATCTTTTCTAATTTAAGTTTCATCAAACCAAAAGAAAGAAATCGTTTGAAACATAAACATTTAGGCCCGTTTTCACACCTTACCGATAGCTTAAGGTAGGATTTTATCGGCCTTATAAAGAGTGTTCCATTATCAAAACTTTACTTTAACCTGACAGGTAGGATGAACCTTAATTTACTTTATCGCTCACTTTAGGCTAAAGTAAAGTTTTAATAATGAAACACTTTTGATAAGTGTTAAAGTCTACTTTTAGCTATCGGTAAGTTGTGGAAACAGGCCTTGGAATGTTATTCACTAATGTCGCTTAAAAATGGTTTTGATTTTGCCAAAAAAAATATATTTATACTTTTTTAAAGTGAGTTCTTAATCATTTTTGCCATCGTTAGATTTATGTTTTTTCTAGAGCTTTTTTAACGAAATTACCAGGGCTGTGGAGTCGTCCGAAAAAAGTACTAACTCCGACTCCAAATGCTGAAATTTTTTAAGTGCGACTCCTACTTTAATCTTGATGCTAAATGTATATGAGACTCAGTGATGGAAACTTTCATTACCGTACGGCCTTCTAAAAATTAGAGTTTTTGAGAAGAAATTACCGTACGCAAACATTAATGTGCTGTTTCCAAATGACAGGCGATTGATTATGTAGTAAAATTTAAATGAAGAGCACTCAGTCCATCGCCTGGCATTTGGAAACAGCACATAAGAGCAGTATTCATAAGCCATTTATTTAAATTTGAAATGTGTTTTAAGAAGATAATTTTTATTTTGGAAAATTTTTTTAAAATTTTTTATGCCGAAAAACTTTGGAGTCCTCAACTCCCACTCCACAGCCCTGGAAATTACATAGAAAAAATTCTCTAACATTTTTCACCAATTAAAGCATTAATCAAAACTAAAATCACAAACTTAATCAGGTGAATAAACCTTTTAATCAAGAAAATAATGTTTAATCAAATGAATTAAAATTGGTACTATTAACTTGTTTACTAGTGCAAATTTAATGAAGTTTTTAATTAATATAATAAACTATTTAAATAAAATAAATTTTTTTTCTGTGTATATATACAAGTACTTATTTTAATTTTTTTAAATAAAGAGAAGTATTTAATGGATTAGGTTCGGCCGGTGTCTGAATTTCAACCACTTGATAGTTATTATAAAACTAAATCATTATATCTACATACAATGCACGTGTATATCTGTGGCATTTTGACAAAACATCTGAAGTCAAATTTAAAAAGTTGAACAAAATGTTGTTAATCATACGAATTTTCATTCAAAAATCCTTTTTGGTTACCTTTTTTAAAATTTTGTATTATTAACGTAATTTTTCTTTAATTTTGGTTATTTCATTGTTTGGTAAAAATTATTTTTTCACCGAGTTTTTTTTAACTTTTTTTCTATCTTATCTCGACTTAAGATGTTTTACCAAAATTCTTTCTTTGTTTAAATTAGGGCTACTAAAGTTAAGGAAAAATAAAAAATGGCTGTCCATATACATAACCTTTTATTTGTTACTTTAATTACGCTGTAAAATCAAACCAAATTGTAATTCATCAAAAATTATTAAAAATTCATAAATTGTAAAAAAAATAAATAACTACAACCAAGAACTTCAGTGCGGCAACACAACTCAGGAAAAACTTTTTGATTTTAAGTAATAGGTGATACTTATTTCAAACGTTACCTGGTAAGTAAATGTCATAACAATTGTCATTATTCTGAAAACTTGAATAACAACTTACTAGTAATGACCTCAGTAACTACTTATTACTTCTATTCTTTTTACTACTGAATATTTGCTTACTGAGAATCAGCTCAATAACTACTTATTAGTTGTATTGTTTTCAGTACTGACTATTTACTTACTGGTAACGTACTCAATAACTAGATATTTTCTTACTGCTAGTAAGGGTATTGTAAGTACTGAATTCTGTGGACACCTCGAACAAAAATACGTAGTTATTCAGTCGAAAAATAAGTAGTGTTTATTTTTCTCATATGTATTTCGAGAGAGCCAGTGCGTTTATACAGGTGGGTACTTGTGTGTTTGCAAATAAGTGTTTGTATTTACATAAATAAATCATTTATATAAAAAAATTATTTTTCATATATTCCATTTTCGCACTTACGATGTCGCACGTGACCAACTTTATATGAGTACCAAGTTCCCAAATCTTCTTATTTTTTAGTATGGTTTCTTTTATTTTAATTTTATAACAAATCTCTTTTTGTTTTCGATATTTGGATGAGCTTTCTGCATTTACTCTCGACTCACTGATTACAAATGTTGTTTTTCAATGTCGCACATGACATCGAAAAATGGGATAATACAATTAAAAAAACAATACAATTATTTGCCATCGCATAATTTCTTATGCATTCTTTTGTTGCCTTTTTGAACCATCCGAAAGGTTTTAGAGAGAAAAAGTCAATGCATAATGACTCTCTGTAAGAACTTTTATTAAAACAAAACGTGCAATAGAAATATCCAATTGAGAAAAGTTGAACTCGTTAGACTTTGCATTTTCATAATTCTCAAAATTGGTTAAAAATAAATGTAGCATTTTTTACATTAATTAAATTTGATTGTTTGCCTGTGAAAATATAATAAAATAGTAGAGTCTTTTCAAGAACTTATAATTTTTTTGTTTCGGTGGAAATGTTCATATCTACACAGAAAAAAATTACGACAAATCAATTGTCATATTAAATTCCAAATTTTTAATTGAAAAGGCACCGCACCAACCACTAAATTTGTTAATATAAAAAATACTTTTGTTAATTCAAATTGTTGATATTCAACAAATATTTTTAACAACGAAGTTGTAATAACTATTAATTAAGTATTTGCTAACAATTATATACAAATTTTAATTACGAGTTTCTCATATTAATAAAATATTTTGTTAAGAACTATTTGTTAAATTAATTTTTTTTGAAATGTAAATTAAAAACTACATCACAAACACCATTTATATTTATTTCAGCATACTTCTTCAGACTTAGAACTGGATGCACAATAATGTTTTAACATCTTCATAAAAGGGAATCTTGACACAAATATACCCTTGTATTTGAAAACTAAAAAAAAACAAAAGCTCCATAAAATCTCTAAATTTTTCAAACCACAACTTTACTTACCCCTAAGATTGATTCAGTTCTTAAATAATCTGCCTATCTTTTTGCCTTTTAGTGATTTAAACCAAAAAATATTAAAATTTTTTTTTTTTTTTTTGACACAAAATGAATTTTATTTATATTTGAGTTTTTTATCGACCTTTTCCTTATTTTATTATTGATTTGTTTAGAAAATTCTAAATCGGGCTTATTAAGGTCATGTATTATTTTTTATTTTATATGTATTTATTTTTTAACTGAAACAAATTGTTAATATGACAATTTACAAACATGTTAATTAAGAAAATTGTTAAATATATTTGAAAAACTTTAGAACATTTTCCTTAATTACTTAATAACTCTTGTTATTTTTAAATAAAATAGAATCGATTCTGAACTACGATTAAAAATTTGTTACAAACGTTGCTCAGTTTTGAGGCTATTCATGATGAATTTTTAAACCAAAATCAGCTTAAAGCTACCTGGAGCTTACAAAGAAAACACCTGCCGCATAAGTCGGTCTGCCAATTTTAAGTATTTTTGCCTCAAAAAATAAACTCTTGACATTTTTAATTCCTAAGAATGTCGAAGGATTTCTGCAGTTAAGCTAATTACATCTCTCCAAAATTCATTCCAACGAAAGCCAAAAATACTTAGTCGAATAGAAGTTTTATATCTTTATGTTTGTTTGCTGAAAAATACCCCATACTCTGTTAGTTTTTCACTTAGAGATTTATCGAATGAGTTGCGGATAATGTTTATATATTTTAACATCATCATTACATTGTTGCGTTCAATAATGAATTGTCTAAACAATTTAAAAATAAAATTCTCCTTTTCTGCCCCAAATTCTTCCAAAAAGATTATTCAAATAAAAATTGCTCTTATATAAGCCATTCATCTTCAGTTACTTTAAACTTCTAATTAATTTGATTAACTGTCAATCAACTTGAGAGCTTTTTTGCACATAAATATCTAGAAATTAAATCAATCTGCAACAATTGTGATGTGTAGCATCTCTCGATAACAAATTGCAAGAACCCGTTATGCAGATTTTAAAATTTAATCAAACAATTATGTCAATTACAACGCAAACTTAAACGCCAGTCATTATTTAACTTAAAAAACAAACATCAACTAGTACTGAACTAAAGCGTCCACAAATTTAATTGAATTGAATAATGAATAAACGATATGGTTGTCATCATGAATGTTTGTTGTCGTTAATAAAATACAAACTATTAGAGAAAACATTTTAAAAAGCAATTTTAATAAATTATTTAAAACGATGTGATGATATTTATAAAGCTACACTACGGGCTTGCTGGATCTTGGATACCGGCAAAATGGAAGAAGAACCCTGCAGCTCTGATTAAAGTGTCATAAGTTCTTTTGTGTAATTCTTGTTAGATCACATAGTGCATGTTTTGTGCTTAGTCTTCTTGTATAACGATATTCAAACAGACTTTCCATGACAGAGTATTTGTAATAGGTAATACAATACTTTCTCTATTAGTAGGTAATGCAGCAAGTAATAGGCAACATGTTAAAATACACGCATGTAAATAATAAGCGAGCTGACTTCCAGTTTACAGAAGCTCATTTTCAACTGAATATTTGATTCATTCCCATGCTATCGAATTTCAGAATTTCATTTAACTTAATTTCCACTTCTAAAGCTACTGGGCAATAACTGAAAATGTGTATATTAAATAAAACGTTTATAATTTACATGCGTAAATTACCTGCTAAAAAGTTGTTTAACAAACTAGAATTAGTGCACTTGGCGTTCCCCATACCCATATCACAAGACATGTGTTGCATACGCATTTCATTGGCTCAAATTGCATATGCCATAATGCGTTAGGCCTTCATTCCTTCCATCTCTGTTTGCTTTTCTGCTTACTTTGCGCACCCATACACCGAGTTGCTAACGCTCTCGATGATGTTGCCATAAATGGTTGCGTTTTTTTTTTTTTTTTTTTTTTTAATGCTAAAGATTTTTTTAAAGATAAGAAAATTGTCGCAAAACTAAAAATTATATCTTAAATTGGTTAATGCGGTTGGTGAATGTAAGTGGCAGTGTTAATTTATTGGTTCATGGAAAAAGTGTTTTGGATTAGGGAATTTTGTAATTTAGATTGAGATGAAAAGCGATTTTTAATTAATAAAGCAGACCAATTCTTTAAGAGATTAATGTTAGAGCGTTTGACATTACAGCTTATTTATTGTGGAATTGTTTAAGTTGTCACAATTTTATATTGAAATGTTGAACCATCTGGCAATTTTATTGGTTATACATCTTCAAAACAACAATGTTTATCGTTGAATTAAAAATAAAAATTTTTGATCCTTAATAATTGTACGGGGAATTTTACTTCAAGAAGAGTGCTGTCAAAAGTAATCATATTCCTGCAAAAGTTTAAAAATTGTCAAGAATATTCTGCCGTATTATTGAAAGTAAAACAACAACTTATTTCTTTTCGTTTAAAAAAGCTTTTTACATGAATTTGAAGCACCATTGTTAATATTTAAAGAGACTACAGCAAGCCAAATGCATACAATATATTCTAATTTAATGAAAACAATCAACGAAAAGCTTTGCCTCCAAATACAAAACTTTTATCTTCTACGATGACGAACACATGGGTGCAAAGCTAGCGTAGGCTTCCTATATTGTGAAACGTAAAAGGCAACTTATGTGGACTAGTCGGAGTGACCTGTCCTAGTTGATTTTAGCTTATAGAATAAGAATAGACTAGGATTATCATTTAAGGCACATTTCCGCAGTTTCGCAGAACCGCAGAGAGATGAAATTTAGTTTCACCTTCCCTGTGCATTAATGCCCGACTAGTGTCCAAAAGACAAGGGTACCTGGGCGACTAAATACTGGCCAGTCTTCACGCGATATCAGAAATTAGAGTAGTGGATCTACTGGGATATCTTAGGGCAACGGACTCGTTGTAGTGGGGTTTTGTCGAAACGTAGTTACATCTTAGACTCTATTTGATTTCTGACAGTCTAAGAGATACCACGGTATTCAAACTAACCAACAATGACCCCCTAGTAGGTTGAAGGAATTTCACTATTTGGTGTTATGTCCATCGGGGTAAATAAGGTTGATGTCATTCCAGAATCCGCAAGGGGACAACTGATCATTCTGCCTTGGTTTCTAACTTACAGAATCTCATACATATTGAAATCAGGTAAACGCACCAAACTTATAAAAGACAGAGCACCTAGGGTTCCTATGGACTTTATTGAGTTCGAAGTTGTACTTCAGTACTTAATTGATGCGCTATAGGAGTCAGTAGACCCCGGTGTGCCAGCACCAGTCAGTCCGATCATTGATGAGGTCTCCGTTAGTATTTAATTAGCTAGAAATGCTTTCTTTCATTCAGGATGATTGTCTTTGCGGAAACCTTGCTTTTCTGACAGGAGGTTGGTTTTCACTTAATTGTTCACCGTCCGATGGGAAAGTGCCTTTTTCAAGCCCTGAACTCACAAAAGAATTCAACGAATATATTGTTACTAGTTAAACTGGTGTTTATAATTCTAATTCGATTAACAGTTTTATTTGGTTTAATATCTTTAGTTTTTCTAAAATCTTTGGATGAAGTTTTCTGATGACCTGGCCTAAGCAACTAGTGAATTGCGCATACGAATAGCTTATCCCACCAACAATATATTTAAGTTGATCAATATTATGAAATGGGAATTAAGCACATAAAAACAAAACCTTGTTAATGAAGATTTGCTTTATTGGAGAAGAAATCCTTTCGGTGTGCACGAAGTTGTTGTTGTTTGAAACCGAAATCGCGTGTGGGGTTACATTCACTTGGAAGAGGGTTGCATTCAATTGAAAGACTGATTTTTCACCACCGTTTGGTCTGTAGATCGGCCTTGGTGCTGCTGCTATTTAACAGATGATGCTTGGATTAATGAATAGCTGTGCAGATTAGATAGTTCTGGCTTCTAAACAAGGGGTGAGCGTTTAATTTTTGTTGGATTATACACTCGAAATTGCTAACTGTGTGTGCAAATGATTCTTCACTCACACAGGAGGATTTGTTAAGGGCTTAATATTAACACACCATGTGGTTGAGATCCACCACGAAATATGGAATAATGCAGGCGCTGATGGAAATTAATATCAACGTAACCAACCATGATATTAAATTGTTTGGATCGTTTTAGCAACTCTTTTCTTCGGTCGGAGGTATAAAAACTCAACCCCTCTTGGGCCGATTTTGTTTTGAAACGAAAGTCATTTGTTCCCAAATAATTAGTTTTGTGCACAGAAAAAATTAAAAATTTTTTCTTATGACCAAATTCATACCAAATTCATAGAATTAAGCAACTCATTTGTTGGTTTTTGCACCTATTACCATTTCTATTATTATTGATTACGAAAGATTGTAAAAATTTAATATTTTGAATATTTTTTTTCAAAAAATTATATTCAACATTTTTATATTTTTCGAATTTATTCTATGAGCTAAATTTCAGTTATGTATTTTATAAAGCTTTTTTGTAATAGTCATATTCCTTCAATTTTTCAGAAATGACTTTATACACTATCAGACTATTAAATTAAAGCTTTATAAAATACATAACTGAAATTTAGCTCATAGAATAAATTCGAAAAATATAAAAATTATATTTTTAATTTTAAATAAAAAAATTATCAAAAAAGTTGGCCGTTTCAAACAATGTGTTGATTGATTTTGACAATATCCAACCACAATTTCACAAGTTTAAATTATTTTATTTTAAGCGAAATTATTGTTTGTTATTTATTTAATATTTTAATTAAAAATTTATTTCAAACCCACTAAAATGTTAATAAAAACAACAAATAATTGATTAAATTATCACATTAATTAAATTTAAATACTTTTTAAATAATTTTTTTACTTGATAAAAAACTACGAATAATTTTTTCTGTGTGTGGGAAAAATCTGGTGGAAAATTACGGCATTCGATACTAATCGCTGCCATTATACAATTTTAATGAAAATTTCGATCAAAATCGACACACGTCAATTCATGACCAGAGAAAAAGAGAAATATGCAGAAAAATATAATCAATTAATTGTTTTGCAACAAATTCTGCCAGAAACTGATCGTAAATGATAAAATCATATTTTTTTTTGTTCAGAAAGCAACTGCAAAATTGTTTAATTTGCAAAAATGAAAAATATTGGTTTCCCATAACTGTTATGAACTATGCAAACACACAAAATCCTAAAAAATTATTACAAATTTGTATTAATCGAAATTTCTTTTTTTCCTACCCTTCTCAACCAACAAGTTTTTTTTTTTTTGGGATGTCTATGCCAACATTATCTATAGTCATACTCTAGTATTTATTTAATTCATGGGTGTGTACATTAACGCACTTTGTTGATATTTATGATCATAAACTTTTCATAATTTCATGTTTTCTACCTCTTCAGCACAAAGTTGTCATAATGTTTCGATGTGTGTAGAGTAGGCCGCTATTGAAAAACGACAAAAGATCAAGTTTACAAAAAAAAAAAAAAAATTAAACCGACAAAGGATAAAAAACGAAGTGTTAATAACTCCATTAAAATCCAACTACTGATCATGTTGTTAAATAGTTTTTTCGCACAATAAATTTCAAAAATAAACACAAACATTTCGTAATTTTTTTTTCGCTGGTCTATTGTCAGTGAGAATATGACTAATTGCAAAAAAAATGGTTTGTTCATTGGTTCATTCCAACTTACAATGTTTTGCTTGCTTTTTTGTGTGTCTAATTTCTTAGTTTTTATTACCGTCTGAAAAAAAATAAGTAATAGAAAAAATCCGCATGTTTTCACCAGTTAATAAATAATTATGTGCGTAACTGAGGCGTAAAAACGAAAATGTAAATAACACCGACAGTAGGTAAAGAACGGTTTTAAATTCAGCTATGAGTTCTCTTTAGGAGCAAAGAGAAAATACACGCAGGGAAAAAATGGTTTTTATAAGTTCACCTTCAACAAAACTGTTTTTATTGAAATATTTTTAACATATTATTGTTAATTTAACCAAATTATTGTCAACGGCAAACATATGGTTAAATTAGTACCCCCTTAAGTCGGTCGATAACACTGTGCTCGAAATTGACACTTTTTTTAGACAAGCTGGGCACTTGGCGTTTTAACGTAATTCGGGTTCATTGAATCCAGTGGTGCTAGCCGTTTTTTAGGTTAGCTCCGGTTTTCGAGATGTAGCGTTATTTCGAAAATGGAGGAGGTTGCACAGCATATGTTCGAGTAACTAAAAAACGCTTTAGCACATTGAAAAACTACAAAACCGAAATTCCGCAATAAAATCCTTTAAGAAAAGTAATTGGAAAAAAAATATTTCGAAATTTTTGTTTTTTAAAAATTAATTAAAAAAACGTAAAAAGCGGACATATAAAAAACGAAGCTGCAAACAAAACAAGCCATAAATGATTAAAATCGTTTAGCAACTTTTGATTGTATTCACAATATTCGAAAAATTTTAATTAATTTAAGATTTTTATAAAACGCAATATTTGTATGGGAGCACCCCTAAGCAGTAGAGATAAGGCGAAAGTATGTTTTAAGAAAATGTTAAGAACAAAAATCTAGTAGAGGTCGGTAATACATTTTATCTCCCTATTGGCGATTCCTTGGCATTTATAGGGATTTTCTTTAATATATTTCTCATCTATGTTGAAAATTTTGTATGGGAGCCCTCTTAAGAAATGGAGAAAGCGGGTAGGTATGTTAGAAATAAACGACTGAGATGAAAAATAAAGTGGGGTTGGTCATACATTTGACCCATCTAGGTGCATCCTAGGCGCTACAGGGGCGAAATTTAAGAATTTCATTAAACGGCCATATTTGTATGGGAGCCCCCTAAGGAGTGGAGATATATGGCAAGTTTGTTTTAAAAAAATATTAAGAATAGGACGGTGAGTACGTATTTTCTTGAATTAAGTACAGAAAAATCGAGTCAAGTACGGATTTTCAATCGCACAATACTTCACTTGTCCATCTTCAATCACGAATTCGTAATTAAAATAATCCGAAAATGAGATTGATTTAAGCAAAAATGAGATTGGATCAATCTCAAAATGCGCTTGATTCAAGTATTATAAAGTTGATTCAATCCAGAATTCGTACTTGAAATAAACCAAAAGCGAAATAAGAAGTAGAATTTTATTATGGGTGATTTTCTTATCCGTTTTACATCATAAAGAATTTCATTCATATAACACCAGCACCATTCCCGATATGGTTTTTACTTTAAAAACTTAATGTTCATATATAATTGAAAATATGAACTAAATGACAAGCAAGAGTTCTCAATTTTACAATTTCAACATGAAAATAATGTGTTTTCGTCTGTCGTTCTGTTGTTCTTGTTGTTTCTATACACAACAAGCAAATCATTTCCTAACTAAGTGTGTGGTGTTGTTGTTGTATCTGCAACAAACTTAGATAATTTAAATGAGATTAAAGCGCTCAGTTTGTAATTTTATTCTCAGAATGGCACTACCAATGAAAAGTTTAATCTTTTTTTTTACTCGGTTTGAGAATTTTATACTTATTTTAAGAAATTATTTGATTGATTTTCGAATGTGATCCCATTTACGATTGTTTAAAGTACGTTTTACTGTTATTCGTACTTGAATTTTTGAGTAAGACTCGTACTTAAATAAGTATAAAACACTTAATTTATCCTGAGTGTTTGTTTTCTGTGTTCTGAGCTGGTATAGACATTGTGACAAATATGAGCAGAAAAAATCACTTTAAAACTATAAACAAAAGGAATAAAAATAAAGGGACTAGGACTAGTTCAAAAGAGTAGTCTTAAAACTACTCATTTGTATATACAAAAGGATTAGTTTTAACTTCGTTAAAAAACGAAAACATGTCGTTAAAACACAAGGACATGTCATGTCGTCTCACTCAAACACTTTTTAACATTGACATGGTCCATACTTGCATTACATCGGACCAGTCCATGGAGTAGTCCATTAATTCAAATTGGATAAGGTGGTCCAATATTATTTGCAAGGAATATATGTTTGGCTTGGTTTAAGCAAAATGTTTTTTTATTTAAGAACATTTTACTAAATAAGAAAAAAAATAAGTTAAAATCAAGAAATTTTTGGCTTGGTCGAGAATCAAGCTAAATTTAGTGAATAATTCTTTTCGTGTAGAAATTGTAACGGCAAAATGTATAAAGATTGATCCATTATTTGTTACAGAGCTCATACAAATTTCATTACTAAGCAATTCTAATTCTCGTTAGACAAAGATTTGGCAAAGCCGATTGTATTCTTTTCTCTCTAAAAATCTGTGAAAAACTTTAAGCAGTCTGCATATCAACTTTTAGTAACCCTTGTTAAACATCATAATATCTATACCCAACTGCCCATTATAGCGTGCTGTATGAAAACCAACTTAAAATGGCTATAAAATGGCTTGTTGAACATCATGTTGTTTGCTCATTAATACGTTTCGTTAAGTTTAAGTTGAGAGTGTTAGATTTCATTATTTTGTATTTGTTTGCAGAATATAATTCAGTTAACACCTTTTTTTACAGTTTTTAAATTGCCGGCTGCTTAAGTTTTTCATTGATCATTTTTGTTTGTCTTCTCATTCATTCATCGGATGGATAGTTATTCATTTCAAATACCTTTTTTTCTCCTAAATTTTTGTTGGTTTTTTTCATAGTGTTTTTATAAGTGGCGGGGTGTTTGTTTTTTATTATTAAACATTTAGCAAAATAAATGTTTGTAAATAAATTATCGAGTTTATTACAATATAATAATTAAGTTATCTTTATTTGCTAGATTATTTAATTTTTTGCTTAATTTGTTATTTGATTTGAAGTTGGAGTTATTAAAGTTAAACATCTGTTAAACGATGTCATGGGAAAGTGTTTTTGGTGATTATGGAAAGTGTGAGGTTTCACTTCAGTCGATTTTAAGGCAATTGATGTTAAGGGTATAAATTGAGTTTAAAAAACTAACGTCTTACTAACTCGGATTTTTAATATGCGAAAAATCTAGTTTGTTTGATATGTGGAAATAGTTTTTCATACAAATACATATTTGCTACAAATGTAGACTTCTGACCGTCAACTTTAGTTTACAATCCCGAGCACATAAAGGTTAATAAAGCGTAGAACTTTCATTCTTACAGATTGTTTGGTAAATTCGATTTGGAGTAGCATCATACAATGATTTTATGTAATCGAGCGAAATTGTTCACCAAGACTCTTTTATGCCTTCAATAAGTTCCTTTTTGGCTGTATACTGCTTTCTAGAACCATACACTTTACGAGCTATACATTCCCAAACATTTGCTATGATGTTAAGGTCCTGCGATTAAGGAGTGCAATCGAGCAAATTAACATTTTGATCGCTTATCCATGACTTAACCAACCGGGTATTATGAATGATTGTATTGCCATGCTGCATTGCCAACTGTAAGCTTCCATAAATATTCTGGAAGTAAGAAAACGCTTCTTGTAACACTTCAATAATAAAGCAATTAGCATTCATGGTGCTGGACGAAAATTTCAACTCGTAGTTCCATAATAAGATATGGCTCCTAATACCATAACCCCTTTCACTTGGTTATGCAAACGATACAATTGAGGCTCCTCTATTCGGATATGGTGAAAATAATAATTAAGGCCATCAGGCCCTTCTAAATTAAAGTTTTTTCATCTGATAACAACGACAAGGTGCCACTCGTATTCCACGTTCTGTAAGTTAGACAAAACCCAAGCGCATATTCTTTCGAGCATCGTTAAGTTGTGTTTTTTTCCAAATTTTTACTTTTTTCACTAGATTTTTATCTGTTGAAATTTCATGCAGCACTGTTCTTACGCTTGCCGAAACACAAGTTTTATCTTTAATTTTTATCCAGATTGCTAAAAATTTTAATTTTTATTTTTTCAGCTTCTTTTAATGCTTTTCCCATTTAAAAAAAAATTACACAAATAACTCAATTTGCATTTAAAAAATTTTTTTCCATTGCACTTGTTAACTTGATTAAGCAAGTTAAAACGGGATGTCCTAATAAAGTGACGCAAAAAATGTAGAATATTTTCGTCAATCGCAAAACAAAATATTAAAAATATTATAACGGGACTTTTCAAGAACACAAATTTTATCTCAGACCAAGTAAACCTTTAAAACATAATAAAAGCGTAATCTTTGATCGCAGAAGTGTACAATTTTGCCAAGATATGTAGTTTAATGGCATTGATATTAATCAATCAAAAACTCGATTTTGAATTTTTTGTAAGTTACGCCTTTTTGTATTTTAGCTAACGATATATTTTTGAGTTAATTATTTGCATAAATGTTTTCTGTTATGTTTTGGAAAACAAGCCACACAAAATAGAACTAAGGATCTTCTGTTTTAATTAAATAATATTTAAAAAAAAACCAATTTTTGAAAAAGCGTAATTTTAATTGTGCGTATTTCATCCTTTTTGCACTTGTGATTATTACCGTCTTCTATTCGATATGTATTAAATACAAAAAATGTATCTATGTCCGTTATAAATTCTGAAACCATCCAACCGATGTGCTCCACCGGAAGCATTAGAAATGCAATTTTGTGAAGATGGTTAAGGGTAAAATTTTTGTCCAAACTAGGACCACGAGGGGAGTAAGGGGCAATTTCTGCCTCTCCGAAACTATCTAACAGATTTAAATGCAATTTTAAAGATAGATAGATTCTACACGTAGACAAAAATATGGTTAGTGGTATCCATATTCTAAGAGCAACATACTATGGTTGGATTTTAACAATGTTTATGTTTGCAGTTTGTTACCATATTATGTTTAAATGTGACCATAGTATTGTTAAAACCAACAAAAATTTCCGCGAAATCAACCATATTATGTTCAGAAATAATCATAACATGGTCAAAATAAACCATAACATAGAGTCCTAGAGTTTTGACAAAATTAACCATATTATGGTCAGAATTAACAATAATATGATTAATGGTAAGGATATTATGGTTATTTTTTTCAGTTTTAAGCAAACCAAGCAACTATTGTAAAATGCGAATGAACAGAATGTTGTTGCTTTTTAAACATATCATTTTTAATTTAATATTGAACATACTGCAATGTTTTAAAATGTTATAATTTCGAACATATATTTGTTATTAAATATTAACCATAACATGTTTGGAGGCAACCATAATATAGTTTTAGTTTTTGGATAGATGAATTTAACCATAATATGGTTGCCGTGATAATAATTATTATTTCATTAAAACATTATATGGTTAAATTTAACCATATTTGAAGTTTCAATGAAGGTAAACACTTGATTGTTAAATAGAAACAAAACAAAATCAATCTTGAAACAAGTTTTGTTTAAAACAACAAAAGTTTGTTTGTTGCCATTGCAGAGAAAATATTATGTTTTTTTAACCATACTTCAACCATGTTTTTTCTCTGCGTTACTTATATGAATAATTTATACAGATATATCACTATTTAGATACTATAAATATAAATGTTTTTCGAAATAGGACTACAAGAAGGGGGACCACGCGCCGGGTATTAGCTGGTATATAATATAAAAACCAATAGACTAAATTTTTCAAATAACATTTGATTAAGAAAATCATGTATGGTTCTTTGTTACTTTGCTTAGTCGTCATGATCAGATTCCATGATTTCGGTGCTTTTCGGAATTTCTTCCATTCTATCTTTTAAACCATTCATGGTAAATTGGTGGTATATAGCAAAAAAGATCCTGGAGGTTCTTAAATTTCTCGAACGTTTTTGGTTTGACGCTGTTTTTTTAAGAAGTTTCGATTATTTCGAACTTTCATATTGACTTTGGTGAAGTTTCCTTGCTCACTCATTAGATCATCTTTGTATTAGAGTTTTCAAGGGTCAACCATCTCAACTGCATTTTTCGGATGCCCGGTACATCATTTCTGCAAAATCTTTTTTTATAAAGTCCTCATTCTGCAATAAACTTTTCAATAAAATTTTTACTTAAATTTTCCACAAGCAAAAAAATGAATTTTAATATTTGCTTGCAACATAAGGGGCTTAAGTGCTCACTAGGATCGCCCGGTGGCCGAATTTCGGCCTTTCGACAGGACCTGTGCGTTTTACAGTAAAAAACATACAAATTTTAACTCATTAGCGCCCGATGATCCCATTTGAAAACATAGACAAATAATAAAAAAATAACAATTAACCCTTTAGCCACTAAGACCGTCTAAGACGGTCATCAATAAAAGCCGTTTCCTGCAACATTCGAACTTTTTACATTTTAGGGTCCCAATGGTTTATTATTCAGTACTAAATAACTAATCAAATGGAACCAGTTTGAACGCGCAAACTTTATTAGTTTGGTAGAATTAACCAATAAAAGTTTCTGTAAAATAAGGCAAGAAAATTATTTGTGATTTTACCAAAAATTAAAAAAAAAATTTTATACTTTAGAGTTTTCCAATCGACTTGGGAATTTTTATGATAAGTATTTATAATGTTAACTTAAATAATTTGTTCTTTGTTTAAGATTTGAGAAAGCAGATTTTTTCAAATTGTATTTTTCGTAAACACCGTCTGTAGACGATCTTAATGGCTAAGGGAAAAAATATATAAAAATATAACGCATTTTACACTAGTAAAAAACATAAAACTTTGAAGATGTCATCATCGAAGTTGTTGGCGGAATGCCGGAAAGACTACAGGAGAAGGGAACATATGGAATACTGGGTATCGCTTCTGGGAATGTGCCAGGCGATGAAATTGATCTCTGTCGGAAATGTAATGATAACGAAGGGTCTCAGCAGCCGAGATCTGCGACTGTTGGTGGCTTATTTGACTACACGATCAAGTACCACCTTTATCGGATGGGCCTAGCGGAAAATCAGGAATGCAGATTGTGTCTTGATGAAGACGAGTTTACGAAGCACATACTATGTGACTGCGCTTTGCTGGCATGGGCCAGAAGGAGACACTTGGGGCTCGTCGCAATCGGTGCGTTCCGAGTTGGTGCAATATCGGCAAAAGACCTGGTGGGGGGTTTATTTTTGGAAGCAGTAGGTTTTTTGGCCAGCTAAAGGCAAGTAGGTACAATAGACCTAACTTGGTCGCGGTACCACCGCTATTGGGGGAAAACTCCCCGATTTCTCATAAGAAAAAAGATATCAAAAATTGGAGACAGCGGTATGCGAAAAAAAATAAAACTTCATTCACTGAGCGGTCAAGAAATCACTTATTTGATGGAGGCAATTTATTATGATGGTGACAGCATCGAAAACCCTATCAAGGGATGGACTAAAAGCGGAAGATAATGGAATGTTTAGATATTTTACATTCTGTTTCAAAAATTGCTCGTCTATGTATAGATGAGCAGATGTGCTCAACCAAAGTGTTTCGGCACTAAGTTATCGTCCAGACTTGGAATTTTTGTTGCTGGAATTTTTAAAAATGCTGCTTTAAAATTGCATAATTGTGCAGATTACGAAATTCTAGTTTTGCAATTTTGTATTATCAATTATTGCTAAATTTTAGTTTTAACTTTATGGAGCAGTTATTGCAAATAAGATAAATTTATTTTTGTATTTAAATATAAATTTTTTTCCCATAAACCACTAAGACCGTCTACAGGCGGTTTTTCATCTTTTGTGTCTGCTGCTTTCCAGAAGCATTTTTTTTTTACCAAATGGACATCAAATTCGAGTTTTTCAGCCCAAATATATCCTAGTACTAAAATTCATGTAATAATATAATGCGTTTTTCCATTTCAGTTGTTAAATGGTCAAAAAAATGGAATAAATAAAATTGTATTTTTCGAAAATAGCTAACTATCTATAAAATAAAACTTGGGCGCTAATGGGTTAAGAGAACGCCGAATTGCATCAACCATCTTTGTACGTGTGTCTGCAAGATAAATTAAAACGCTTTTCCAACACTTTAGTTCTGACAATTTTTCTAAAAATATATTATGCATATCTCCGTATTTAATTTATAACATTTTTATGAAAAGTTTTCTAAGTTAAAAATAGAAACAGAGATCTTCGTTATTTTTTTGAACGACGTGTTTGCGCGACTTTATTTTTCAAAATGTCTAACGGTTAAACTAATTCTATATGTAAACTCAATTTTAGAAAAACGGTACTTGAACCCGTTGTGCTTTAAGCCCCTCGTCAGTAATTTTTTCAGAGTTTTGGAACCGAATGTGGTTAAATAGATTATACGGTCCAAAAATTATTTAGGAGCCATGTGTGGAAATAACAACAAAACTAGCGCTTCTTTACAATTAAAAGTCAAATTTGATATTTTCTTCTAGAAATAAAACCAATTTGAAATTTATTTTTATTATTTATTATAAAAATTTAGTTTTTATTACTAAATCAGTACATTGCGTATAAAAAGGAGAGTTTCTATAATATTTTTTTTTTTTATCTTTAATTTTTTTTAATATTTAATTACTTTAAGTAAATAAATTAAATTAAAATTAATTAATTTTTACTACTTCTTTTCTTGATTTTTTTTAATATAAAAAAAGTAATAAAATATTAAAAACTAAATTGATTTAAAGCACCTTTTTGCTTTCGGTCTTGAATTACAAATAATTATTTGTTTTTTTTTTTATAAAAAAATTATTTATAATTATATAAAATTACAATTAAAATTTAAACTACTATTGTAATTAAAATAAATAGACTTTATTAAAATAGCTGTTATATAAAAATAGTTGAATAGAGACAGTGGTTAAAGAAAGATATTTAATGAGACAACAATAAAATGTTAATTCTGTAAAATATTTTGATACAAAATTATTTTAAAAGGATTTAACATTTTATTTTACATTTTTTTTTCTCTTTTTCTATGTAATAAATACCTTTTAAGTGATTAGTGGCCACATTGAAATAGTAGAATAAATAAATTAAGTTTAACATTAAATAAGGAATATAAAAAATTAAGTTAAAACTAATTTTTATATAATACCTGCGTTAAGTGTTCAATTTTTTTTTCATAAATTTTAAAATTATTAAAAAAAAAAATGAAAACAATGCCTGGTTTTAAAAAAGCAATTTTTTTTTAGCAATATTAAGGACTATCATTTTATAGTTTGGAAGTTAAAGAGTAATTAAGAGAACGAAATCCTTTTTTATATTCTCAAATCAAATTGCTTTTAAAAGCTGGCATTGTTATGGAGAATTTTAAATAGTTAAAATTGTTTTTAAATTTCATTTTATGTAACTAAAAAATCTTAATTTTTTGTTTTTTTTTTATAAATTATTTTACTATTACTTTACTAGCTTGCATGTTTTGTTTCTTTACTAAATATAAATTTTTAGAAATTAAAAGAAAAATTTTTCCATATCAAATGTTTTTAATTTTTCTTAAATCGTTTCTTGTTTTTGATGAAATTTTATTCGTTGTTTTTTATTTTTGAATTTCTAATTTAATATTGTTGTCCATAACGTCCAGTCATGCCACTGTCGTAGAGTTTTCCTAGTGTATCACTGGCTGAACCTTGTTGCTGATGAACGCTATGATTGTGATGTGGTGCAGCGTAGACCATTGTGGATGGGGCTCCATAATTGACCGAAGATGGGGCAGAATCTTGATGGTAAAGGTAACGTTCTTTCTTAGAGCGATTTTGCACTGTCTTCCAAATGGCAAATATAGACAATTGAGCCAACAAAAATACTGCGCCAGCAACAATCAGACCTAGAAAGTAGAAAAGAAAAGAGAAAAGTATATTAAAGTAAGTTCCATGAGTATTTGTGTTAAAAAGATTACAAAAATTTTAGAAAAGTGTTTCTAGTTTAAAGAATTTTCCAAATTTTATTGAAATTTATTAGCCGATGGCCCTGTCAGCCAGTGCTAACTTCCATATTATTCTTATATTCAATATAAGTCTAATATCACAAATAAAAAATATTATAATTTATATACAGTTATTAAAAATTTTGTAATAATACTAAGAATTTTTGATTATCTACGATAAGTGCCGGTTCACATACGTCAAGTTTGACTCGTCAAGTCTTGAGCTTTTAGGAGAGAAGGGAAAAGAGAATGCCATTTATTTTCCCCTCTATATTGAGTTTTTAGGAGAGGGAGGAAAAGAAATGACATTCTCTTTTCCCTTCTCTCCTTCAAAACTCAAGACTTGACGGCTTAAATTTGCAGTGTGTGAACCAGCACTAAGGAGAGAAATTTGGAAAGATTTCTACTTCAAATAGAGAGCAGTGTTGGTAACCGTTTTACTTTTTAATAAATTTAAGGGGTTAATATTGAAAAAACTTGGTAATATTTTATAATTAAACATATTCTGAGTATTGCCTTGAATTTTTAAAGAATTTTTTTAAATTTGATTTAAGTGTTGATAAATGTTGTTTTGAATTTATTAATTTCTTTTCTAAAATGTTCTTAAATTAAAAAAATTTTAGTGTTTATATGCAATACCAAAACATTATTTATTAATACCTACAAATTTAGCTTATTGACGATTAGGACAGAAATCTGGGTGAGTTTAAACTTTATATAAGAAGCAGTGTTGGTAAACGTTTTAGTTTTTTATTTAATTTTAAGTACTTATGATTGTATGCAAAATAAAAAATAAAGCTGATTGCAGATTTAAAGCACGCTTAACCATTTTCATTAGTTTTTACATAAGATTATTAAAATTAAACTAAAGTGTTGGATAACGTTTTTTTATAACATTCAAAATCTATTGATTTAAATATTTTTTGTTTTATGCAAATTCTTAAAGGCATTATCTATCTGTTATTGGGCTACATATGCTTGAATTTTGTATGTAAAATTCTGAGTAGTGTTGTATAATGTTTTTTGTTGTTAATTATTATTATAAAGTTTTAATTTAAAATTTGCTTGTTATTTAAATCATAGTTTAACGTTAAATATTTATTTAATTTTTATGGAACAATTTTTTATTATTCTGTATGTAAAATGTTTTTCAGTGTTGGTAAATTTAATTAAAATTTATTTTAATTGTGGCTTAACAAGCAAAATCTTTTAATAATACAAAAATATCCTAAGTATAAATATTTTTAACAATAATAATTATTAGTTTTAATGTAAAACTAACAGAAGTGTTGGTTAACGATGTGGTTTTTATTTAATTAAAGGCTTTAAATACATTAGCTTTGAGGAATACTTGAAGCATTTTGTTACTTAAAATATATTTTAAAATTATGATAAGTTTTTTTTAAGATTTATTAGATGTTTTGCAAAATGATTTTCTAGATCTTCAATTATTGGTAGTTTTTCGGTAAAACCAAGAACGAATAAATTGAACAAAAGTTAAAAATAAAAAAAAAAAAAATTAAAGATACATAGCTAAAACACCGTTTAGCAACGAATAGAAGTGTTGGTTTACGATTTTGTTTTTAATTGAAATAAGGATTTGCATCCATTGTCTTTGAGAAATACTCGAAGCATTTTCTTACTTTATATATATTAAAAAATTTGTATAAACTTTTGTTAATATACATTAGTAGTGTTGGAAAACGTTTTTCTGTAACTGAAATTGTTGCTAGTGTTTTTTAAACCAAGTACGTATATATTGAACAAAATTGACAAGCAAACAAATTAAGACACATACCTAAAACACCGTTTCAAAACATTTGATTAAAAATTAAAACAAAAGACTTAAGCTGCATCTGACAAATGAAACTGAATTTATTTACTAAAACTTCTGTCACATTTTTATAATTTTTATTCTCTTTATAATTAAATTCTGATAGTTTGTGCTGCTTTATAAAAAAATAAAACTCATTGTTCTATTTCCGTTTAAAAAAACATAGAAATAAACAAATGTCTATTATTTTATCTCAAATACAAAACAAGAGAAAGTGTTGATATTCGTTTATGGTCTTCTATTTTTTATTGTACCTTAAGTTTTAGAACAACCTACACAAAATTGTAAACAATTTCTTTTTTATTTGTAAACAATTTCTTTTTAATTCCCTTTTGGACTTAATTATGTTTAACGTATTTAACCGTATTACAATTATAGTCTAAATAACATTAAATTCAGAGCAAAACTTGGTCAAGTTATTTTTCAGTTTATTTACCGAAAGTTTAATGGTAATCTTTCTTTTCAGAATTTTAATGTTAAATCATTAAATGTTGATAAGTTTTTTTTGCGAAAAAAATACATACGTTCTTTTAATATGATATAAAATTAAATACAGGAAGACTTTAAGCACATGCCATATTTAAGTCAAGTTAGACAGTTAGTAGAATAGGAAAAAGATACAAGAATAAAACTCAAAAAATTTCAAGTGGGTTGATGAAACTTTTAATAGAACACAACATTAAATTTAATGGTTATAACAATAATAGTAAAAATTTTGTTAAAGAAATGAAGTGGCGCTTGAAGGCAACTAAACAAATTTAGGAAGTAGAGTATTTTTTAGGAATTTTGTGGGATACCGCATGAAACCATGAGGTAATTGGCTTAAATGATCTCAAAATAGTAGTTGAATAAGGCCTCAAAAGATATTTTTTTTGTAATTTTTGAAGAAAAAAGGAATAGATAGAAAATGGATCTGCCTAATAGGTCCCTTTTCAATTTTCTAAACCCCCTTTCAGACTCGGCAAGTTACTTGCGCAAGTAACTTGCCGAGTACAACAAAGTCTGTACTCAAATGTTTTTCCCTTCACCCGACTTTGCCTCTCACATCAACATACCAAGAGTTGCGCAAGTTACTTGCGCAAGTAACTTGCCGAGTCTGAAAGGGGGTTAATAATTTAACGAAGTGAAGGGAACCATATGCGAAGCACGGCCAACGAGCCAATTCTACGAAAAAGGCGAATATTAATAGCGCCAAGGTTGTTATCTATATTTAATGGTACCAGAAGGATTCTATCTTCTATGATTTGCTATAACCGCGTCAAACGATCACAAGAAACGTGTACCGAATAAAATTATTTCACTTAAAGCAAGCATTGGCCAAATAGTGCTTTGAATTTGTTTTGACCGCTGCTCTAGCTCAATTACGAAGAGAATAGGCTATTTTAAATCGCCTTGATTCGTTCTTGGCAGTCTATTTGTGGCTTCCGCAAATATGTTACCCGAAAGAAGGGAAACGATCGTAACTAACAAAGCTTAAGAACTTACCAAAATTCTTTCATATTTAAATTTCAATACATTACCGAAATTTCTTTGCAAGTTGCTTAATTTTGGCTAAAATAATTTTCCTAGTTGCTAAAAATGTCTGATAACCCCTTTTTCTTTACACACATGATCTGCTTGCAAAACGGTTATGGCTGCTCTTTGTTTGTGTTTATAACTCTTCTAACACAACAGGTGGTAAAACTGTTAGTTTTTGGCTTTAAGCTTTAGTTTTTGAAAGATTTTCTCTCAAAGGACTTACCAGACATTTAATACCGTCTACAAGACATACATGAGAATGCTTATCTCTAATAGATGGTAAGATGATTTCAATAGCAGGTTGGATTTCTTTTGAATAATATTTGGCTTTATTTCATCCATCCGTCCGTCGCTTTATCTGTTGGTATGTAATTTTCTTTTTTTATGCTTGTGTCAAGTTTTGAAAAGAAAACATTTGTTTTATGGTTTGCACGATTAGCAACCGTAACACAACATATTGTATCATGTTCAAACTACTGAACTAGTGACCTGATCACGAACTCTCTCTCTATTTATTTTTACTTGTAGCCAAAAAATAAGCCAAAACATAAGAAATATAAATAATTTGCTTGTGTTTTTATTTTGATACCTTTTTTAAGCCATAAATTGTAAATTGAAATATTTTTAACTAGAAATCTATTAAAGAAAATTTTCGATTTATTTAAAGAAAAATCTAAGCATCTTTAAATTAAAGAAAATTATTTTTTTTTAAGAAAAGTTCGGTTGTTAAATAATTTGTTTTTAGAAAATTATAACTCTTGGGTTAAGTGTTTTAATAACAAATATAGTGAAAACGATTGAAATTGTAGCAAAAATAAACCTGCATGATAAAACGTGAAACAGTTTAAATTTCGTTTTTTGAAAATCAAGGCAGGGAAAACAAATAACTTGATTAAACACAAAACATATATAATTATGGAATTAGAAAAAATACTAAAAAACCAGGAAATCTTACAAAAATTAATAAAAATACCAACAAATTTCTACTCTTTATGTCTTAAGAGCAAATTTGATTATATTTTTAGCAAAATTGTTTTCTAGTGTTGGGAAACGTGTATTAATATTTTATATTTTCTTTAGTATTTAAATCGTAGGAAATCTTACCAAAATACTTTAAAATTTCAACTTTTTAACCCCTTAGTACAAATGTTGTTAAATTTTTGTTACAATTTCTTACTAGTGTTGGTAAACGTTTTTTTTAATATTGCAGTTTCTTTAAGTTAAGCAGCAATTTTTTTTTCTTAATTTTTATTGCAGATTTGTTGGTAGTGTTGGCAAAAGTTGTTTTGTTTATGTTAGATATGCTTGTCTTAAAACAACTAATTTAAGGCAATACTAAAATATAAACTTTACCCAGATTCCAAAAGAAGTTTTTAAAAGCTTTTTTGAACATATTTTTCATAGTGTTGGAACACGTGTTTTCTTACAAAATTTTGATCTAAAATTAACTTATTTTTAAATTAAGTAAACAGATTCAAAAACTTAAGATACTGAGTCGTTTAAAGAATTAAAAAAAGTTTTATTTTTGTAGTGTTGAAAAACGCTAAAAACAGTCTTAAATATTTTGGCTCAAATAAGGAATTAATTATTTAATATGTTAAATCTTTTTGTATTTTTAACTTTAGTATGAATTAAAATAAATTGGTATTTTTTTTGCCGTTTTTTTAGTGTTGTAAAAGTTTTTTTTTTAATTTAGAAAACTCCAATTTATTTCTAATTGAATATATTTAAATAAAACAATTTATGAAAAGTTTCTACAAAAAATTATTATTTTTTTTCCTTAACTAGTCCCGCGATGCATTTCGCTTGTATTCCGGTGACCAGAACCTCTGACGGGAATGGGATCCGCAGCACCCGCACTTATAGACTAGCTCACTACCAGTTAGAATACCGGGCATAGTGTTGATTTATCTTTTTCTTAAACTTTAAAGTTATAGGCTAAAATCAAGTATTTTTGTAACAATACTTAAACACTTTTGTAATTGTGACATGCAAAAAAGGTTTAGCTGAATTGTAGCATTAATTGTAAGCAGTGTTGGGAAGCGTTTTTTTCTATTTCAGTACATATGAGTTTAAATTTAAGTATTTCCACAGTATAACGTTTTTATCGGCGAAGGAAATATTTTGAATACATATTTATTTTAATATTATTTTTGCAACTTTTATTCTTAGTGTGGCATAGTATGGTTTTTCTAACTAAACAGCACTTACTCATGTATTTTAAGAATTTAAAAACTTACCATAACCATTAAGACAAGTGAAAGCTTCTTCCGAGATGCCGGTGTAAATCTTTTCTCGTTGTTCTACAGAGTTCAAAGCATTTGCATCTTCTTTGTTAAATCCGAATTTGTCAGTGATCTGAATGGATTCAGTCAACAGAATTTTATCTTCGGGTTTTTGGCTAACATCACGTTGTTGGCGGTGCAAGTGAGATGAAGACAACAAAAATTCAGCTAAAATGCACAAAAATTTAAAAATTAAGTTAAAAACATCGTTCCAAAGTATTCTCATTATAAGATTAAAGCAACTCACCACCATCTGTTCCGTTCACAATAGATCTCTTTTTGCGACCATAGGAAACCAATGATTTTAGTTCACCACTCACAGAGTCTTCATTATCGCAAATAACTGGTTCACATTTGGGTATGCAGGGTGTAACCAAAGCACGGAATTGTACAACATCGGATGAGGGAAATTTGAAAGCATCGAATTGAGAAACTAAAATCTTACGATTTTGAGACATTTTCGAGACAGCACCCATAATAAACTGATCAGTGGGACAACCATTGGCATCGATTAAAGTAATTTCGGCATTGTCGGTACCATCCATAGCAACCAATTCGCGTACGAAAATTTCATAGGGACTGTTTTGATCGATAATTTCGAATTTCAAAGCCAAGGGATCACCAACTTCAGCAGTACGTTTCATGTCACTGCCATCGCGAGAGGTGATCTTCATGATTACATTGGGTGAATCAATAATGATTTCTTCGCTTATTGAAGATTCAATTTCGCCGGTAACACCCAAATCAACATCATTGGAGACAGTCTTATTGGTCAAGTCAAATTGGCAGGACACAGCCAAGCCCAAATCAGAAGATGTTACAATCATGTCATGATGTTGAATAACAATATCGTTCATGTAGCGGCCATAGGCAGATTGACGAACATTACATTCCAAATCATTATAGCCCATGCGGAAATCAAACTCCAAGGAATTGTTTACATTAATTGCGCAATGTCTGGGTGAACCCTTGGCATAAACTTTGCCATCGAAAAGTTTTGAGGTACGAATCTTAGTTATCATTTCACCTGACTTACATTCAATGGAGACATTGTAACATGATGACAATTCATAGGTGGCAGCCTCTGGCACATCCAAATAGGGATCTACAACATCGGTTAAAGTGGAACGAGAGTGATGCGATAAACGGCATACCATATCACCAGTATCGTTGTAATCATAAGAATGACATCTAAGCAATTAATTGTTTTTTTTATTATTATTTACATACACATTTATTTTGACTAATAATTTTTTTTGGATTAATGATCTTATTTTTACCTGTATGGTGAGTTCAAACACAAATCACGACATTCGTCAATGGAGCTGATATCCTGATATACGGAATCTACTGTTTTCAAGATTTTACCGGAAATTCTTTTGAATTCACACAATTTGCTGGGTTCTTCGGCACAATTATTTTCCAAGTATTCAGCACCATCATAAGGTTCGACATTGTTGGACCCAGACAAAGTTATACGATCCATATCCGACAATTCACACAATCCAGAGTGACGATAATAATTAGCCGATCTATTGTTTCGATTATTGATTTCGGGGAGTAAAAATAAACAAAATTTTGTAACCACACACAGAAAATGAAGATTAGAGAGATGAAGGGTTAAGTCCGTCGATAAAAAATAAAAGAGAAAGAGAGAGGTAAATGAAATGTAGTCAGGTTACAATGAAATGCAACGATTGAGAAGAGATTTCGAAGTAATTGACAGGAGCAGGCAATTATAGTTTTGAGAAATGATGGTGTGCTTATTATAGTGTTAGTAATATTGATGTGATACGTTTAAGGCTCTGCCCGATTTTTAATGGCGTTAAAGTAAAGTGTTGAAAACCAAATTAATATTTTCGAAACAACATTGAATTTAGTTAAATAATATAAAGCATATTTACAGGCAGTATTTGAACAGATAATCTTATTTTATAAGTAGTTTTTGCTATAATTTGGTTGTAGTGTTGGCAAACGTTAATTAACTTTTGAAATTTATTTCTTTAATAACTTGGAATTTTAAACTGTTAAAAAATATTTTATTTTCGATTTATAAAAGTTTTGAGCCGCTATTGGTCACAGAAATCGGAATACCGAAACATTTTTTAAAAACACTAAAAGTTTTTTTTTTGTGTTTTGCAACACTAGGATTATAATAATTTTCTATCCGCTGTTAAAAAGTTTTTTTTAATGATTTTTTATTAATTTGGTTAAAAAAATTCTCAGCTTTGTCTTGCCGTAAATGGTTATTAGTATTAGAGAACGTTTTTATTTACTTTAACCCATTTTGTGACAGATGTTATTAATACTACTTGAAAATTTTACTTTAAAGCCGACTTTTAAAAAGGATAAGTTATTTTTCACGCAAATTTGTCATAAGTGTTGGAAAACGTATTATAAAATTAAATATATTATAACTCTTACCTATACTTTGACAACTTTTTTTCTCCAAAATGTACTTAAAATGTGACTAATATAATTTATTGATGAACTTATTTTGATATTTTTTATTAGTGTTGGTAAGTGTTTTTTCAAGGTTGTAGCTTAATAGCTTTTTTTGTTGCAATAATAATCACACATTTTTGTTCTTGTAAATTTATGAATAGTCTTAGTAAACTTTTAAACTGACATTTTGGACAGTGTTGCAAAGCGTGTATTTTGATACTTTTGATTTAATGCTGTAACTACTAAGTGCCGGTTCACACACGCCAAGTCTTGAGTTTTTAGGAGCGAGGGGGAAAGAAATGGCATTATCCTTTCCCTTCTCTCCTTAAAGCTCAAGACTTGATTAGTTAAAATTGACCTGTGTGAACCAGCACTAAATTTTATAGTTATTTTAATAATAATTTACATGAGATTTCTGACGTTTTTAAGGAGATTTCTTGTTGTTATTTATTTACAGGCTTAAGATTAATAAATAATATTTAATATTATGTTATTTTAAATATAGTTTTGTAAAACTTTTTATGAATGTTTTCTTTAAGTAGGAGTTTGTTGTAGAGAGGGGAGAGACAAATAGCATATTCTGTTCCCCTCTAACCAATAAACTCAGACTTTATGAAATAAAACTTTCATAGTGTGAACCCGGATATATGACAATTTTGCTAAGCGCTGTGTTGAAAATCGGTTTTTTTTTAGTTTTTAAAGAAAATGCTGATAGTGAAAGTGAAGAAATTTTGAAGAATTAGGTAAGAACTAGTGTCGATTATGTTTTGAAAATATAAATAAGAAAGTTTACTACAACAAGTGTTGGATAACTTTTTCACTTTTTTAATAAAAAGAAAAAAATAGTAAAGAAAACGTGTGGTAAAAAAATAATTTAGTTTGTTTTTCACGGTGGCCTTGAACCTAACTTAATTGGGGGGGTAAGGGCACATCGAATTTTTTTGCTGGAGATCACATATTTGTGCTTAAGAAGCAACATCCCGCAAAAATTAAAAAAATCCGCTTAGCCGTTTTTGTAAAAAATGTATTTTTGTACTTATAATATAACTGTTTTTGACAAATTCTTAATTTAGAAAAAAAAAATCTGCGTGGCATTTAAAAAAATATATAAAAATAATATTTCTCAATAAGTAGGCAGATATGTCAACACTATCAAATGAAGGCGTTGTATGCACCTGCACTCTCTGTCATCTCGCTAGATCTCGAAGTCAATTTAATTTCAGCTCATCTAATAAATCTGAATTAAAATCGGAAAATTTAAAGAAGAAAGTAAAAAATGTCCTAAATGTTTAACAATGGTATCTCGTGGTAAAAACCATAATTGCAATAATACTTCGAATTATGATAATGTTAAAGAACACATAAATGATTCTTTGAATCCCAAAGAAAAACAAAAATTAATATGCCACTTGATCAAAAATGATGTTACAGTAAAAAGTGATAAACAGATATCAGAGCAAAAAATTGCACTATCTGAAAAAAAGGGTAAGCCAATGAACGTTATAGTAAATTCAAAAGCTGCAAAAAGAAATATTGAGCCTCAAATTTCAGCGCATGATATGTCAAAAATTGGAACAAGCTTTTCATTATCGAAAAATAGTATTTGTGGTATTGCTAAGGCCTTTCGAGTGGCAACAAAAAATCGTTGAATGTTTGTGCCAAAACTTGAATATCGCCTACAAAATAAAAATCACTTGCTCGAAGGATTATTCGAGTAAAAAATATCACAGCCATTTCTTCTAAAAAAGGTAACGTCACTCAATATAAAGAAAATATGATTATTTGTAATAATTTAAATGGCTTGATTGATTTTGTTAAAGAATGTAGACAAATTGATAGTGATCAAGTGAATTTAAAATTTGGAATAGACGGGGGTGGCGGTTTTTTAAAGGTTACTTTATCGATTCAAGTATAGGGCATTGATACAGATAGTGAGAGAAAACGTCATACTTATGATGATGGTGTTACTGCGAAAAAGATGAAAGACTAAGGGGTAAAAAAAATATTTTTAATTGGTATTGCTGAGAAAATGGAAGGATTATATGAAAACGTTGATACGGTGTGGACAATTTTGAACATAAGACAATTTTACGATGCAACAATATCTACAGATCTCAAACTCGGCAACGTATTATCAGGAATAATGAGTCATGCAAGTTGTTACCCTTGTGCGTGGTGTACCGCAAAAAATGGTAATCTTGACTCTTGCGGAGAATACAGAACAATTAGAGATTGTGTGGAAGTAATAAAAAAGATGCTCATAATTATAAAAATTGCATAAACCCTCCAATCTATTCAGTTGACAAAGATAGAGAAATAATAGATATTATTTCACCTCCGGAGCTGCATTTGTTACTAGGCGCGGTAAATCATATACATATATAAACATATGTTAGTTGAATTTGAGGAAGAAAGTTTAAAATGGGCCAAACAGTGCAATATGTCTCGAGAAATATTTAATAAAAGTCCATCATTTGCAGGAAATGCGTGTAAAACTTTATTAGAAAAAGTGGATATTTTACGATCCTATCAAAATTTAGGCTGCCTTAAGTATGTTCAGTGCTTTCAAGACTTTCGCGAAGTTGTTCATTCTTGTTTCGGGAGTATTCTGGACCCAAAATTCACCGATCATATTAACAATTTTCGTAAAAGCTTTCTTGAATTAAATATCAGCGTTACACCTAAAATGCATGCGGTCTTTTACCATATTGAATATTTTTGCAACAAATCAAAGAGAGCTCTTGGGTATTACAGCGAACAGTCTGTAGAATCTGTGCATGCTGATTTCAAAAAAACTTGGCAAAAATACAAAGCAAAAAAGGATAATGCCAATTTCTGTAATAATTTATTAAAAGCTGTGCGAGAATGCAATAGTCAGCATATTTGAAATTGTGAAAATTTATATTACAAGCAAATGGATATATTTTTACATAAAAATCATCACATTTTGAAAAGTATGTATACACAACATATTTAATGTATATACATATATATATATACTTATGAATGACTAAATTACATAATATTTAATAAATTAAATGATGTCAAAATCGATAAAGGCTTTTATTTCGTTGTTACACTCATATTACATTATTTATTCCGTTTTTAAACAAGTATATTTACATTTTTCCGTTGTCTTCTCGTAAAATATGTTTTTATTTTACAGTTATTTGCCTAATTATTGAGAAATATTATTATTATATATTTTTTTAAGTGCCACGCAGATTTTTTTTTTTTTCTAAATTAAGAATTTGTCAAAAAAAGTTATATTATAAGTACAAAAATACATTTTTTACAAAAACGGCTAAGCGGATTTTTTTAACTTTTGCGGGATTTTGCTTCTTAAGCACAAATATGTGATCTCCAGCAAAAAAATTCGATGTGCCCTTACCCCCCCCAATTAAGTTAGGTTCAAGGCCACCGTCTCTTGAGAAGAAATACGTGCAGTATGGGAAAAAGATTTTTTTATATATGTATGTATATATGTGACATAAATTAAAGGTTATTTAGGCATTTTAGTTATAAGATATGAATTTATTATAGTTATTGAGAGAAGTTTAGTTTATGTTGAAGCTTATTTTGTGTGCGTGGGCTTATGTTGAAATAATTTTAATTCTGTGCAATTTTGCTGAGGTTTAAGGATTTTTAATACAAATATTTTCTATGGTTAATTAAGTTTTCATAATCACCTTATTATGTATATTTTATATGTATTTAAATAAAATTTGTGCTTCTATACATGTATGTGTGTATTATATTTCTCAAATATTTTTCACTCCATGTCATATATTTTTTTTTTGTTTCCTTTTTTGAAGTACTTTAACTAAGAACTGGCAATATTTATGCACAACTTACCTGCATGTAAATTCAGTTTCACCCAAACACAATTCCAAACAATCACGTCTTGAATAGACGGTCTGACTGGATTTCACATGTTCAACTAAACGATAGTTTTGTACACGATCAATGCACCAGGCTTTAGAGCAAGGACGTACACCCAAACAAGATTTTTGTGCGTAAATTGTAAAAACTGGGAATTGTGAACGCGAAAGTGATCCTACAAAAAAAAAAAAAGAAAAATAATTCTGTTATCATGGCTACGCATTTTTTTTTATTTCCTAACGGTTTTTGGAGTAAAATGTCTAGTTGTAAGATTCTAGTTTAATAATTTTTTTTCTTTTTATTTTCTGCTTCTAATTTGCATTTATGTTTTCATTTTTGGCTAAAAACCAGTGCCTGGCCTTTTTATTTTTGTTCGTTTTGATTTTGAGCGCCTATAAAAATTGCATATTTTAAACACGCACTTGTTGTTGGTTGGTAGTAAAAAATTAACAGGCGTTAAGAAATCAGACGAAGGCCAATATAATCTTTGTCGTTTTGTATATAAAGTATTTTTGTTGTTGTTGTTGTTGCATTAAAAAAGGCTTGCAGTGTGTAGAAGCCAGAAACGGCAGCAGCAATAACAGTCAAGGCATTGCAAGAGGCTGCACAATGGACTGGAATATTTCATATCATTTGTAGAAGGAATTTTTGCAAGTTAATATCATTTTACTAAGCCAATAATTGGCAGGTTTGCCTCTTTAGTCTTTTGTTTTATATAAATTCAAAACAGATCGTTAGGATTTTTGTTTCATTACTTCAAAATTTTGTGGAACTGTATACATGCCTCATCGAAAATACTGTTTTTATTTTTGAATTTTCCGTTTTGGGTGATTGTCAAAGGCTTGCATTTTTGTAGGTGCAGATGAGCATTTTTACTCCAATCGCCTGGAAACTCCAAGTCATGCCTCTGCTCGCCTGAACAAAAAAGTCATAATGAAATTTCTATACAAGCTATATTTTCTATGGAGGAAACTCAATGAGTAAGAGTAAGAACTAGAGTTTCGAAGCGATTGCCTGAATTTGAAGGAACTTGGTCTTAGGCAATACCTAAACTGACTGAACGATTACTCGTTGTAGAGCCTTAAACTGCACTTAGAACTTAAATATATGTTCTGTATGGAGCTCCGTTCTCAGAAAAGCAATATGTACTTTTTTCACCCACAAATATGCTTGAATAAGCGTAATTTCAATTAAAAGTCTTTTGTTTTTCTTGTTAAAATTTAAATTATAAGTAGAAAATTTTATTCTTCTTAGCTTCTAGAATTCTTAACGAAAATCTCTTAAATATTTTTTCACACAAACCCATTGTGCTTATATTTTAATGTTTTTATACTTTATGTGTTATTCAGTTTAGTTTTTTATATTTTTGTCGTGGCTTTTTTTATTTTTTCCTTTTAACAAAGTGCGTTAAGGCGTTGGCAAAATGATTTTGTGTTACTTGATTTCATTTTTATATGCAACTAAATGTCTGCAATTTTTTTTTTATTATGTTTGCCATACAAAACATTTTCGCCGGAAAACCTGTTGTTAAAAACAGGCCTATAGTAAGATTTTGTTTCTGGCTTTCTTTATATTAAAGTTTTTATAGCGTTAAAATATATGAACGCGTAAAGTTTTTTTTATTATAATTTAAAAATTTTTTTGTTTGTTTTTTTTTTTTTTTGCAATCACCAAACAACAAGGACAAGTTTATAAGACAAGCCCCCATTTAAAGACATGAATTTAATTTATCTGACAGCAAGAGAATTTCGTGCAATAGGTCATGTTAAGAAACAAGTAACAAAACTAAAAAAGAATATTGTTATTGAAATGATTTTTTTTTTGGAAAATACTTAAAGAAGCAGGATTTTTGTGTGCCACAGAAGTGATTGTATTTTAGCGCTATTTTTACAATACTTTTTCTTTTTTTTCTTGAAAAACTTACCTGGAGTTTTATCCGCTGTTGTTTTGAATAATACACATAAGCCGGTTTCATAATTAACAGCTGTACATGATTCATTTATCTGACATGCCTCCAAGCAATCGGTCAACATAAGTGTACCAGGCAGTGTGTTAAGTAATTTTGATGGCGCCGATAATACATAACTGTAAGGAATGGAGAAGAGTTAAGTGTTTAGTTGGATTATAAAATATATTTAAATAAATATTTTAAAAGATCGAAGAGCAGAACAAACTAATAAAACAAAACAGCTAGATGTATAAAGTAAAATATAATTCTAAGAATTTGCCTAAAAAAAAGCTGAAAGCTGATGTGCTGTAACAAGATTAAAAAATAATAATTAAATAATTAAAAAATAAAGGGGACCAAATATGTGTAAGATTCAAGAGGTCTAGAAATTAATTTAAATTAAAAAGCCTTTCTATTTCCTAAATATCTTTACAATTGACTCAGCCAGGGTTAAAACCTTAGGATATCCTTAAAATAAAGGACTCGGTTTAAAATCGCTCTAAAGCTCCAAAATAAAAATAAATTCAAATGTTACAACAAAAATTGAGTTAAAGGATTTAAATTGTTATACTACATATTTAAATAAGTTGTTATAACAAGACATCATTGAAATAACATTTGTTATTTTACATTTTGATTGTGCGAATGTGCAGTTTTTTCATTTTAATTCTATTATACTGTATTTAAATTAACATATTAATATTATTAATCATCTTTAGCAATACAAATTATGTTATAATGCATTATAACATTATAATTATAATTATTTTATAACTAAGTCAATTATTAAATATTATAGCTTATTGCTGTAGTCAAGTGTATAACAATTTATGTATAATATACTGCAAGAAATTAAAATATAACCCTAATTATTATATATTTGCTATAACTTTTTTATAACCATAATTAATGTATAATAAAGCAAATCACTTTTAAAAAAGTCAAGATAATTTTAGAGAATTACTTCAAATTACCTCTCTTGTACTCTTTCTTTCTTCTTTTTGCTGCAATGTTATTGAAAAACATATTGTAGATTTATAATAAATACATCTTAAGAGCATTTAGATTGTGCGAAAACATGGAATAATATCATCAAAGTTATTTTCGGGAATACAAAATTTATTATTAATACGATTTCCGTATGACGTGCTAAATTCCCAGTTTTTCATATTTGATATTTATCAAATATGAAAAACTGGGAATTTAGCACGTCATACGGAAATGGAATAATATCTTTGTGCTTGCGTTAAAATATTGTCAGTATAATGCACTTTGTTAAATTACAACAACGCTAAAGGGAATTAAAATACATTATAACTGACTCACAATATATAAAAACTATTATAGCAGTACTTAAAAATGCTATAATCGACTATAACATCATAAAAGTGTATTAAAGCAGAATTATTTTGAATTTTTAATACACTACAACAGTGTATTATAATAAATTATAATATGTTAAAATAAATTATAATGTATTATATTAAATTATAATGTATTATAGGAATGTATTATAACTTATTATAATAATAAACTATGATATATTGTAATATATTTTAATGTATTATAACATATTAAAATGTACTGTAATACATTATAATGTATTATAATACATTACAATATGTTATGATAAATTATAATGTATTATAATACATTAAAATGTATTATAAAAATTATAATGTTTTAAAATAAATTAAAATGTATTATAAGAATGTTTAGTAACATATTATAATTATAAATTGTATTGTAGTATAATAAATTTTAATGTATTATAACTTATTATAATATATTATAATATGTTTTAATAAATTATAATGTATTATAGCATATTATAATATAACATGTTTTATAATACATTATAATATGTTTTAATAAATTATAATGTATTATAATAAATTAAAATGTAACAATTTGATATTTTATAATACATTATAACCGCCTGATAATTGATAATATTACAATACACTAGAATTATAATTTATTATAATACATTATAACAGCTTTATAGAATATAACAAAACATGCTACAGCATTAAAGTGTCGTTAAAAACATTTTGTCAGCTTACAAAATATATTTTAATTCGATTATAGTGTATTATAGTTAACATAATGTTTAAATATTACTTTAAACAAATAATGTGAAGTTAAGCCAATCTAAATAAAGTTTAATAATGTTGCTATCGACTTTTTATAAAACATCATCAATCTTTATGTTTTAAAAACTTTTATAAGCTTTCCAATGTAGAATATCTGAAAAAGTGAAAATTTTAAATGAACATTAAAATTTGTTATTATTGAGACATTAAAGCACACTGTACATTTTTTCCACACTCTGATTTCTATTGTTGTTAGTTACAAAAAAAAGCAGAAAATAAATTTCGAAATATTTATCATATTTTTATAAAAGCCCACATATTGTCATCAAATATGAAATAATAAATTTCTCTAACATTTTAACATTTTAACGCCTTAACTGCTTTTTTAAAATTTAATTTACACTTTCAATCTGGATAAGGAATTTGCGAGCAAAAATATAACACTAATAATAAACTTAAACCATAATAGCATAATGTATCACAATAAAACATAATTAAACAAAAAAAAGTTAAAAACTCTTTTTGCACATTAATTAGTAGGAAATATGAAATTAAACACGTCTTGTTTACATCTTCATGTTGTTTGCCTTTTAAAAGCTTTAAAATGAAAACGAAAGTTCAGCGACTTTGTTTTTATGCTGATGAAGATGATGATGACGAAGATCTTATTATAATTATAAGATACAAAAAGTTGATGGTTTTACTATGAGTAAGCAAAAGAATTTGATAAGTTTGAGGCTTTTTATTTAAAATCATATGGAAGCCAATGCTGGTAGCGTTTATTTTAAATTTTCGATAATAACCATAAAAAATTAAATTATCATATCTTTTGTGTTAAATCTTTATTTTTTTAACTAATTAGCATATTAATTGACAGAAAGCTTTACCCGTATATTGAAGTGATTTTTTTTCAAATTATAAAAAGTGGTCTTCCATAAGGAACCACTATAATGAAATTTGCATTGTTTAAAGTCTTTAAAATGCGTTTCCTTCAAATTAAAAAAAAAAAGATTTTATCAATCAATTAGAAAGATGAGTTGCTTAACACAATAATATACATTTCACTTTCATCAACTTCTGGCTATTTTTTAACAAAAGATTTTAGAAAGACGCGTGATTGAAATAATATTAAAAAAGTAATCAAAAAAAGTTAATGTTTTATTATAACAATAAAAAAAAAATTAAGACAAAATTTGGAAATTTATACAGGAAATTTCTTCCGAATAATTCGTCGTGCTGGACGAATTTCTTCGTTCGTCCCAGTTGAGTTCCTAGCATTATAATTATAATTTATATCCCATCAAAAAATCTACACTACCATTGTGTATAAAGTACATATAATATTTCACAATAAAATATATAAATTAAAAAATGCTTTTCTAATTTTGTCATAAATTGGCAAAGCTTGTGACATAATAAATACCTAAAAATGTTGCTTAATAAAAGCAATTATTCAACATTCATTACACAGCCTCATAGTAAATAGTTAACAAATCTCTATTACTATTGAACGTTAGAAAATGTTTCATAATTGTTTTAAATACGTTTCCTATTTCTTTAACAAAGTAATATAATTCCATTAGACAACACATAAATTTCCACATTTCTGTTCTGCTATTTTTCTTCTTCATTTTTATATACATATAATATTTTGCCCTCAATTCATACTCGTATATTATTGTCTCTGATACAGTTTTATCAACATTTACCTCAATTTTATAATTAATTACTCTACACTTACCCCGTTATAATTTCAAAACCAATCATATCCGGATCACATTCCTCTTCAATCATACCCGCACCATTATTGCCGCCTTCTAAATCCGCTGGCATTTCAGTCTTTGATTCTTGTAGCAATTGCTCTTGTTGCATATTTCCGTTCGCCTGATTAACCATGGCAGCAATGCTATCCAGTGGTTTTGGCAATTCACTGTCATTCATAACATTTCCTGTTAGATCAGCTTCCTCAACACTCAGATTCTCTTGTCTCATCGGTGCTGGTGTTGTTGTGGACGTTGTTGTCGATGATGTAGCGGCCTGTTGATTTGTGCTGGACGAAGCTGGCGGTAAAGGTGTTACATTTGTGCGGGGAAATGTTTTGGCTGGCTTTGCGGGACGTTTTGTTTTACGTGCAGCTGACGCTGAGCCAATCACTAAGAAGAGCATTAAAAATACTAGACTTTTGCGTAAGAACATGTTAGTTGCTGGTTGGCTTTTGTGTTCTATTTAAAAAAAAGGTCTGCAAGAAGATGAAAAAAAGAAAAAAAAAATATGTTTTTTATTTGTTTATGGTTAAATTGAGTTTTGTAAGGAAATGATCTTAGTAATATCAGCTTATTATTAGTACTTAGGGTCATATAATTAGGGATTATGGCACTTTGAATAGGTTGTAAAATATGTTAACTTTTATATTATTAACAAATTATCGGAATTTTTAAGGGATTTTGTAGTCGGTCATAAATGCTTATAAACTTGTTATAAAAAGAAATATTTCTATTATTAAAGCCTTCTGAAAAGCTAAACATGCGGCTTAAAATAAAGAATTCTAATAAATAAATATGATCATATTTTTATTAAAACATAATTTAAAGCATTGCCCTTTTTTGTTTTGCATGTGCCTAATAAGATACAAAATTTTTATTATTTAGCTTATTCAGGTGTCTATAACATGTTAAGAAGGATTGTTTAGTTATTCTCACAAGTTTTATTATAAAATTAAGTACAATAATGCATTTTCAGTTAAACATTTAGTACAGGTATTTATATATTTTTTTTCTCAAATATGTGACACTTTTAATTTAACAATTTATTTTTTGTAGATAACCTCACATTTTAAAAATCATTATAACTAATTATGTTATAAAGAATTATAACACATTGTAAATTGATTATTATCTATATATAAAAATAAGTTGTTCTCCGTTCGCGATTTTATAACTCGAAGAACACTTAACCGATTTTCAAACGAGTACATGCGTTGTAAGGTCTACTTTCACTGATTGTTTCTAAAAAAAACTCCCGATAGGTGGCTCTGCTGTCGTTATATTTAATTTTTTTATTGATGGTAGATATCGCTGGGGTCAAGTTATTAACAAAATTCTCCAATATTTCATTTTTTATTTTTATTTAGAAAATATCGAGCAGCGCCGGCACCAAACATCTAGTAAATTTTTAATTGTTTACATTATATTTCTTAATAAAATTATTTTGAAGTTAGTACCTATAATAACATTTTATAATTGCGAATAAATTTATAAAAAGGAATTTTAATTATGTTCTAAGAATAAATAGTTAATGCCTAATAATTGTATTATAGTAAAAGCAACTCAGTAAAATTTAGTCAATGTTAACAATATGGAAGTATGTTCTGATAGCTAAGAAAAAACAATTGTCTGGTCATTTTTTTACGTACAAATATTTGTAGGTAATTGTAAAATATAAGTTTATTGCTCTAATTTTTAATGTTATAAAAATTATATTTTAATAATAATTTAGATATACATACATTCATTAAAAATTGAAATAACTTAAAAAAAATTTCTAACATTTTTTCCTCTACTAATAATTTTTATAAAATTCTTTTCTTTTTAGGTAAGTTAAAAATGTTTACAACATAAAATTACTTTATTTTTTATTCAACAAGTCGTAGATGCTACAGGTAAATTTTTCTTTAGCAAAAAAGATTGCAGCAACTGATATAATTTAAGTAACTAATAAAATTCTATGTGCAAAGGCCACATAACAGATTGTGAGAATTTCTTTGAAAAAGGTGGCACTAAATTTGTATTAATACCCTTCACCGAATCTGAAAGGGGTTGTCATTTTTTTGTAATTTCTATAATATTGATCTTAGACCCTGGATCCTGATGAGTATCGAAGTTAATTTAACGATGTCCGTCTGTCTGTCTGTGTGTGTATGATGAAATGGGTTTTCCGAAGAACCCCAGATTATGATGTGGACTAGGTTGTTTTATATTTATGCCGCTATACTACGTTAAAGTTTGCTATTGAAATGCAGCCAGATCGGTCCATAAATGACTGATATATAAGCAAAAAACCACGACGGCCTCTTATTTTATCCATAAAGGAGCATATAGACGACATATTTTTTACATCTGACTTGTCAACTATGCAAGTCACATGTAATTGTGCATGTCTGTCAAAATTGCTGTTTTGCATAAGGTTTATCATATTCGGTCACAAACGTACATGTTCATAATTTGGTTCTGACATTGTCTCTGTTTTTTTTTGCATAGTTATTGCCGAAGCCAAAGTAGTTCTCGGTTTCAAAATAGCGTGCGGCCGCCACAAAAATTTTTATTTTCGCCGTAAAAAAGTTCAGCCATCTTAACATTTCTTTCTTTAAATTCGAAGATACTAATTAAGGATATTATAATAAAACATTTTTTTTATATCTACGTGCATAATTTCTATAAAATGCAGTAGTGATCATTCATATATCGGCAGGCTAATCATTCCGTTAATACTGAAACGCCGCTGCCGGTTTCTTTCCGCCATAGATTTCTGACACAGCTGATGTCAGATGGCTTGTCGGAAGAAAATAGAGCACGCTCTAATTAAAATTTTGTCAGATGACTTTGCATCTGACTTTTAAAGAAGCATTGCTATAAAGGTAACATACGACATGTATTTATTTTGCAGTGGGAAATTTGGCGTCAGATGTAAAAAAATGTCGTGCACATGCTGTTTGGAGAACGTCAAGAGCCAAAGTTCAAAATTAGATATCAACATCTGGGTAATCAATACGCAACATTCCGCAAAATGTGGGCAGGAGCGGAGAAGTGGGCGTGGTACACAATAGTTTTTTATTTTATATCATAAGAACGGTAAGAGAAAAATTTTCCAAATTTGGTACACACATAGTTATTAATACACAACCTCTGTAAAATTGTGGTCGGCGTTTAAGAAGTGGGCATGGCACCTCCCCGACTAAGAAATTAAAGATTTCTATGAATGTATCTGGAAAACGGCAAGAGGCAGAGCTTCCAAATTAGAAACTAGCAGTTTCGTTATCAATATACAATAACCGACAAAATGTGGGCGGGATCGGATAAGTGGGCATGGCATTAAAGAATTTTGTATATCTTGAGAGGGGCAAGCGCCAAAGTTTCAAAATAAGGTGCAAGCATCTTAGTGATTAATATACAACCTCCACCAAAACCTGGGTGGGATTCGAGAATGGGGCGTGACAGAAAACAGATTTATTTATCTCTAAAGAACGATATTACAAACAAATTTCTGTTCCTATCCAAACGAGGTGAAGGGTAGTATAACATTCGGCAAAGCCGAATATAACGCTCTTACTTGTTTTTTTTTTAGATCTATTTTGTTGTTATGAACAAAAAACTTTATTAGACATATAATTAAAATTAAGGTAATTGTTAATCTCTGTTCTGGGTTTCATTTTATGATGTTCTTTCATTAGTTCAACTAACTATGTTTGAACATCAAAGAGGTGGTTAGTTTGTGGGTATAAAACTAAAACTAATTAGAGTATTATAATATATTTTTAAGGAGGAAGATTTTATAATTTTTTTTTTGAAAATTTCACAAGCAACTGTAACATTTTATAATTTTAGGTTTCTTAATTTTTAGTTTTTCTTTTGTAATTTTACTGAAAGCTGCAAGAACACTGTTGTTATACATTTCTTTTGAAGAGAATAAAATACTAGTAGCCGAATTGCTATAAGTATGGCCAGACAAAAGAAATAAATGTGTTTGTTTGGAATTTATGATTTTAATTATAGTGTTTTTTAAAAAGAGAAATACTCTGAAGCCTTTAAGAAAAAAGAGAAAAAGATTTCCAATTTCAATTTAAGTCTATCGGATTTAAGAAAAAGAAATACTTTTAATAGTTTAACAACATAAAATATTTAAAATTCAAAAATGTTAAAAGCTCTTAAAAAGATTTTTTTATCACAAAATTAATTAAATAAAATAAAACCTCTTCATACCCTTCACCACAAGCGGTATGCTTTTTATTTCGTTTGCTATTTAAACAATATTAATCTTACATCCTGTTAAATATAGATTATGAATCCCTAGAAATAGTGGGGTTTCTCTAAACTTTGTCTGTTTGTCTGTCTGTCTGTCTGTCTGTCTGTCTGTCTGTCCGTTTGTATGTTGAAATGGGGTTTCTGAAGAGCCCTGATGAGATAGGGACAACCGTGTTATATACTTAAATCACAGAGGGTCCGGAAGAGTTTGCTAACGGAATTCAACTAGATGGGTTCACAAAAAGATAAGATTTTAAAATTTTTTACCCAAACAACTTTAATTTATACTCATAAACCTTAAGTTTTTAAAGTTTTTTTTTCCACCTGAAATATACCAAGTAGAATACGAGTAATAAAAATTTAAATATTAGGGGTTCCTTTAAAAAATACAACCTTTGGCAAATAGCGACCAGTTGATATGAGCTACGAGGACCAAATTTGACTTAGATATTTTTTTCGTTTTGACCCCATTTATGAAAGTATATTTCCAAATTTAGGCTTCTGTATGTTAAAGGGTAAAAGTAAAGAGTTTATAAGATTCTACCAAGACGAAAAATGTCCGTTTACTTATATCTATTTAAAACTTTCCATCAAATAATGTATATTCTAATATGTTAAATACAGTATCATTTACCTAAAAACCTATAAATTAAATTAAGCCATAACATTAATTATTTATTTAACTTATTTCCTCTACTTTTAGCTTCATTATTTAAACCCAAAAGTACCCTGTAAATGACCATTGTTTTTTTATTACCATATCGCCATCGTTATGCTTAAAAGTTTCAAAAGAGTAGATTTCATTACATTTAAATTTAATTTTAGTATGACTTTAATAACTTATTTTGTGTGAACATAATTATAGTGTTCTTTTTATTTAATTTAACCTTAATGAAGACTTGTCGTCTTTGTTTCTTTAAATTACTGTTTCTTTTTTTTATCATTTTCTTCAGGCAGCCATGGATACTTCATGGGTACTGTGCAATTAGTTTTACGGTTGTTAGTGTACTCCCATAATTTTTAATTTTTTTTTTTTTTCGGTTTTTATTTCAGTTTGTAAGTAGTTATTTGGTAATATATCATTGTTAAGTAAAATATGACATAATTTCTCAGTTTATTATTTAACTTGTACTTGTAGTATGAGACGATTCTAAAGAAAGTTGTTGTTGATAATTTTTTAACATGTTATTTTAAAGTTTAATTGTCTTAACTTAAGCTTAAGATTTTGTGACTTAATTTTTCTTTTAATGGTAAGGAAATTAGTTTTGTTTAAGGTTATTTAACGGAGTATTTTTAATTGCACCATTGTGCGTTTAGAACAGAAAGTTATGTAAATAACGTCTTTAAGATATAAAAAAATATATTCTCTACCACAACCACCACTTTAATCCCGCCCACATTTTGTCGGATGTTGTTTATTGGTATTAATATTGTACCTTATTCTGAAACTTTAGCTCTTTCCGTTTTCCAGATACACAGAAAAACAGACGGACACACGGACATCGTTATGTCAACTGCGCATTACAAATGTATTTGATATGTGTAGAAAAACGTAAAAAAGTCTTAAAATATAAAAAAAACATATTATACAAGGTCTAAATATATTTTGTCACTTTCGGTGATGGGTTTTAAAAACAACAACTTGGGATTTTTGAAAATAAAAAGAGGGGCAGTCATGGTCTTTTGCTTATATCTCAGCCATATTTAAACCAATTTGGCTGCATCTCAATAGCAAAATTAATTAAAGCAGATGTGATATATATAACAATAGATTCCCTATGGTATCCGGGGCTACTCGTAAGGACCCAGAATATATACACTTTGTGGGGTCTAAGATCAATTTTGTTTAAATTATAAACAGAATCATACACTTTTAAATGCCATTTTAGATTCGGTAGGGTATAAAAACATAACTGAAGTTTTGTTCGAGCATACACAGAAAGAAAAATACTCGGTATAAATTTACAGCCGTATTCATAAAAACTTGTTTATGATTAGTTAACCGTGTTTAAGCAAAAATTGCTAAAGTTGTGTTCATAAATGAAAAATAGTCTATAAAACCTTTAATAAACCATGCATAAAGTAAGAAAATTTATTGTTGGACCACCAAAAATAAAATGACATTTTGGTATTATTTTTGTGGAATATGTTGAAAAATAATGCAAAAAAATTTTTTTTTATTAATATGGACATGTAAAATACATTTTACAAAATTTTATATGATTTAAAAGAATATGTTCAGGGGCAAATTGAGATAATCTCTTTAATTATTTATTAAAGTGTTGAAACTAGTTGTTTTTTTGTTTAAAACAACAAATTATTGTTCAAAAATATTAAAAAAAATAGAATAAACAAATCATAATAATAGTGATGCTAATTAAAAGCAAACAAACTTTTTATTCGAATACTTTCTTATCGTATATTTAAAAAAGGTTCCAACAAAAGTGTTTATGATACCTTTCGGCAAGATTTTGTTCAGAAACTAAAATAAAATGTAGTTTTATTTGATAAAAATTATTTTTAAGTACCACAATTAAAAAAAGTTATAAAAAAAATTGCATATAGAATATCATGTGAACCGAATAGAAGTTTTATGCATCACTAGCAATTAAATGGCAGCAAAATATAAAGACCCAGTAAAAAATGTTTCATTATTTTCATATTTAAAAAGTAGAAGCAGCAGCAAAGATACAATATTTTCTGCCTGGACCACGATGTCGATAAGAACACTTCTTTCTTATATTTATATTGAAAGCAATAACAAAAAACAAAAATTTGTTTTTGTTTTCAATCTAAATAAGAGAAAGAAATTTTCGTTTCGATATTGCTATAAATGAACATGAACTTTGAAAGAAATAAACATAATATTCCTCCTTCTGTCTCTGCGATAAATGTTTGAGGTGAGAATCAATCTAATTTCACTTTGGGATGATAATCAAGTATGAATTTGGAATTAAGTCAACTTTATAATACTTGAATCAAGCGCATTTTGAGATTAATTCAATCTTAGTTTTACTTAAATCAAACTCATTTTCCGAGTATTTCAAGTACGAATTCGAGATTAAAAATGGATAAGTTAAGTATTTCGCGATTGAAAATCCGTACTTGAATCAATCTTTCTGAACTTAATTCAAGAAAATCCGTACTATTGATTCGGATTGATTTAAGTAAAGATGGATTGATTTTTTCTGTTAAAGTGAGGACTATGTAAAATAAAATCTTACTATATTCTTCGAGTTCAGCTATAGGAGATTCATTGCAAAAAAAAAATGCGCTCTTATTTGACTTATAAATTTTTCTTCTGATTTGTTTCTTATAGTTTTTTACATAAATATCTTAGCATCTTTAGCAAATATTTAGTATGTATTAAAATATTGGTAGAGTGTTTATGTTAATCAATGCATATAAAATACAATAAATGCAGTTCAAAAAGAATGTATCAATTATATTTAAGATATTTTAAAATACGTTTAATTTGGTATTCACGAAAATAACTTTGAACATACAACTTGCTATAAACCAAGTTTAATATAATTATTTTTAATTTGTTCGGATTGGGTTCCATTATTGGTTTAAAAAATAAAATATTTCTTTTAATATGTTTTTCTTAGCTGTATAAAAATAATATTAAAGGCATTAAATAATTTAAAAATTTATCATCAATATACATAAAACAAATCCATTACATAGTTTATTTAAATTTAGTTTCCCTTTCTGTTAACTAAAAGAAAATGAATTTATTATTTATTTTCTTGGTTAAAGTTAAGTTTTGATTTTGTTTTACTATTTCAAAGTTAAGCGAAACCAATTTCATACAGTTAACTTACAACCTTTAAGCTATAAACTCTAACTGATGTAAAAAAAAACTTCTAAAAAAATTAAATTTTTTTTAAAGCCTCAACAAAACCTTACTTCATTGCACAGCTTTAATGCTTTCTACTCTCAATTTTATTTATTTAATTTAATTAAGTAACTACATACAAAAAAGGAAATTGTTATAATCAAGAATCATAAAACTCAAATAGCCCCAAATTGCCATGCAACCCAAAGAACCTAATGGGGAATACTATGAGTGCTAATTTATCACAAAATAGACACACGTACCGCCAGAAGAGTCAATGTCATACACTAGTCTCTAAGCATCTTAAACACCATCATCAGCAGCAGCAGGCTTTTCTAACTTTTTATATTTCAATATTTTCACGTACATGTTGTTCCCACTTGTTGTTGTAGGTTAGAAGAAAAGAGATTAACGTTTTTTTTTCTTTTTTGAAAATTCTATACAATCAATTTAATTTTGTACCATAAACTTAGTGGTAAAATATTAACCCTTGAGAGGTTAAATGATTTTAAAAATGCCCCGTTTTTTTCAAATGTGAATTTTTTTTTTTTTAGCAAAACCTTGTTTGCTTTCAAGGTCTTATGATTTAGAATTGTTTGAAAATGTAGTCGATTTCTTGCCTGCTACATTTTAGTGGGTTAAGTTTTGCAAAAATAATTTTTTACCTTAATGGTCAACATGGTAATATAAACGGAACACCTCTAAGTAACCCAAGTTTGTAGCAAATACACTTGCATATATTTTTTTTTTGTTGCAAATATTCATACGCTGCTATTTTTTTTAAGGCCAAAGAAAATACTTTGAAAACTCGTATTCAAAGTTGAATAAATGGTATTTCTTCTAAGCATTTTGTTTCTTCGCCTAACACCGCTAGACAAACGTTACGGTATATAGAGTTGGTGGTTTTATGCGATGATGACCTGCTTTAAACAATTGTATCCGTTGTGTTGCCGCTGTTTTTTTTTTTCATTTAACAATTTTTGCCTCAAATTGATATTAATGCATTTGAAATATTTTTCTTTCTTAGTTGGTTTTGCAAAAAAAAAAACCATTAAAAGAGAAAAAATATTTTTTATACGCTAAATTACACGAAAAAAATATATTTAGAATTGAAATTTTTTTGTAGAAAAACAAAAGAATTGAATATTTGTGGTTTATCATTAAATTGCTAAATTGATCAATACAATAAAGAAAATGTGTTAAAAACAAAATTTTTCCATAAATAAACCAGTTTTCTAGAGTAAAAGAAATTCTTACATAATTTTCTAAACCAAACAAAAGATCTAAGCTACAAACTTGCTTTACTCTAATTTTCTTTTTCAAGTTTTCTAATATTATTTCTATTTCTTTATATTTTTCATTTAAAGTCATTGCTCTTTTAAAATTTAAATTGATTTGTAAATTACACAGATTTATTAACTTGTACACTTGCATACACACACCTTTTTAGTTTTACTCTGATATAATAATGCTGCTGTAATTGAAAAATTATTATTTTTCTTTTTTTTTTTAATACACTTTTTCCAATATTATTTAACATTTTCCCCATCACGTAGAACTAGTTCTTGGTTTTCTTTCTTTCAAAGTGATTATTTCGATTTGTTTGTGTTTTCGTTTGATGTAATTTTCAAATCTAGTTTATCTATAACTTTGAAGTATTGCAAAAACTTTACACAAATTGTAATAGTTTTTGAAATTGATTGTTTGCGTATATAAAATGAATTGTATGGAATTTATTAACGTGTATGATGTATGTTGTTTTATGCTTGGAAGTTGATTGAGATTTTCCTTTAATTATATATTTTATTTTTTCTTAATTTCTATAGTTTTTTTTCTTCGTTGAATTGTTAAGTGTCTGGAGATTATAACGGTAAATTTATTAGTATATTAACTTTTGAACTATGCTGCATTAGTTACTGCTTAATTAAAGTTTGAAGTTTTTCAAGTGTTTAGTTTGGATTTTTTTTATTTGTATTAAAATGTATAAGGTTTTTACATAATTGAATTAAGATAACAACGCATACTAATTTGCTTATAATGTATTACACCAAATTATAATTGGATTATAATGTGCTAAGAGGCCTAACAATTGAAATATAATGTATTACAACGCATTATAATTGAATTATATTGTACTAAGACGCATAAAATTTTACATATAACGTTTTATAACATATATTAATTAGATTATTATGTATGACGTTAATAATAATATGTTTCAAGGCATTTTAATAGTATTATAATTTGCTGTAGCACTTAAAAAGGCATAACAATGGGTTGATTAATATTCAAATAAGTCTATAATACGTTGTTATACATTAAAATTGGATTATAATCTTTCAAAAGATTATTTTTTGTGTTGCAACACATATGTGATTTAAATCTGTTGTAACACTTTATAATAAGAATAAAATGTGTTGTAACCAGGTCTGTGGAGTCGGAGTCAGAGCTGAAGTGTCGGAGTTGAGGTTCATCAGAAATACCATTGACTATCCTTTGGCATTGTTCTGGTGTACCATGTTTATTTCTAAACCCAAGCTGGTAATCTGGAATAATAGTTTGTTTCTCTAAAATTGGCAGAAATCTCTTAAGGAAGAGTCTTTTAAAAATCTCTGAAAAGCTGGATAATAAGCTAATTGGCCTATATGAAGTAACTGTATTTTCAGGCTTGTTAGGTTTTAATATCATAACAATTTTGGCATATTTCCATTGTGATGGAAAATGATTTAGCCTTAATATAGCGTTAAATATAGTTGTGAGAAAAATTATACATTTTTTCGGCAAATATTTATCAACTTTCGAGTCAATATTGTCGTATCATGGTGTTTTGGAGTTGTTTAATTTCTTAATTGTATCCCTACTTCCGCTGGAGTTATGGGTCGAATAGGGCGAACCGTTTGACAAGGAACATCTGAAAATTGTTTAAGATAAATGGGTAAAAAGTTGATTCTAAATGTCCTTTAAACTCATTTGCTTTACTGCTGTCTGATCTACACCAATCGCCACTTCTATTTTTAATTGGAACATTTCTCTTTGTTGGATGCTTTAATTTCCAACCTTTTCAAATAATTACTCAATAAATCATTCTTGTACTCTTTTAAACGTCTTTTCAAGTATTGTGACGCCCTGTTTAAATTTGCATAACACTTCAGAATCAAAGTAGTTCACCTAATTTGGTCCATTTAATCGGGCGTTATATGTGTGTTGCATTTTCCCAAAATTCGAATAAAGTGTAACGAATGAGTTTTGCATCTCACCTACTCATATGATAATAACAATATTAAAGCTCAATGCGGCACGTGTTAAAATTTAAATACCGATTTGAAATTTTTATAGAATCTTTTTTTGTTGCTATATTTAACCATTAAAAATGTACTTCATTAAAAAAGAGTTTAAAGACCAATAAGGCCCAGTCTCATATACACTGAGAACCAAATGAGTCGGAGTTGGAGTCGGAGTCGTACTTAAAAAGTTTCATCGGATATAGTCGGAGTCGGAGTTATCACTATAAAATGGTCTCATCTTTATGTTGATTTGGTTTAGTGCAGTATTTTTAATGTGTACGAAGATTAGAAACACTATCAGCGTTTGAATTTTCCATATTTCTACCGGACAGAACACTTAAGTACAGTATATAATATTAATTTTTAAACTCAGCTTATTGGATTATAATGAGTTGATATGATATGAAAAAATAGATATAAAAAAAACCATAAGTTTTTTCTTTCTGATGATATCCATTACAAATTTGTTATATATCAAGATTTGTAGGACCTCTCATACTCATACGAACTGCTAATATTTTCATGCTTAATTAACATTTTTTGTGGAATTATATTTTTTTCAACATATTTTATGTTTGAAATTGATTTTTCAAGAAATTTCAAAAACTTTTTTCTTTAAGCTTAACAAAAACATTTATAATTTTAAAATGGCACGCACTTTTTAATAACCATCGTTGTAAACTTATGTTTGAGGCAGAAAGGGAGTTAAGTTAATGATGGTCTTGTAAGTTATAAGAACAAAATACAATTTTATTATTGAGGTCCGAAAGAAGTTGCGAAAGCTTTTAAAAATTACAGAATTTTTAAAACTTAGTTTTAAATTCTTTAAATGATTTTTCTTGTATTTTTTTTTCAATGCGCTAAAAAAACAGTATTTTTGATAAAACCAGTTGACATTTGAGAAACAAAGGAAATTGATTGATTGATGAAGAAGAAAAGGATTTAAGCTGTAAATAACAAATTGTGTGAAAGTAAATTGAATGCATTGTAAAGAAGACTGTAAGCGCTTGTAATAATAAAGATAATGATGATGGCACTGCAATCATAAAACACTTAGCATTTAAATGAACTATAATAACTTTGAAAAGTATCTTGCATTGAAGTTTGCTTTAAAATGATTTCTGGTGGATTTACTTTCAGTTTTTTTTTTTAACAAGAGGAAAAGTTGTCATATAAACAGCAAGTTTGTTTCTTAAGTCTTTTGTTTTAATGTGTATTTAACATGAAAATTTCCCTTTTAGAATCATTTAGTTTTTGCTTTCAATTTGTCATGTTTTTAAACTTGTCTTTAAATGTTCTTGTTTATTGTTTTTTAAATAAAACGGGTTTTTCTTAATTAAACATTCGTTTTAAGCAATTATTTTTTTTAATTTTTTAAATTAAATGCTTTTAAAAGATTTTTATTCTTTTCTTTTTGTTTTAAAGAAAGTGCTTTACTTGTTTTCGTAAAGATTATGTCGAAGTTTACATGATTTGACACTTTCTTCTTTTTTTTTTGTCAAGTTTCGTTTCTTTTCTCAAAAAAAAAAAAAAAATCTCTTTAATAGCTTTTCTATTTTTTTTAGAGTTTAAAATTAAACTACAAACGCAGTTTACCTTGGGGCTTGCGTGACTTTATTGACTGCCAGCTTAAATTCTTGTAAATTATTCTAGACATTATTTTTTTTCATAAATATTTGAATTCAGTGCGACTTTTTCTAGATTATGTCCCCAATGTCATTTTTTCTTCTTTACTTTCTTAAATGAATTTCTTATTCTTAATTTCTTTACTATTGTAAATTTTCTGTGGTAGCTTGTGCACGCTTTGAAATTTAATTAAATACAATTAGTCAAAGAGAAATTCATGTTATTGGGTCTTTTCTTTACAATATTTTTGCTAATAATAACAATAATGTTTTGTATTTGTGGTCTTTGTGTGTGGTTGGTTAGTTTTGCATAGAAGTGTCCATTTTTATATGTGATTTTTTTTTCGCTGACTTCTTTCTATTTTTCGTTGAAATTAAAGAAATATGCATGTATAATGTCTATGGTTGTTTATAAAGCCTGTCTTTTTTATTTGTGCCAAAAAGTATATGAATTAAATTCTTATGACTTTTAATTTCGAGACAATGGAGAAACTTACATTTCTTGTGCGTTAATAGGTTTATTGATCTGAAAGTAAACGAAAGAATTGAGAGAAGATTAGAAAAGTGATTTACTTAAATTAATTATAATAAATTTGCAATAGGAATCAATTGATAGTGATTATAAATATCCAAAAAATCTATTCTATTGATATTATCACGGTAAGTGTTGAGCTGAGTTGGGCGAACTCATCCTAGAGGCGCAAGTGCATACCCGTAGTACACGCCTTTTTCGAAGATCATCCATACAAGCAACATGCCCAGCCCAACTTAACCGTGGAGCCTGTTCGTTTTTGACAATGAAAGTCAGGGAGTTCTTTGTTGCCCGTTAATACATGGTCAATAGAGCTTTGCACTGGGCCAAATATTTTCCAAAGAATTCCTTTCAAATGACAAAAATTGTGTTGTCAAATTTTATAGATATTGGTTAGTTTTATCTTATTGCCAGCCAGAGTTGGTTTGATGAAACTTCCTGTGGGGAAATCATTAAAAGCTGGCCTATCATAGATGAAAAAAGGACTCGGCATTCGTATTCACGACCAAGGGCTAGGGCTGATTAACAATGACTTATTTAGAAGTTGTGGCGACGAGGAGGAGGAGGAAGAGTCAACCGAATATCTTCTCTGTCATTGTCTGTTATTTGGAGATTTGAAGCTTGAACTGTTTGGCCGAAGGACCGACACTTGGGGATATTGATTTGAACAGAATCCACTGCTTAACTCTTAAGTAGGCACCTAATTTGTGTGGTACAAACTGCCACCTGGGCCTGGCTGGGAGCACTTGTATTTTGTATGGAGTTTTTGTGGCTAAAGAAAAAACTCACACTAACGAACCCCTTGGCCTGGCTGGGACTGCTTTTATATGTATGGAGCTTTATGTCAAATAGAATAATTATTCGAGTTCAAAGCAAAGAAGGAATTCTTCTTATATTGCGTATGCTTTTTGATACGTTTCGTTTTGATTGTATTTACTAAAGTACACATAAAATAGAGCAGGGCCTGGCCAGGCCCAGGTGGATACAATATGCAAAAACTTTTCATTTGGCCATATGAAAAAATCTGGAAAAAAGTGATACATGCCTGTCCTGGCCCAGGTATACACTTAAGGGTTAATAGAATCAACTGAGTGGCTTAGTGAGACTATTAGCAGCCTGATAACAAAGGATCCTTGGGAGATGGTGTGACGTGGTAACACAACGGAAAGTAATAAATGGACCCACGTGATCTGTGCTTATGCAACCTAACCTAACCTTACAGATATTGGTTCATAATTGCTTAGAGTTGGAATACTTTCGAAAAATTCACAAAATTCTAATTCTTTGTGGATTCGCTTAAGATGATTACTTATTAAGATTTAGTTTTTATAAACTAAAGAGAAGTATGATACCCTGCAGCACTTTGACTACAGGGCCGTCGATATTTGAAGGCTGTGAGGAATCACTGACCTCTTAACACATAATTTTGTTATTAGGGGTATTCTCATCTTAAGGAGTTATTGTGGTGTAGTGTATAAAAAACAATTTTATTCATATTCCCTGGGAAACATCTTCAATATAACGTGTTTTTATTTTTCTTTTAATTAATTTCAAAAGTAGAAGTGGTTCGTTCTTTCTCTTCTACTCATCAATATTTTAATATATCATTTTGTCTGGTCTCAGCTGTAAACAAAGAGTGACAAATTGCATTTAAAAGTATCTTAACATCGTTTTATTAAAGATGACAATATAAAATCGTTACAAAAGCTCATTTAACTTCAAAATTAGCTTTAGCTGAAACACCTAAACTTTTTAAGACCAAAAAGGCTTAAAAAAACAAATGAAATACAAACTGGAAAACTCAAATTGAAAACAAAGAAAATTATTTGAAATCAACCTGAATGGGCTAAATGCACTGTATTAGACTATAAAAGATTTTGCTGTAGAAGAAAACACTTTGAAGTCTTCAAAAGGTTTTGTTTTTATTTACTAAATGCTGAAGAAACAAGTGTTATTTTTATGTCGTTTTTTGTTTTTGTTTGACATTTTTAAATATAATCTTTTCTTGTAAATAAAGAAAATCAACAGAGATTTTTTTTGCTTTTGAACAAAAAAAAAAAAAAAAAAAAATCAAACATAAAACCGTAACGTTTTCAAAGGCTACAAATGTAGGTTAATAGCCTGTTTTTTTGTTGTTGTGGAAAGGCCTCTTCTTTGGCTGTTGTTGTGGTATTACCAAACAAACAATTGTTGGCGATGATGATCATTCTCAACAACAACATTATCTTAATCTTTTTTGTTACGGGCATTAGAAATATTCGAAATGAAGAAAAAAAGTTCTGTTTTCGAAACTCATTTCATCAATGGTTTCAACAGCTTTGGCAGCAACAAGTAAAACATCATTTAACATTTGAATCTCTTACTCTCTCCCATGAACCAACTCTGACTTACATAAAGCCAATTATTAGCAAATGTTATGTTTAAAATTGTTGCTGTCTGTGTATATTTAAGTTTTTTATTTTTCCTCTTACTCTGCCACTTTTTGTTGCAAATTCTTCAATATTGTTTCAAATAGAAACAAGTATTAATGTTTTACTTGGCTGTGATGAAACTTGTATACCCTTCTCAAGAAATTAAACAAATTTAGGTAGTAGATTGTATTTGAAATCTGCATTCACTATTTCTAGTTGTGTAAAACTAATTTGTGGCAAATCCCTTCACACTTCTTTTAGGAACGCTAAGCTGTTTTTCGGAAATGGGATTTATTTGGAACCTGTGCATTCGTACTTTTCCTTTTTGGTGGCATTAATTTTTTTATTTTCCAACTTTTTGCAAATAAACTTATGAAAAACTATTAAGTCGTAACCCTGCGGAAAATACGTGTCATTTGTTCTTCAAGCACTTATCCCGTGACCAGCGAACATAGTTTTATAATAAAAAGGAACGAATTGTGATAGGCGAACACAGAACATACCACTTAAATGGTGATAATGTGCTTAAAGAATAGTTACTCCAGAAGAAAGGTAATTGACAAACAACTTGTCATGTAACTGAATTTTGTGCGGGTAGTGGCTGATTCTATCTAGTTGTATTGCTTTATATGTTGGAGATCTATCATATTAACATGGTTCGCTCGGGACAATATCTACGACAAGCATTATTTTGACCCAAAATTGAATGTGTCCATTTCGGTAATTACAGTGACATGTTACAAAGTGTCAATAAACCCCTTCCTAGGACATCGCCATGTTAAAGTGACAAGTCCTCTACATCTAAAGTGTTTGAACTAGAACCTATTCCCACCACTTTAGACCAGTCACGTGACAAGGTTGGTGTTAGTTGCCTCTCCACTAGGGAAAGAAAACACATTTTGTTGTATGTTTACCTCCAACAAAACTATTTTTAACTAAAAGATTTTTAACATATTATGGTTACTTAAAAAATATTTTGAACACCAACAAACATATTATAGTTAAATTAGTCCACCATCAAGAAGCCCAAAATTATATGTTGGTGGCTTTCGACAATAATATGAATAAAATAACCACCATGTAGTAAGTTAAAACGGTTCGCCTAAAATATTTTTGTTGAAGGTGACCATTTCGAGAAAAGTGTTTTCTTCACGACTTTGTAGTTTTTCATAATATTATTTTCAAACAACAACCCGTTTTAATCTGAAACAATTGAATACTTTGCATGGTTTAAACTACGTTTTAGACCGTTGATGTACGAAAAAATAAAATCCTAGCTAAGGGCATGTGGTGGTGGCAGCAAAACACGAATTTTAGGTTTTTAGTATTTTAAGAAAGTTGTGTAGCGCGATCTTACATCAAGGATATCTAAACGACAAATTATTGATTACTTCAATTCTCTTTGTATAAAATGTAAGCAAAACAACAGCCGAACATTAATAATCGGCATTCTCACAAATAATATTATAAAATATTTTGACGATTTTTCAAGAAAAAGGCTTAACACCCCTGATAATAGTGTATGAGTGGCGATATCGCTGCAGCAGAATTTTATGGCCTATACTTGCGAGTATGGGAATATTAGAATTGGGTGTCGCTTTTGTAGACACAGGAGTCTAAAACAAGCACTTAAGCTTGCCTTTGGTCTGAAAATGCCTTGAACAACCGCTAAATCCTCTCGTTGCAATACAAACGATATGGTAAAATAAGTTGTAATAATATTAATTGGATTGCCACCAGAGATTCTTAGCTGTTATCATTAAAACAGGCTGAAGGTGTACACATCTTTAACTCGGTTGGTCCAATTAGAATATATTTTGTAATGAAACATTCTTGCATTTTTCCAGAGAACACCGCCCTTAGCTGCAAGAAGAAGCAGATTCCTGGGAAGTATATACTATGAGATGAGATATCTGGGTCCAGACTTTATGACCTACTGAGATATGTTACGGCTACCGGCTGGCTCTGATACAACATGTAATGCACATATGCATATTAGAATACATTTGACGAAATGTGTGATCTTGTCGAAATCAAGTTCTTTTGCTTGTGAGCACTTGCCTATTTTTTTTTTTTTTTTTTTAATTTCCTTAGCTTATCCCGCGAAGCTTTATGCTGGTCTGAAGGCAAGAAACCAGAGTCTCTGGCGGGAATCGAACCCGCATCCCGCAACTACCGGGGCGCGGAGAGATCCACCACGATCACCAACCAACCATAATTCGTAGTAAGGAATGCAAAAAAAGATAAACTCACTGTTTATTATTGGTATTTTGTCCAAGCTTTGATATCATTTCAAATAAGACTCGAGTTCTTGTAATTCTCATTCGCTTTACAGTTTTATTTGTATAATATCTTAAGCTTTTCCAAAGTCTTTGGACAAACGTTTCCTGATGATCTGTCCCAAGCAACCAGTGAAATTCGCATAGGAACAAAATAGTGCCAATGAAGTTTTGTATTCTCGAAAATAACTTTGATTTGTAATGGTATTTGTAACAAATAATTATTAAATAACTTGTAATATAAGCTATTATTTTTTGTTGAGTAATTAGAAAGTGAGTGGATTTTCAGCATACATACAGACATAGCGTTGGACAGGGCTAAATCGTCTAAGAGTTTAACAAGCACCCAGAGGAATATGTGTTTCCATATTATAGCAGATAACTTAACTATTTAAGTTTAAAATGTTCGTTGATATTATTATATTGTGGTAAGCCGCAATCAACATTACGCTTAAAGTAGTGAATCATTCCCTATTGTCATTTTATTATTGTTAATAATTGGCAAGTTTTAAGCATATGAACTATAATGTTGTGGGCAACCAAAATAAAAGTCTGATAAACATTAAAATTACTAATTCAATCATATTATGCTTGACAAAAAAAATTATATGATTTAGAATAAAATAATATTAACATTTTAAAATTTTTTATTGAACCGTTGGTTTTTGATTGTATTTAGACTGGCAGGCACCGCAGTGATTCTGATGATGTGAATGTATTTTTTCTCGAACCATGTAAATTCCACCCGAGTTCAATCCCGTGTTCAGTCAAAAATAAATTTATCAAAAAAAATTTAATACATTTTATGGGATAAATTCCTTCCTTCACTAAAAATAATTTAATGAAACAAATTTTTATAATGTTAAGCCTAACTTAAAAATCAAAAACTGCAAAATAATATTTTGATATTTTCTTCAACTATAATCAAAAATATGTCTGTCCCCATATCGATTCATATGTTTTCGCAGGGTTTACACTTTATGGGGTTTTTTATTTATATATTTTCCATTGTTGCTCACAAGATGATAAACCTAATATGCCCCCATTTGCCACTACGTAATTCTTGGTAACATGTTTTTTGTTTGTTTTAAAAGCCAACCACATTCTTACATCATTGGCATTATTAGATTAATTCTAAATACAATTTTTGCTTTTTGTTAGTAACTAAAACTTCAGATTTTTTTTCTCCAGTTATGCTATTTATTACTTAGTTTCTAAATGAATAAGTGGACGACTTACTTCCATAGATACGAATACACAAAGCTACAAACATCAACAATTATAACATGTTGTGTTGTTTCTTAGTTGCAAGAGCTAAAAAGTATAAATGAAATTTGAAGCTGATGACGATACTTCCTAGAAAATGTATTGGAGGTGGTGGTGGCGCGCTGGTGTTGGTGTAATTTGGTTAATATTTCTTTATTTTCAAAACCATCTAAGTCTTGTTTTATACAGTTAGCTTAGAACTTCTTGTTTTAACTTACAATTTAAGCCAAATGAATGAGGTCTTCAAGTTTTATGATGTCTTTACATCCATTTCTTTTATTTCATTTGCCATTTGTTAGCCGGCTTATTTTGTCAGTTTTCTTTTATCTCTATATTTATGCATAAATTATAGTAAAAAACGACAAATAAACCAACTGCTAGTAGAAAAAATGCAAAGCAGAGTTTTGCTATCTTATAAAACAGAATTTTTTTTCGTTAGTTTTTATCTAGAAATTTGAATTTGCGCTGTTGAAAACTCATAAAAATTATTGTTTGTTCGTAATTTTTTTTCAAGACTTGCGTAATGATAAGAAAATTGTGTTAAGTGAATGGAGAAGTTCTATTTATGGTAAGTTTTATATGAATTTAATTGACTTATTTTCCTGGCGAAATTGTTGCAAGCTGAGTAAGTGCATAATACAAACAAAATTAAAGTGAGTGAACTAAGTTCTTTATGAAAAGAAATTGGTGCACAATGGGATTAGTTTTAGGAATGTATTAAAAACCAAAAATATTCAAATATTTTTTTAGAATATCGGCCATATGGAACATATTATAGGAAATCTTTTTGATTTCCTAAATATTAAAACAGTTTGATAAAATTGTTTTTATTATTTTAGCAAATTATCGTTAAAAGTAATTTGATGTAGAAATCAAAAAAAAAAAAAAATTTGTTAAACTATAATAAAAGCTTAAATTAACAGATATTTCTTTATAAAAGCTTTTCTAGGTCTATCGATGATTTTGGATAAGGCTTCTTATATTTTGTAAAATGAAATCTTTTATCTAAATTTAACTTTAAACAAAAAACCGTTAACAGTAAAAGCTTTTTACAAGTAAAGCTTTAACAATAAAAACTTTAAATGATTAAGCCCGTATATATAAAAAAATTTTAAATTTTATAAAGGTTTACAAAACAAATTTTGTATAAAAATTTGCCTTAATAAACGTTTGTTAAATTTAATAATCGTTTATCAATACGGGGGTTAATGATCAAAAGCTTTTAATAAAACGTGTTTTCATAATAACAGTAATACTTTTTCGTACATTTTTTTTTTTAAATAATCGATTTAATTTAAAAGTTTTTTTCAAAACAAGTAAAATATTATAATAAAAAAAAAATTTAAAACAATTTAACCATATTTTTCATTTTAAATATGCTTTTATTTTTTTAAATTGCTGATTTAAATATGTATCGATATATAATCAAGAAAACTATCTCATAAAAGCTTTTAATGATAACCGGCTTACGATTAAAGCTTTTTTTAGCAGCGGTATTAAAAAATATTTATTTAAATGATTTTAATTAAAATCATCTTTTGTTTTAAGCCATCTGTTTAGAATTTAGTCTAAATAGACTTCCGATGATTTTGGATAAAGCTTTTAATTTGTTGTGACTTTTTCTAATTTATACATTTAATAAAAACCTATCAACAATAAAAGCCAGAGTTTAAGAATCTGCAGTCGAAACCAAAAACTGTCAAACTGTCAAACTGTCAAACTAAAAACGAATATGCGTGTACAACGTTTCACTTTTTGAGTAGGCTAGTCAATGACTATTTACGTGTATTGAATCAGAAGTAAAAGAAACATTTTTTTCTGGCCAATGACTGCAGTTTTTGTCAACGCTGATAAAAGCTTTAATGAAAAAGCTGGTTTCTATCAAGGGATTTCAAGTGTTTAATTAATAACAGATGACTTTTAAAAACTTCTTTTAAAAAAAAAGTTAAAATCTTTAAATAAAAAAATTTAAGAACAAAATCTTTAATAATCTTAGTTTTCTTCTTAAAATTGCTTTCATTTCTTAAATCGTTAATTTAAATATATTTCGATATAAAATCAAGAGAATTTTCCCGTAAAAGCTTTTAATGAAAAAAAGTTAACGATTTAAATTTCCTTAGCAGCGGTATTGAAAAAGACTTCTTGTAAAAATTTTTAATAAAAACCCGCTTTTATTTTAATCCAGTTGTTTTAAAATTTAGTCTAAATGGACTCCATTTAAACAAATTTTCGGAATTTTAAATTTCAGCTTTCTGGAAACTCAATATGGGATTTTTAGGCATATTATTATTGCAAAAATAATTTTCGTGGGAATACAATATTTAATTTTAAATGATTTTGTTATTCGTGCTTAATTTCCCAATTTTTATTTTTAATTTTATTTTAAAAGTAAGAAAATTTTTTATGTTCAAAGTTGATTTGTCAAAGTTTTGCCAACATTTCCAATTTATGAAAAACAATCTAATACGAGCCAAGAGCTTTTATTATTCTCAGACAAAAGTAAAGGAGTGTTTGTGTGTTATGAAAGGAAGCTTTTTAAGTTTTTTGTTAAATATCTAATTGGACTTCAAACTTACTTTAAAATGGTGGTAAATGTGCAAGAATAAAAAACATCTTTAAGGGCAAATTTTCACAACGCAAAAAAGTTCTAATTCAATTTACTATAATTTTGACTATTTTAAAGCCAAAATAAACAAAAATTATTCAACTAACTTTGCAATTTTACTAGTCAAAGACAAACTCCTAGCTTCCTAGCCACTTTTGTATTAGAACAATAACTATGCTTAAAATAATTTTTCAAATAATACATATTTATTATAAAATAAAAGATAAAAAGGAAACTAAACTAGAACTTTTGCTAAAAAGACAAAAAAAAAGGTAAATTAACCAAAACAATGTCAAGAATTTCAGCAACTAGTTTAGTTTTAAGAAACTTCCATCAAAAAAGAAAAAAAATGCTTAACATTTTCCCTGTGTCTTCTGGGATTTTTCACCTACAAAAAAAAAAAAGAAACGTTTTTCTTTTTTCCCCCACCATTATCCATAATGAAAACTACTTTTGCAAGCAATAGCGTGTGTTTTTTTTCAATTTCATTGGGTGTTTTCTAAATTCATAAATCATTTTTAACATAGAATTTTTGTTCATGTTCTTTTAATGTTCTATACTAGAAACATAGAAATGGAATAGAAAACAGCAACGAGAACTTTAAAATGATGTTTTGGCATAATTTAAAGTGTGTTGAAGTAAAGAAAATTATTAGTTTTTTTTTTGTAAAATTATTTTGCTAACATTTTCTAAGATCTTTTTTTTGTGTTAATCTTTTTTTTTTTTTGCTATTTCTATTTTTATAATCCATTATTATGCTTTTAATGGTTATTAATTTAAAAAAAAAAAATAAACAAGAAAATTATAGAAAAATATGTTTAAACTTAAATATTTATGTTCTCATCTGTAACAGATGATGCAAACAGTAAAGAGAGAGAGAGAGAATAAATGGGAAAATTAAATCTTGTATTTAGGCTTTTAGACTAAATGTTAATTGCTTGGGGTTTACTACTCTTATTTGGTGTGAAATCTAAGTCCGATTAATTAAAACAGTTTTTCTAGTCGGCAGATTTTGGCTTAAATTTATTAGACAATAAAAAATATAGTTTTTCCAAAGGAAGGCATGACGGATAAAAACTGGGAGGTGGAATAGTGTTTAAATACAAATTTAGTACATAGAAAAGTAGCTGGAGAAAAAAATTAAAAATTAAAATTAAACACGCGAAAAAGTGCAACAAATAAAGAAAGAAAATTTATTTGTAAAGATATTCTATAATTCGTTAAGGAAGACACGACAATCCAAAGGCTTTGGCTTTGAACTATGTTTTTATTAAAGAAAAGCAAAGAAATGTTTGAGTTTCATTTCATTAAAAATTTTCCTATAAATGTTTTTTGGAATCCAAAACATTTCTGCTAGGGATTCTTAGGCAAGTTCTTAACAAAGATTTTTCGACTCTTCTTCAACTTAATTAGGAAACATTTAGTATAAAGTTCAGCAACTTAGGGCTACAAAATCAGAGCAAGTTAAACTCCTTTTTTGGTTTAAAATTTGTTTAAAGCAACAAATCTATAAATCACTAAACATATAAACCATCTTTAAACGCATAAAATTGGGCGTTTAGACTACCAATACAGATCATATGAATTTGATAAGATTTGTCGTAGTGCTGCCACATGTTATTTTTTTAACAACATATAATACATGGACACTGATTTATAGTTGTTGAGTTTAAACTACATATAAATTCTAGTTTAGTTCAACCAAGCCTGCGTTTAAACCATTATTGATTTATTAGCCATTAGAGGCATTACCTATTTCTTTTAAATAATTAAATCCTGGTTTTTAAACAAACTACACAGAAGTAAAGCTTTATTCAGAAAAAAATTTTACTAAAGCTTAATATGTTCTTAGAAACTGGGAATTATGTCCTTTCGAAGGTTACTTTTTATTAAATTCAACATTTTTTATTTTTCAAATTTATAACAGTTTGGTAGTGTATAAAAATGTCATTTCTGAAAAATTGTAGGAATAGGACTATTACAAAAAAGCTTTATAAAATTCATAACTGAAATTTAGCCCATAGAATAAATTCGAAAAATAAAAAATGTTGAATTTAATATGTTCTTATTAAAGCGGAATATTTGGTCGCAAGAATTAAAGAAAGCTATAACTGACATCGCATAAAATGTTCACCAGAGCCAAAAATCTTGTATGAAAGTAAAAAAAATTCATATTACAAAACCCATACAACTTAGGAACATGATTTTAAAAATTAATTTTTATTTTTCTCGCTTTTTGGCTGTAAACATTTTCGCTCAAGTCAAACGATTTTTCTTCCACTGACCTATAAATTATTATTATACAATTATTTTTTTATGGAAACAGAAAATTGAATTTGTTTTCATCATACAAATATAGGACCGGGATCAATAGACGCAGTACATTTTTTCTGATAAAAATGATGCAAAAAACCTATTTTCGATTTTTTGTCATTTACAGCGTTCTTTAATTCTTGCGACTATATTTTGGTATCGAAGTACATATATAAAATGATTTTTTGCCAGTTTAAATAAGAGTGTCCTGAAAAGCCAGCTAAATATTTTTTAGACTAATTTTGCTCTTAACTGAAGCACTGAAAACAATGTCGCTAACACTTACTTGTTTAAAAAAAGCTTTTAAGCATTTTTCATAAAAGTAAAAATATCTTTGGAAACCAATTTACAAATTCTTATATTATTTAAGTCTAATATGCTTTTAAGTATCTTTAGAGGCGAAAAAAAACCTTTTCTTCATATTTAGTAAGATTTCTTAGCATTTCATCTAAGTTGAAGCACATTAAAGATTTAAAGCTTTTTGACTGCAAATAATAACTACTTTAAAGAAAGCTTTAAGAATCCGCTTAAACTGAGTATATTAACAGATTGGTTAACCCATAAATTTTAAGAGGTTGTAACCCATTATCGGCCGCTACCGTGGGAATATTTTGAATCCCTAGCAGAAAGGTAATTTTGAGACTTTATTTAAGAATATTCACAAAATTTTTCGCTCCTTTATTGCAACATAGTCATATCTTAAAAAATCAAAAATTTTAGGTTACTTAAGCAACAGTGTTCCTTCATTTTTGCAGATAAAGATAGTATATGTCTTACGCATTTTGTAGCGCGGATATTACTATTCAACACTTTTAATAATTGAGTGGATTCAGTGGGACCAGTTTTGTTGGCCCAATCTCATGGCAGTCTTAACCACTGGGTGACAAACAATGCGACTACGAAGTGCTCGAGTGCGTTAAAACGCCACAAACACACATGTAGCAATTTGATTGTATACCTTGGCAGAATCATATACAAGCTACTTAGAAACCCTACCGGGATATCCTCCAACAGGTCAGAGAAAGTAACACCACGATTTGGTATGTGCTCGAAAAATCTTCCTACACGCAGAGAAAAAACAAACTATTTTTAAATAAAATTTTCAAATAATATTATGGTTAATATAATCATATTATTGTCACCAACAAACATATTATGGTTGGATTAGTCCTCCATCAAGAAGCCACAACCATATTATGGTTGCCTCTAAACAAGTTATGGTTAAATATGAAAACAATTTATTTTAAAATTAACAATAGTATTTTCCTCTTTTCTAAGAGCAACACGCTATGGTTCTAAACCAACCATGCTATTATAAGTGTTGGGCATGTTTTAGTTATTTCTGACCATAACATGTTTGGAGGAAACCAAAATATGGTTGTGGCTTCTTGCCAGAGGCCTAATTCAACCATAAAATGGTAGTCGGTGACAATAATATTGTTAAATAAATCTCAATATGTTTAACATTTTCTTTAAAAATTGTTTTGTTGGAGGTGACACATGTTTTTTCTCTGGGTGAACAAACCACTGGTTGATTTAAGAGTAAGTAAAAATCCTCACTGTTGAGCTCATTGTCGTTTCTTAGTAACAATATTTTATCGTCAGTTCGAAATTCAATTTGTTAAAGAGGGTCATTGAGATAAAAGTCAGCTTCATCTATACCTTGATTATACTCCTGCATTGCCTTCTGCTGTGGAATAGTAATAGTTTTTTTTCTTACGGCAAAGCGTTTACCATTCGGCAATGCTTTTACTGAGGAGTTATTGGTTGAAATTGAACATAGTGTTGTCGTTCCAGCGCCCTGGCAATATTTCTTGTTAACTACGGAGCAATTGATGAATTTCTTCGATCTTGCTTGTTTTAGTTTTTTGCAAAATGCACTCATTTAGTAGACAAAGATGACAAAACTATCTTTTGTAGCGACTATTATCTTAAAGATGTAAATACCTTGTAGCTGTTCTGAACCGATCGTCTTCATGTGATATTGCGCTTGTAGTGCTTCCGGCCAGTGATCGATTTTTGGCCACAAAAGATTATGAGTGCTTTGAAGGAAGAAAACTTGACAATTACAAATTGGTTTTGCCGATTCCTAAAATACACTATTTAGGCTTTGAAAGTAATAAATAATACAAATTTAAATATTATAATTTTTTCATACATATTTTATTTGCAAAAATTTGCTAAAAATATTATTTTTTAATTCCTCGTATCAAAATATTTCTCAATATTTTATTTTATTTTAAGAAATCATTACAAATAAATTAATAATTATTCCAGATTTTATTTTTGTGAAAACAGATCGAAAAATTATATTTCAGATGCAAAGAAAATCTTAAGGCTGATTTGAACTGAGAAACATTTTGAAACACAATTTCTTACAAAACACAGCTTTTCAATTCCTATAAAAAGTCTTCGCTTCATTAATCTCCATTCCCACAGCATTATTTTTTTAATTTTCCTTTTCAAGTGATTTCCCTTAATTTACATGTCACCATATTTCCATGTACTTCTGCATCAAACTCTCGCGTGATCCGTCAATAAAGATCTCACTTTAAAAACTATGACAGGTCCCAGGTCCCAAGCAAAAGTAAGGGCTTAATCAGTAGTTTTAACATTCAACTAATGCACACCGATTATAAGACATTGATTTATTAAACTAGTAAAATAGTTGAAATCTCATTTACATTCATTTCAGCAATTTGTGGCAATTAATTTTTATGTTTTTTATTTTTAAACTCATCTCTGAACTAGAATCTTAACTTGCAAAGTTTTCATTTCCTTTTGCAAGAAAAGCACGCAACATATAAGTCTCATAATATATTTTTTTCCTTTACTTTGATATGCAGCTAATTAAGAGATATTTTTCTCATCTTCAACAGCTTCACAAATGTCTAAGACAATTTTCTTTATGGCAACTTATGACGACGATGACTGCTAAATATGTTTTGAAAGAAGTTTGCTAAAGACAAAAGAAAAATATTTTTTTTACACCAAGAACGTGCATTTATTTATGACAGAAAGCTTTGGTGTTCTTTTCTTTGTTCATTATTTAAAAAAAAACGAGGCTTTTAGTTTCATGGAAAGAAATAAAATAAATATGAAGAGTTAATTGGGAGTTTGACACAAATGAGGCCGGATTAAAATTGTATAAAGTAGACTAGTTAATAAATGCTTTAAAATGCCTGGGTGTTTTTCAAGAAAGTAAAAGGCATGAAAATAGGAATTTCAAAAGAATTAAAGAAAAAGTTTGTTTAACTATTTATAGAGAACCAATGTGGCATATTTATAGATGGGATTCTACACGGTATTTAGCCGATGATTTGGCAAATACTGGTTAAATACCAGGTATATACCTTTTTTTTGGAATTTATTTGAGTATTTATTAAAAAGTTATTAAAAACATGGATTTTTTAATGCACTTATTACACTGTGCTAGAATTTGAGACTTTTTGTGAGAAAAGCAAAGCACCTGGCGTCTTCAATTAATTCGGGTAGTCTAACTGTTTTGTTTACGTAAGCTCTTGTTTTCGAAAAGTACCGTTATTTCGGAACTGGTGGAGGTTGCACAACATATCGCATAAAAACTGTATTCTTTTTATATGTACTTTTATGCTACAAAGGGGGATGCAATTGTAATTTTTTTCTTGGCGATATAATAGAGAACTTGATCTAAGATTTTCACAATTCGTAGATATGGCCACTGTACATCGATTTCTTACAAAAAGTGAAACGATGCGATATTTTCGCGTTACTCAAAAATGGTTTAGTTTATTGAACAATCTTAAAAACCGAAATTCCGCAATAAAATGGACTTTACGAAAGGTTTAATTAACAAAATTTCGATATTTTTTTTTAAACCGTCAAAAATTACAAAATGCAGCTATGCTCTTAACAAAGTTGCAAACCAAACAAACCATAAATAATTAAAATCTGTCTACAACTTTTGAATTCATTCACAAAAGACGAAAAATATTAATTTCATTCAATTGCCATATTTGTATGGAAGCTCCCCTAAGGGGTGGTAATAAAGGGCAAGTATATTCTGACAAAATGTTAAGAACGAAAGAGTAATGGAGGCCGGTAATACATTTAATACCCTTAGGGGCGACTTCTAGACAGCTATGGGACTTTTTCTTTAATTTATGAGAGTCCCCTTAAGAAATGGTGATAGCGGGTAGGTATGCTAGAAACAACTGATGATGATGAAAAATACAGGGCGGTATTTGAACCGTCCTAGGCGCTTTAAGCGCCAACTTTAAGAATTTCATTAAACCGCGATATTGGTATGGAAGGCCGCCCCCTAATGGATGGTGGTTAAGGACAAACAACTAATTGAGGTCGGTCATATCTTTTTCCCCCTCAATGCGACTCCAAGGCAGCTATGGGACTTTTTCTTCAATATGAATATGAATCGCTAAGTGAAAAATACAGGGAAGTACTTTAAAACATTCGTTTTAAGAATGGTGCAAGTTTTCTGTTTTTAATTGGTAAAGGGGAGAATTGACTTAAAATTGATATTATCTAAGATGAGACTTTTTGCACTGGCTGCTTAGCAATACTCAAATGAGTTACATGAAGTTAATGTCAGAAGTTCCCTTTCTGCACTCAGTGATTCATATGAAGACCTTTTGTTTGAAAAATTGTTTTATAAGTGCAGCAGAAAGATTCTTAAGTTATCGATCACTATTGATCAGTTTTTTTTGTGCAAAAATAGTAGATTAAAAAAAGCTCTTTTTTGGCCATTAGAACATTTTAAATAATTTGCTGAATTTGTATTCCAGACATATTTCTGAAAATTCATCAATCTTTATTCAAATTAAAAAAAATAATGTTTGGTTCTTAAATCATTTGTTTAGCAAATTACTTTTTTCTTAAACCTATTGCCGCTTTACACGAATAAAAGTAGTGATTTCAATCAAGAAGCGTTTTTGTAATATTTCCCATGCTTGGGTCTTAAGTCTTTTGTTTCATCCCCATATAAAACGAATTTAATTCGACTTTTCTGATTTTTTTTTCCAAATTTTTAATCTGATTTATCAATTGCAACTTAGTGCAATTAAAAATTCATTAACCATTTGCCGAAATTACATTTATTTTCATTTGTTTCTTTCTTTCTAATAACAACTAATTTCTTTTCTCTTTTATGCAAACTAACAACCAACAATTATTTTAACATTTTCCAACAGAAATAAATAAAAAGAAAAAACTAATCTGTATTTGAATATCAAGTGAAAAAGAAAAACTAAATTTACACAATTTTCTTTTTGATAGAACTCTGCAGGCACTTAAAGTCACCTGAGGCTCTTTGAAGCTTGATGATGTTATTGTTGTTGTTTAACACTTTTAACACTTTGTCCATGTTTTCTTCTTGGCGTTGGATTTAAGTTAGTAAGAAATCATTTAATCATGCACACTGTCAAGGTGAAATTAAGCAGATTTTTAAAAACAAAACAAAAAAAAAACGCCATTCAAGATAAAATTTAGAAAAAAAGAAAATTTTGCAAGTATGTAATTTTTTAAGGAAATGAAAATTATTTTCTGCGGCTTTGTGGCTATAAAGCTGATAATTGCGGCAAAAGTGTTGACGATTTTGATTATTTGTTTGTTTGTTGTTTGTGGGTTTTATTAATCTTCGTAATTAAGAAATTAATAATTTAATCATATACATATACGAACATAGTCGTAAGTTCCTTTATAGTAAAAAAAAACAACCATTGTAAATGAGTTTTTTTTTTTTTAAATGTGTGTTAATCTTCACACTTGTAGTCTAATAACAAACATTCGTATATTTTTATTTTGTTGCTCTTAATCAAAAGATTTGTTTCAATAAAAGCAAAAGAGTTAATTACCATCGTAGTTAGTTTTACTGAGGTGGTTTCAGATGTCAAGCAGGATGTAGAAGTATCTTTTTCTTGGAACTTTTTTTATTTTTAAACAATTTGTTAGCCACTAGGGGAGGTTTGTATGTTTTATCAGATGTTTTCTAGAGAAGCAAAAAACGAAATTTTGTAAACATTTGTTTATTTGCCGGATTAATAACGGATTGTTTATTTGACAAAATAATAATAAATAATCCAATATGGCAAACATATTAACAATATTTTTATTTAATTAATGCAACAGTTTGTTAAGGTTGCTTACTTAATTAGTCAACAAGAAAAAAACAATTAATTACAAAGAACTAGTTTTGAAAATCATGCTACTACAAAGTGGAATAACAAGTGTGCCTCACATGGGCTTAATTTGCAAGCAACAAATTCATAGAAAGAAGTAAAGCTACCGAAGCCATTAAGTGAATGATTTGTATATCAAGGACTGATATTAAAATATCAAGTATTAAGAAATCCTTATAGGTATACCCAGATAGCTTTTGAGTGATCATTATTTGTAAAAATCACCTAAATTAGTCTTTGAAGATCACTTTCGATGATTGACTTATCACTTGAGCGATCGCAGAAAGAATTCACATATGATTCATTCATATGCCCAAAAAGGGATAAGAAAATTTGCCATTTTTGATCAAATAATGAGCAAATGCGGTTACGTTGCTCTTGAAGCAGAATTCGAAAAGATTCGATTAGGATACTAAATGCTTGCTAAATACTAGAAGTATATTGTATTTTGTATTAAAAATTTCTTATGGAAATCCCTTTAAGAAATGAAGAAAGCGGGTTGGTATGTAAGCAGCAAATCATGGAGATGCAAAATAAAGAGGATTGGTCATTGGTCTAGAGGCATTCTAGGTACTGCAGGGGCCAAATTTAAGAATTTTACTAAACCGCAATATTTTTATGGGAGCCCCTTTAAGGGCTGTTGATAAAGGGCAATTATGTTCTAAGAAAATGTTAACGGCAAAAAACTAATAGAGGCCGGTTATACAGGACATAAAACTAATAGAAGCCGGTTAGACATTTGATCTCCCTATGGGCTACTCCTAAGCAGTTATGCGACTTATAACTCATGTATTTGTCTTGCTTACCTTTAAATCACCCTTGTGTGAAAAACCACACAAAATGAATCTTTTCTACACGACAATTTAAAAAAATTGTTGAGGTAAACTAAAAGTGCAAGTGAGAACATAATTTTTGATTAAAAAATATTTTTTTGTAACGGAATGCGTCAGAACTTATTTGAGTTACCCTCGTGTGTGGATTTCCACACATAAGTAATTTCTATATAATTTGCACTAAAAACAAAATTTTCTGCCGGCAAATATGTATACTTTTGATATTGTTGCGAACTGCATGCAATAAATGTGAGTGCTTATATAAAATACACACAAGCTTTCTATGGTTTGTTGTTGATCACCAACGGGAAAATACATCATTTAAGTTAAATAAATCATGACTTTGATTACAAACGAGCTATGGCGCCACAGCAAAGTAGGCAGCCATTGCATATGTGTGGAGTAACTAACGTAAGTTTTTTTGAGGGTGATTTGAGGGCTAATGCAGTAATTTGGGAGTTCTTTTTGATTTGCTTTGAACAATTATATCCAGTTAGTGGTGGCATGTTTTTACTGGTATGTACATTAGGGAAATAACTTTTTAACAATTTTTTAAAATATCAAAATTGGCATAGAACAGTCCGATAGAGCATAAACGACTACAAGGGATCGTATATTTATTTTTTCGCTAAGGTCAAAAAAGCTCACGCACCAACCGCGATGAAGTTTTGAAAATTTTTAATTTTCTTTTTGGTTAAGAAAAATTAATAATATGTTTATTTAAAACAAAAAAAAAACTCAAGTATGAAATGTCATTCATATTTAGAGATGGTAAGAGATTTTTCCGCAAACCAAAACGTTTTAACGAAAAAAAAATTAAAAATAAATAAAAAAAAACACCGTATAAAAGTATGAGTATTCAATATTAAGAAGGCAGACTCAAAATAATTTTAAATTATGTAAAATAACATTTTTGTTAGTTCAAGTCCGTGCTTTAAAAATGTCTTTCAAGAAAAGAAAAAGCAATTGGTGCGTGAATTTTTTTGAGAAAAATTACAAAAGATTATGGTTTTCGTGGTTACTTGGACATGGTTGACCTCATGGTACTGTGCCAAAAAATTGGTTATACCCCTAATGTTCATAAGTGTTTTGTTTTAACATATTTTTTAAAAACTTTTAGAGAAATGTTGGGTTTTATGGCTATGATTTCATCTATAATATAAGGTTTTTAGTTGGGGAATGATTCTTTTCTTGTCAACATACACTCTTTCTTTCAAATATCTAGAAGGACAACTATTTGGAGCTACTAAATTCTGTGAACGTGAAGGTTAGTTAAAATCTCTTGCGTGTAAAATAATGCGTTCAAAGAAAATGCGCTTTAAAATAGTCTCTAACCTGCAGTATATACTATGGCTCGATCTTGTTGCAAGCATAGGACTGGATTGTTTTTTAGAACTGACATAAAAAATTTCCCAGATTTTCCGTCGACAGAGATGCAAATACCAATGTCGTTTTAAAAATATATAATCCTATCATTATTTCGGACGATAAAGCACACCAAACAGTACACTTAGGTGGATACACATAATTGTTGCTGATGAATTGCTCTAGGATTCTCCGTATCCCAAATCCAGTGGTCTTGCTTACTGACGTAACCATTTAATAAAAAAACAGGCTTTATTGCTCATTATCAAGTTATAAATAGAGTTTGGAGTTTCCCCTTTCTTCTTTGTTCAGAAACGATTGGCATAGTCAGAAGGCATTTAAAACAAAAGTTATAAATATAATGCACTCTGCTTTACTCTGTTTATTTATTTTCCCCATATTCCAATTTTAAAAATCAATGGTTTCTTTAATACAACTTTCTTTATTTCTTTTTTTTTTTAAATCCTAAATACATTGACCATTATGTTAATAGTGCATAACCATATCGCTTATTTAATCTGGTTACTATGTAAAGACTTGAAGAAATTTATAAACGTGATTACTTTAATTGTTTAAGAACTCAAAATAAAATAAAAAACAAACAATTTATAAATATTTAAACGCTAACTTTAGCAATTAGTAAAGCATAAAGTGATTTGGTTTGTTTGTTTTTTTATGTTAAATAAAACAACAAATTGTTCTAAATTTATAAACAAGACAAAAGGAAAAAGCTTAAATAACCAAAACAGTGTTTCGGTTTTATTAATTTTTTTTATATTGTAACTTAAAATCTGATAAAATTTCCAAAGCACGCATTAATAGCAAAGTCAGGTTGGCAGCCAGGCAGGCAATCATGCGTGTAAACATAACAAGCCCAAACGTGATTTATATTTTAAACTAAAACAACAAATAAATCTTGATGAAAAGAATTTTACTAAAAAGTATTTAGAAAATAATAAAATTTATTTAAAAAAAGAAAAAAAATTCAAAGAGAAAAAAATGTAAAACAAAGCCAAACGGTAAAAAGTTTTTGTTTTAGTCTTTTAAACTTACTTTATAGAAAAGATACAAACCTCGGTTACCACACTAGATACAGCTATTCTACTCTTTTCTGTTTTTCTTTTTTTCTTTTTTTTTTTGTACAAACATTTACTTAACATTAATGCATTTAGCAAATTGTTACAATTTTTCTATTGTTTTTAATATGTTATAATTGATTACCATATAAAAAATATGGGCTCCTAAACAATAGACCACTAGTTAAGTTTTTCTTCTACATTTTTTTTTCAAATTTGTATTCTATTTTTGGTTTAAGGTCTTTTCTATGCTCTAAAAACTTAGAACAGTCTTTTAGCCACGGTCTATATGTAGAGTAAATAAGTCATATGACAATTTACCTAATTTTTTCAATGTTTTTTTTTTCTTTGTTATTTTCTTTTGGAAGTTTTTTTTCTTTCTTCTGGTTTGCTTTATTGTGCTGTTATTGACCATTTATAGAGGAGCCTGGGTGCATTTTAAACATTATAATGCAATCACTTAAAAACAAGCCATTGTTTGGTAATTTTTATTTATTTTTTTTAAACAGTTTTGTTTTTAAAAGAGTAATTTTTTGGTTTTTATTTTAAGCGAAAAGGTGGTCAGTAGGGAAATGCTTCAAAGAAAAAAAAAATAACTTGTTAAAAAAAATTAGGAGATTTATTACTTGTTCTGCTTTAAGCTAAAAGATTTAGTAGGGGTATAAAATTCAAGGGGACTTCATTTTGTAAATAAATTAGTCATAAAAATAATGAAATGGCTTTACTTTATGATGATTAGACCGAGAATAACTGATGAATCCTTGGTATAGTGACAAAGATTCACCAGGTGTCTGCAATCAGAAAGTGCAATAACCTACACTGGTATACTGATGGTTCCAAGTCAGAGCGTAGAGTAGGAGCAGGGGTAGTTGGACCTAATACGCGAATCTCGATAGCCATGGGTAAATCGCCTAGCGTATTCCAGGCCGAGATTCACTCTTTTGATGTGAGTTTCAGCGTTTAAGAAACTGCAGTCTTCCACTTCTTCATAAGTCATTGGCAAAAAAAAAAAATTTTTGCTTTTAGGTCTGATTCATCAATTGTTAACAGTTGTACACAAATGTTCCTTTTTTGTTCTAAAGTTTTTGGTTTCGACTATTGTTTTTTGAACTCTGGTGAGTTGCATTGACATTATCGGAAAGGGAATGGTTGGCAACAGCATTGTAACATTCACTGAAAGCCAAGCGGACATTAAAGCACCCTCTTCCTGGAAACTATCCTCAAAGTTGGTGATGGAATAATGGAATGGCTACAGGTGCTAGGCGTGAGGACAAGAGTCCCAGGAAATAAAACGGCTGATGAAATAGCCAAGGCTGGTTCAAACACCCAAACGGTGGGCCTCGAGCGCTTTTTTTGGCTAACTTGGGCCACTACCCAGTCCACTTTCGAGGACTGGGCTCTCAGGGAACATAGGAGGAACTGTCTATAGCTTTCCGGGAACTATAATAGCGACGAAATGTCTAAATAGACAGGAACTCCAATTGTTGGCGGCTTATTTTTATAGCCTACCACACGGTCAAGTGCGACCTTTTTCGTATGGGCCTGTCAAGAACCAGGAATATTATGATGAAGACGTGTCCCCTGGGCATTAAGTGTGTGACTGTCCAGCTCTGGTATGGGCCAGACGTTAACATTTACGCCATGGCACAAGCAGTGCATCCGTAGTCAGTACAACACCAGCAAAATAATTAATTCAATTCTTCGCAGTGCCGTCTCTAATCAGGAGAAATATCATGCCGTCTTAAAAAAAATTCATAAAAATTCATTCTATTTTTGGAACAAAAATTTTACCAATTTTTTGTAAAAAAAATGTAGGTAAATGACGTTTACGAAAAAATTATACATTAAAGTCTAAACACAATAAGGGTCCTCATGATATCGTTTATAAGTCTCGTAATCTGTGCAAACTGTGCATTTTTACGCCCTCGTAAATGAACTGTCAAAAATTGTATGAGAATCATTTACACAAACTTGGTAAATTTGCCCAACAATTTTGTCTCGTAAACTTGCGCTGTTCAATTGTGCATTTATACAAACAGATCTTTGAATGATTTTAACGTCGTTTTCAGTGTCTATAAATCACAAACAATAAATTCTAGCAATAATTTCAGTAAATTGGACTTTTGGCTTTCTTTTAGCATTTTTAAAAGCAAATTTCTCATACATATTAATAACAAATTTAAACACAAATTTTTATATTTTTGAATTTTAATTTTTAATTTATTTTTGTATTGACGTTTCTTACAAACTGACATTAATTGTTTAAAATTACACAAAAGTAAAAAAAGGGGCTTCATGAAACAAGACTCGTAAGTTTGCGCATTTGCACAAATGGCAATTTTAAGCGTCATCATGAGGACCCTTAATGTAACGATAATTTACTGCGGTGCGATTTTTCATACGATTTTGAAGTAAAAAACCGCAGTGCGGAACGAAATAAAATTAAAATCTATTTTATTTTCATTGCGGACTTTCTTTCTCTCTCAACAAAGCGAATTTAATTCGCCTTGTCTCTCAATTTTTGATACTCGTTCTCTTTCTGATGTTGCCATAGTTTTTGAATAATTGGTTATGTTCCCAACGTTATTGAAAACAAACAACATGATAAAAATGTATGCACAAATAAATTAATAAAAATTTAAACAAAAAATGACAACTATTTCCGTCGCCGTCTTCCGTTGTATTATGTTTATGTTTCTCTCCCGCAACGAGAAATCGCACCGCACCGCAAACATTCTGTTTAGACTCTTAATGATGAAACAGAACTGGGGCTGAACGATGTTTTTCATACAGTTTGACATAAAATTATGCCAGAGAATGCGGTCGAGAAATAAAATAAATTTTATTTTGAGGACATTTTTCTAATGCTCTCAAATGTAGACACTTATGGTGTTTTCTTTTCTACAAAAAAATGTGCCTTTTTTTTAAAAAAAATTCAATTTGGTGTCTTTTTCTTAAAAATTTTGCTCCCGAAAAGGGTGGCTTGTTTTATCCTAAAAAACTCATGCTTCTCGGGAGCAACATTTTTAAGAAAAAGACACCAAATTGAATTTTTTTTAAAAACAAGAGAAAACAAAAGAAAGGAGAGAGAATTTGAAGTCACTGCCGACGTTTTAATTATGGGCTTTAGAATTTTTGATTGAAGTTGAAGACTCAATTCTGTTTTGTCATTAAGGTTTAATTGAGTGCCGGTACGAGACGGCACACTTGTGTTCTTACTGCAGACCCTGTGTAATACCCTGATCCCCGAAGCCTCTTTCGTTCTCTGGTTAAAAGAAAAATTGAGTCTTGCCTCAGGTAAAACACCTTGAACGGCTAATTTAGGCCTCCCAAAATGCCTTAGCCGAATATATTTAATATCAAAGCATTGACAGAGGATTAAATGTTTAATATCGTCCATTTACATTAACTCACTTACATGGGTCCCTGGCAAACTGCGACCACTTTTACAGATTAGAATTTTCATGTAGCTTATAATTTCGTTATTTCTGTTTAATACTTTCTTTGAAATACCGACTGACGCGATGGTGAAAATATAAAAATGATGCCATGCCCTGAGAGTCTTTTATCTAAAAAAGTTTCTAACCACTGCAAATAATATAGTTCGATTTCTTTTTATATGTGATTTAAACTTGAAGCTTCAAACAAAATGTTGCTGGTTTAAGCTTTAAGAGAAATATTGTTATGTTTTTTTTTGCGAATCAAACGGATTTTGGTGACAAATTACCCTGACAAGATAATCTCAGTTGATGACGAAATGCGTAAAATAAGTAAAATTTTACAAGATTTAAATGCAAATCGTGCTTTTAGCTTTTTTTAAAATGAAATGGCTGGCTTATGATTAAGCCCCAAAAGATTTTCTTTTCTGAGAATTTTTTTGTAAAAATTCCCAATCTCAGCTTTCATCTTATCAATATTATTCATTTCTTTTTATAAAAAATAAAGTTGTAATGCCAATTCATTTTTAAGTAATTATTTGAGAAAGTTTGCGGAAAATCCACTGCTAAAATTGGTTAGCTTAGCATAAATTTATCTTGTACAGTTTGTGTTTGGCTTAGTTATTTTGGTAATTTCATTAAATGTAAATCAAACAACTTTGTCTGGCCATTTGATATGCCGCAAATATCAACAAATGCGTATTGTGTCTTAAGTCTTTTGTTTTCTCTCCAATGACTAATTTTGAGTGAGCGTTATTTTGGTTTTAAACCAACCCACCAGTAGCATATGAACAACCATGAATTAAGATTTCTGTTTAAAATTCTATAAACGTTATTACTTCTTAAAAAGTCATATAAAGTGAAATTTTATAGATATGAGTTGAAAATCAACCAGAAAAAGACAAACTTACCTTTTGCGGAAAGATAATAAATGTTGAGGTGGGTCTATTTCTGTATGGATTAAAGAAACTGAAAGTAAATAAAAAGAAAAGAAAACAATAAAATTAGTTTAAACTGGATTATAAAGAAATTAACTGTATAGAAAAAACGTGTAATAAAAAATAAAGCTAAAGAAAAAATTTTAAAAGTTTTACAGAATTTTAAAACCTGAGCAATTTTCTGAGCAAAATCGTTTTATAAAATTTTAAGAAACCTGAATTTCTTTTTTTTTTTAGGGTGGTACAACCATAACGCACGAAGTTAATTGTGAGTCACATTTCAGTTCTTGACAAATTCAACCATGGAGAGGTGCACAATTGATCAGCGCCTTAAGATTGTTAACGCCTTTTACGAAAATGTACGTTCAAATCAAAATGAATTTCGTAAGCTTCGTGATTTTTCTGGTTAGCATAATTGACCAAATGTGTTGACAATGGGAAGAATTGTGCGCAAATTTCAGCAAACCGGGTCTTGAGTAAATGTGAAAACACCTATGCATTCTCGCCTAGTTCGCTCTGCGAAAAACATTGCTGTTTTTCGCGATAGTGGGGTAGAAGAGCCATCAATCTCGGTTCGTGAATGGTGTTCACTATCGCGAGATGCCAACGGGGTTCTTGTGGACAGGATATGGACCTGCACGAACTGTGGTTCAAACAGGATGATGCCACACAACCAACAAAACAGTGGCTCCTTTGCGCGAAAAGTACAAAGGCCGTGTTATCTCACGTCGTGGCGATATTAAATGGCCGCTACGATCATGTGATTCAACGGTGTCAGAACTTCTTTTCTTGAGGATATTTAAATGAAAAAGTGTACGTCAATAAGCCAAGAACAATTCAATGGCTAAAGGATGAGATAATTCGGCACATTTAGGCTTTGAATCTCAATTATGTCTCAGAGTCATTGAAACTATGGACTATCGGATTGAGGAATGATACGGAAGTCGTGGCGAGAATTTCATAGAATTTTCATAGATCCTTCTATCATTATAAATCAATATTAAGATAATTCTCTGAAAACTTTTTATTTTATTTACAATTAACAGAGCTTTAGTTTTTTTAACTTAATAAAATTTGCTTAATGAAATAAATTTAAAATAATATTTGTTTTAAAATCTGCAAAAAATGCATTATATAATGTTTGTCAGTAGGCTTCATTTTATTTTCCTCATTGTTATTTGTCTTTGGAATTGACAAATAAAAATATGTTTTTTTTTAGTTGCTCCATGAAGCAAATTTTGTCTTTAAAAGGCAAATTTATTCTTTAAATTTACTGTTGAAAAAGTAGGTGACAACACCAAATTTGTTTAATCTTTTAAAATAAAAAATATTTAAATTTATTTTACTTTTTTTTTGTTTTTGGCAAAAATTTAACTCTGTCATCATCTCTGTTAACCATTTTTGGAGACTGATATTTATGTAAATTATTATAAGTCTTAAAAAAAAATTCCAAATTTATTTGGAAAATTTTTGTATTTTAGATTTTTCTTGGCTGGTTACTTCAGTTGGCTTAAGCAAACTGTCTTTTTATTTGACTGCCCCACAACTCTGGGTCAACTTTCGCTTTATGTTGTTCAAGCCAATAGAAGACCAAAAACAAAAAAAAAAGAAACAAACTTTACAAAACAATTTTGTATGTTAAACCGGCCGTTTCATATTGTATTTAGAAGTACAAAAAACTAATCTACTGGCCAATGTGTCTCTTTCTTTTTTGCTTTATTCTGTTTATTGAAGCTACTAGTTTTTAGCTTAATTTATAAATTTATTTTCTAGTATCATCTTTAACATTTATCTTTAAAAAGTATTGTTTTTTTTATTATTTTGTGTTAAAAAAAATTCTTAACCTTAGGAATCTTAAAGTTTAATTATTGTTTAATAGAAAAACGGTGGAGGCCTTTTTGTTAGTGGCTTAGTTACTGTTTTAAAGCCTGAAAATTGTAAAAACAAAAATATTTAAACAGCAACGTTATTAAGAACAAATGAAAAAGAAATTGGAAAAAAGTTTTTGTTAAAAGTCTTTTGTTTTTTGGGTTAAAGATGTTTTAGTTAGAAGACTTTCCCTGTATTCATAAATTTTTTTTTAATTTAATAAAGGTTAAAAGAACCTTTAGTAAATAACGTTAGTTAAATTTAATAATCCTTTATGAATACGGGGGTTAGGCCTTAAATTTTTTTTGGAAATCAATCTGTGTTTTTTTTAAGCTCATTAGATCTTGAAATTGGAAAAAAAATAACACAAATACAAATTTAAACAAAAAAAAAAATAATTCCCTTAAAATTTGAAATTCTTTTGGCGAATGCTTTTAAAGGATCGCCTTCTGGATGCCAAATTTTGTATAATTTTTCAGGAAATAAGGTGTAATGATGCCCAAACCAGTGAACCGAAGCAAACGATTAATTTTTCTGTATATAATGGATTCTTTAGGGTCTGTTGTTTATTTTACTGATTGCATATGCGCCAAGTTTGTTCATTAGCAAAAGGCATATGACGATAGTGGAGCCGTACGCCGTAAAAGTCACGAAGTCGTCTATTGGTTGCGGGAATCGATGACTGATTTTTAAAGTTAACTTGGATAATTTGGTAGCATCATTGAAGCGTAATGCTGTTCATGATTAGTTGCCAGAGCATACTAATCACAAATGCTAAAAAATGGGCGCAGTATAAAAGTTCGTTTGACACCTAAATCTTTCATTAGTTATATCTTACTTGAAAAACATCCTTTACTGTACACAATAGAAGAAATAAAGCAACAAAATGTAAGGAAGTTTGTTTCTTAATTGTTTTGCTTTTAGTTTTTTTCTGTATTTATAGAATAAATTTTCATTCTTGTGCTCACCATTGTCTCTTTTAAAGTTATAGTGCATCATATGCAAATCTCCTAAACTGCAAAGTCTATAAGTTTCTTTTTCCCAATTTTGTAGACATTTCTGGTTTGTCAATCAATAGCCTTTGTGAAATATGTCATTATATTTATCTGGAGAACGGATAGAGCTAACGTTGCAAAATTAGGTACATGCAACTTGGTAATCACTACACTACAATCATCAAAATGTTGTCGAGATTGGAGAAAATGCAAATATGGAAGATATTTTTGTATTACTCTAGAGCCCTGCCAGCAAAACTTTCCAAATCTTATTTTGTACAAATAGCTTCGATGTGAATGCTTGACATCTGGCAAAAAGTGGGCGGGATTGGATAAGTGGGCATGGTACAAAAGAGATTTCTTTTTATCTGGAGAAAAGAAGGAGAAAAATTATCCAAATTTTGTACACACATTTGGTTGGGTTGTAAATACACAAGATCCGTTAAGAAAGTGGATTTAATTGCATACCCATACAAAGACACTACAAATTGGTTATCTGTAGTAAATATTCTTTCGTTATTAATACAAAAGATCTGTTTAAAAAAAATTTACTATTTTGTTTCGATAGGGGCAGCGAAGCGCACCGGGTACAGCTAGTTTATTTATACACATAATATACAAATGTTTTTTTTTTTGACATTTGCCTTGAACGTTTGCTCTAATTCAATAATCATATGATAATTGAGTACAACAAGCTGTACAGCATAAAATAAAACTTTATTATTTAGCACTTTAGAATACTTTGTGAATTGTCAAAATATTTAAAAAGGATGGTCCAACCAAAACGTACGATTTTAATTGTAAATAAAATAAAAAGCATTCTGCATATTGGCATTTGGCCACGGCTTCGTTGGTCCATATTTTCAATGACTCTGAGGAATAATTAAGGTTCAATGTCGTTAATGTGCTGAATTATCTCATCCTGAATTGTTCATGCTAATTGACGTACACTTTACTTTTAAATATCCCCAGAGAAAGAGGTCCAACGGTGTCAACTCGTGTGATCGTAGCGGCCAAATAACATCGCCGCGACGTGAGATAACACGGCAATTGAATTTCTCGCGCAAAAGAGCCACAGTTTTGTTGGCTGTGTGGCAAGTGGCACCACATATCGTCCAGGTCCATATACTCAATTTCTGACCACAAGAAGTCCGTTATCATATCGCGATAGCGAACATCATTCACGGTAACTGCTGGGACGACCCCATTTTCGAAGAAGTACGGCCCGATGACGCCGCCATTCTATAACCTACACCAACCGGTCACTCTTTGTGGTTCCATTTCCTACAGACACGGTTTGCTAAAATTCGCGAACAAGTCTCGCTATTGTGGACACATTATGTGGCCGATAATGCAGAGCAAAAAATCACGAAGTGCACGAAATACATTTAGAATTGAACGCCGATTTTCGTAAATGGCTTCAACAATATTAACGCGCTGCTCAATTGTATACCTCCCCATGGGTGAATTTGTCATACACTGAACCAAAGAAATGTCAAATTAAGTTGGACAACCAATTTGTCTTTAAGGTGTGATTCGCAATTAACATCGTGCATTATGATTAGACCACCTTTCCCCACAGTTTTTTGGGAAATTCTGTTTTTAAAATAAATGTTCCGTTTCTAAATTTTTGGCGCCCTATGCTCCAATGGGAGTTAGAGGAACACATATATATATTTCTAAATAGCATTTAGGCCCATTTTCACAGTTTACCGATAGCTAAAAGTAGACTTTAAGCGGCCTTATAAAAGTGTTTCAATTTTAAAACTTAAATTTAGCCTTAAGTGAGCGATAAAGTAAATTAAGCTTCATCTTACCTGGTATGTTAAAGTAAAGTTGTAATAGCGGAACACTTTTTTTTGGGGCCGGTTTAAGTCTACGTTGTGAAAACGGGCCTTAGAATATTAATTATATAAAGTGCAGCTAAAAAGTTGCTGTTCTAAATCTTTCGTTTTTTTTCAATTAAGCAAATAAATCTAAATAAATCTACTTCTTTGCTTAAATAAACTTTATTCATATTTCTTATTCATCAATTTCCCAGAACTTCAGAAAACCCTAATATCCTAAATAAAGTTCACCTCTAAAGAGGTTTTAGTTCCCATGATTCTAATTTACTTTTCCTGACTCTCTTTTCCGCGCTAAAACTCTCAACTAATTTGTCAAATCTCTAGCCTTTAGTGAAACCATCTTACTTCACTCATTAACAGTATTATTCTTTGAGGCTGTTTTTTTTGTTTTTGCTTTTCGTGCTTGTGTTTTTTTTTTTTTTTTGTTAAGGTGTAAAAAGTTTAAATATTTGCAATAAATAAAATTGCTACATTGTACTTGTTATTTCTTCCGTTTTTTTTTATTTTATTTTTTTTTTGTTCAAGTTTTTGTTTCTTTCTTTATGTTGGGTGTTGTTGTCGTTTTTATTTAAAGTACACACACTTAATATATTGAATGTCTGGCCTGAATAGAAAGTGGGGCTACAGTTCAATGCCTTTTGCACAAGCAATTTTTCTTGTGTAGTGCTGGTGTAAGTTTTTTGCAAATATTTTGTGCAGTTTTTTGGGATACAGTACAAAAACAAAATTTTTCGTTTCGTGAACTTCGTGATTTTGTTGGTCAGCATAATCGATCAAATGTGACTACAATGGGGAGAATTGTGGGCAAATTTCAACAAACCGGGTCTGTAGGAAATGTAAAAACGCCTGTGCATGCTCGCCAAGTTCGCTCTGCAGAAAACATTGCTGTTGTTTGCGATACTGTGGCAGAAGCGCCGTCAACCGCGACATGTCGTCGTGCCCAACAATTGAACAGCTCGATAACATCAACGATGCGAGTTTTGAATTTACACGCTTACAAGGTTCATTTCCCTCAAGAGCTGATGCCTACGTCAATACGCCGAATTGTAAGAGGAACAGACAGAAGTTAATGGTGACTTTACAAGGAAAATCATATTCATTTGATTTGACACCGTTGGACTGCTGTTTTTGGGTATATTTAAAAGAAAAAGGGTACCTAAATAAGCTAAGAACAAGGCTAAGGGGTGAGAAAACTCGGCAAATTAACGACATTTCACCTCAATTATGTCTCGGGGCCATTGAAAATATGGACCATATGATAGAACAAAGCCACCGAATATTTTGTTTCGAACAAACCTGTCATACATCCTTCTGTACTAATAAATAAATATTAAGATAATTCTCTGAAAACTTTTTGTTTTATTTTCAATTAGCATCGTGCATTATAGTTGGACTACACTTTAATTCAAAAAGCAAGGGTTTGCAAACCTTCTATTCAATTGGGGCTATGGACAGTTGACAGTTTTTTTAAGGTTCAAAGCAAATGATTCATTAAGTTTACCAAGCCATGACTTTCTTATATTTATGCAGCAGCGCGGCAACTTGACTTAAAAATATGACCATTAGACCCCAAATAGAATTTTTTAATAACAAAAAGTTGAAGATTCAAAAAAACCTTTTTTGCAAAATCGTTTTTTTATATGCGTTTTTGATAATTTTTTTGGCAACACTGGTCTCAACATTTTTGGTAAAAAAAAACTTTTTTGTGTGCATATCTATTCACAAAGTACAGAGACCTTTCGACTTCAGATGCACACAGAACACTTAGGGGAATATTAAACAGACACAAAATTGACTGAAGACATATGAGCTGTCGTCAAAGCAGGTTAATGTCGCATAGTTAAATAGAAGAATGCCTTTCTTGTCAAAGATTGATTAAGGCTGCGTGTGTCTTAAGTCTTTTATTTTGCATAATCTTTTCAGTTAAGTTTTTTCTTCTAAGTTTTCTTTGTTAGCTAGGCTGACTTTTTTAACGTAGTGCTGCAATGCAACATTAAAAGGAATAGCTTCTAAAACTTCACTTGTTTGTAGACAATGCCTTGAGTTAATAAACTCCACTACTTTGCTGTAGACAATGCCTTGAGTTCATTATTGCATTGTAACTGACCACTTTGTTGCGAAATTTGTGCATTATTTTTATTTGTGATACTTTTGCAACGGATTTGTGTTAAGTGATGCTTTGCAATCCTAAGTTTAGGAAGTCAGCCGTAGTACCAAAATTAAAAAAAAATGGTTTTAAAATAAGATTTTTATTAAAGTTTTGTCGTTCTGCTTTAATATTTATTTTTAATATTAAAATTTGCGATGATAAGTTTGACTACAGTGTAAACCCCATTAACGGACACCTTTCTTTAATGGACACCCTTTCCTGGTTCCGGCAGCGTTCTAAGGGAACGAAATCGAGTTCCTTTTAGAAGCCTTTCCTCTTGCAAGGATACATTTTAAGTGTCCCTTCGTTGACCGCTCTTAAGAGATTCCACTGTATATTAAACTGCTTGCCGCAGTTGACATTTGCTACATAATCTATTAACTTTTCATTATTCTGTTTGCCTCTTCTTTTAAAACTAGAGCACAAGTTTGTTGCTTAAGTCTTTCGTTTGCTTACAGTCTTCCGTTCGTAGTTTTTCCTTATTTCTTTTTTGCATTAAGTTCACCTACATTTTTCCAAGTTTGTTATACTTTTCCATATCATTTAAATTTTTTTAAACATTTATTTATACAAAAGCAGAAAAAAAAGATTTATATCTTTTTTTATAAAGAAGAAAATAACGAAATAAAACTCACAAGACGACATTGTTTAAAAACACAAGTTTTTATGCAAAAATTCAGAGAAATAGAAAGAAATGTGAATTGAAATACAAAAATCTACTTTTAGACAATAAATTTTTCAATGCACTTTACAGCCTTAAAGTAACAAACAATTTATTTGTTTATAAACATTTCAAGATTTGCAAATACTATTTCTCATGATGCAGAGAAAATAATTTCACTTTTCTTAAACACATTTAATTTAAAATCACTCATTTGTTAGTCAAGAAGAAGCAGTAGCAGCAGCAGCAGCAAAAAAACAAATTAAATAATTTTAAACTAAAATAGCGTGAAAAAGAAATTACTAAAAATATTAAAAGTAATTTAATGATTTGAAACATTGTTGTTTGGTTTTTTGTGCGAAGAAAAGGAAGAAAAATGTTTTTATATACAGTGTAACCAACCTTAATGGCCATCTTAATAAAACGGACATTGTTACCTGTTACCTGCAGCTTTCTAAAGCACAGATTTGAGTTGTTTGTACAACTCAGAAAGCACATTGAAAAATGGCTGAAATAAAAAACCCTAATAATAATTTAACTTATAAAATACTGTCATAAAAACAACAAAATTTATTAATTAGCTTAATGAATTTCTGCAATAAAACATATTAAAAATTTCATTGAAATACGAAATTTTTTCATTAAAATAATGAAAAAATGTCTTTAAACGTTTGACTTTTCATCATTATGTCAATGAAGTGTTTTATTATTGTGAAAACAGTCATAATAAAATTGCTTGCAAAAAGTTCATCGAATTTATGAAATATTTCATTTACTGAGGGCTAATGAAACATTCTTCATTAATCTAATGAAGCATTTTATAGAATGAATTCTTATGTAATTTTTTAATGCCTTAATGTCGAAATCCTCTCGATCTTTTAGTGTATAAAAAGCAAAAGACAAGAGAATGCAAATCAGGGTACGGAAATCTACTTTGGAAATAAAAGAAACAAACTGGAGTGCATTTTAGTGGACCCTTTGGTATTCAGTCATAAGAGATTTCACTGTATCTTGAAAAATTGTTCAACAAATTTCCAAATTTTTTTTTTTTTAATTTTAGCCTGAAAATTAAAGCTTTGTCAGTTAAATGTTTTAACATAACATTATCATCAAGCTTCAATCAACGCATTTTTAGCGTTAAGGTTAGTTTAAGGTCATATTCACTCACATTTAGCAAAATTTAACGTTCTGTTACCAACATTTTTCAAATTCCTTTTAAGGTTCAAAGAGTTTCTTTTAAAGTTTTAAATAAAACAAAAGTCAAAAAATTTTAAAATGTTTATGATGTTAATTTAAAAAATGTTGCTTTAAAAGTTCAAACTTATTATTTTTATTTTGTATAAAAAGCAAACACTTGTCTTTTTTAGGTAATAGTCAATGAACACTTTTAAAGAAATAGCAAAAAACTCAAACACCTTATTGCCATTAACCAAGTTGGCAACATCTGCCGGCAACTTTTTTCCCCAAATTTTCTTTTTAAAGTGTCAAAGTTTATTTAAACACATTCTCTTTAAAAAACCATAAATTCGTTACTTGCAATTTTTTTTCAACACCATTTTTTTACCTTAAATTTTTTTCCAATAAATGATTTTTTTTTTGTAGTTTTCAAAACTTCAAATTTATTACAACCACCATTAAATTATCAACACTGAAATTATTTAAAAACCATAAATTCTCTTGGCACTGCAGCTACCAAAGAGCTATTAAGTTTTAAGTACCTTGTACTCAAGTTGAAAGAGATGATGGTTGGAGCTGGCAGTGTGGTGTTGGTGGTTACATTTATTTAACTGCCTGAGTTTCATGTTTAAGGTGAAATCATCTTTTTTCATTAAATTTTCGATGTTTGATTTCGGTTTAGTAATTTTGTGGACTCCCTTGTTTGTTTGTTTGTCTGCTTGTCTTCAGATCGCCTCGCTTTATTTGTAATTTATTATTTAAATTTAAAAAAATCTTTTTATTAAAGTTATCGATTTTTTTTTTGTTTTGTCTTCTTGTCACCAAAGTTCATTGATATTTAAGCAGATGTGATTTTGAATCGCTTTAATAAAAAGTGAAATTTCTTTTTAGTTTTAAAGGTTGGGCAATATTTATCTAAATAAATTGCTGAAGGACATTTTAATGCATTGAAATCAATTGATAGATACGACTAAAGATATTGGGAGTAAATTGTAAGTGTGTTTTTTTTTCTTTCATAGAAAACTTAAAATAGCGATCTCTGTTTACTTAAAGCACGTTTTTTTTTACTGCAATTCAGGAATTAAGTTTGTAACTCAAAAATGTTCTTTAAAAATTAACAAAATCTATAAAAATGCTGAATCAGCAAACCTGAAACTGGATAATACTTTGAATATGATTTTGAAATCTGCTTAGAAATTTCATAGCGGCTGTTAAGTATCCTTTCTAATTCCATTTAATGTTTTCTTCATTTCGAGTCACTGCCGCAAAAAAAAGCTTAAGCGACACAATTTTCAATTTTCGTTTTTCTTTAATAAATCACTTTGTTGGCAACACTTGCATCATCTCCAAATATGTTATGGTAACAAAAGGTACCTTTACGATTTTATAGCAATAAAAATTTTATCTTAAAAACGTTCTAAGAAATTTTGTTTTTGTCGCTTAAGCTTTTTTGCGTTATTGACTCGATTTATAGAGGGTCTTGTTTTAGGTAAAGTTAAAACTAAAGTTAGATTACTTCCACTTGGCAGCCACTATTAGTATAACTCACGTGGCCGCACTAAAAAGTTCCTCTTGTCCTCTCATGTATCACTGTCTCACGTGTCCTGGCTGGAATCCGTATTTCTCAGCCAATCAGCTGATTCAATATAGGAATTAGGTAATTTCAATTAAATCAGTATTACAGAGACTGGTACTGGTTAGTTTAAGTTATGTTCCAACAGCAGCCGCAATCAAGCACAGCTCATGTGGGTCCACTAATAAGTTCCCGTTGTGTTACCATGTTACACCGTCTCCCAAGGATCCTTTGTTACCTGGCTGCCAATATTCTCACTCAGGCACTCGGTTGATTCAATTAACCCTTAAGTGTATACCCAGGCCTGGCCAGACATTTTTTCGCTTTTTTCCAGAAGGTTTCAAAGAATTATTAAATATATTAGAACGAAAGTATTTTTTTTATTCCTAAATCAAAGTGTTTTTAACAAGAAAATGAGAAACATGTTAAAATTAAAACACCGTGGGCCTGGCAATTGGAAAAGCCACAAAAAAACTTCATACAAAATACAAGTGGTCCCAGTCAGGCCCAGGTGGCAGCTTGTGCCACCCAAATTAGGTGTCTACTTAAGAGTTAAAGAGTGGATTCTTTTAAAATCAATAGCAGAGGCACAGGTTTTATCCCCAAGGATTCTTCGACTAAACAGTCGAATGCCGGATAATGACAGAGAAGATGTTCCGTTGACTCTACCTCATCCTCGTCGCTGTTTCTTCTACATAAGCCATTGTTAGGCAGCCTTAAGTATTGGGCGTGCCTCCCAATGAGCTAGTGACCAGATATAGCGGGCAATTAGGTTTTCGAGGTGAAGCCTGGACAGCTTTAATGCCAGTCGAGTGCTTTTTTCATCCCCGACTGGCCAGCTTTTCCTGGTTTCCCTACAGGTAATTTCATCAAACAGGTACTGGTACTGTCTTCAAGGGATTTTTGACTGAATTTGAGTTTTTAGTCTTCTAATGCTGCACAATGACAGTGAAGGTGTTCTGCTAATGCTTCTTTTTCACCTTCGTCATTGTATTTCTTGCAAAGATGATTGTGAAGAAGCGCCACTTTCTGGGCATGTTTCCGATAGCTCAGTGCAGCACTCCATTTCGACTTGAGTTTCTGAAGGTACGAATTGATACTAGTGAAACCCCGTTTGGGGCTCTCTGGCTATGCTCGGATTTAGGTTTTATAGCATCGTTAAGATGCTACCTATGGAATATTGTGAGTGTATCATTAAAAATTTGGATAACGCTAGCAGATATTTCACCATACTGAATATTCCTCGCGATAATGTAGGTCAATGTAGGTTTTCTTGTTGTCAAAAATAGCCATGCCCATACAATTTGCATTAAGCATCACTTAATTTCGAGACATCAACGCTTTTCAATTGGAAATTCTGATTTTGACAGCGCGTTTAATAGTAAAGTTGGCCGCTATTATTAATAAATAATGGCAATTTTGCTATTTTTAGGTCAATCTAGCGATTTTATCTCCATGCACAGAAAAAATTAAAAATGTTCTCTAATCACTAATTTTATACTTAATTCATAGAATCAAGCAACCCATTTGTTGTTTTTGCACTTATTACCAAAATTATTATATTGATTACTAAAAATTGTAAAAATTTAATATTTTGAATATTTTTTTTTTAAAAAATGTTATTTGCTTAAAATCAATTATTTTAAACAATCAATTTATCTTTGTATTTTTTACCTCATAATTTGAATTCCATAATATTAAACATTCGAAAAATCTAAGACATAAATGTCATAAGAGCGAACGTAACGATTAATCCTTTTATTAACTTTTGTGAATTTTTATTAACGTTAACGCCTAAAAAGTTAAAACTGCTATAAATTGTATACCAATCATGTAAAACCTAAGTTAGTGGCTTAGAAAAAGAAAATAAAGACTCCCTTTTTCTTAGAACTTCAAACTGAACGATGAGCAACTCAAATACACATTTGAAATTGATGTTGAGGACTTTAACAAGAGTTCTATACTGCTTCCCAATGCTAATTGTAACAACGCGTTTGTACCTACTCTTAATTTGAATAATAATTTGGGTTTTAGTTTTCGTAATGTCACTGACGGTGAAATTTAAAAAGCTATGATGTCTATCACGTCTAATGCTATAGGGCCTGATGGAATACCCTTGAAATTTTTAAAATTAATATTTCCAGCTGTATCTAGGCAGCTGCGTTTTATACTCAATACAATTATTACCACTTCTAAATTCCCTGACAGCTGGAAAGTAGGAAGAGTGATTCCCATACCAAAAGTAAAATCTCCCCGCCTGCTAACAGATTTTCGTCCGATAAGTGTTTTGAACTCATGTTCTAAGATACTGGAAATTTTATTAAGGGATCAACTTCTGGAACATCTTGATCGTGGAAATTATTTAAATCAATATCAATCGGGATTTAGAAGGCGTTATAGCACTACAGGTTTGATTTCGGACTGCGTCGAGAATATAAGAAACAATTTGGACAAGAAACTGAGCTCTGTACTTATATTTCTTGATTTTAGTAAAGCATTTGACTCTATTGACCATGGGCGTTTATATAGTAAGCTATTCTCTCAATTTGACCTGGGATTTTCTGCTTGCAAATTAATCGAGTCGTTTATCACTAATAGATACCAATATGTTCAATACAAATTTGCCTGTTCATCAATCGCTTAAACCTATAGGGGGGTACCCCAAGGTTCCATTTTGGGGCCTTTATTATTAATGATTTATATGAATGACTTATATCATCACATAAATTTCTGTAGGTGCTATACATATGCTAATGATGTTCAGTTGCTGGCAGATGACAATGGTCGTGGTATTAATTTTTTGGCACATAAAGTTAATGAAGATTTAAAGTTTGTTATGGAGTGGTCTAAAGCAAATAATCTTTGTATGAATCCCTATAAAACTCGATGCATGTGGTTTTCGCAGTCTTATACAAAACCGAATTTGGTATTAGGTGAGGAGAATATAGAATTTGTTTCATATTATAAAGTCTTAGGATTGTATATAGATAATAATCTAAAGTTTGAGTTTCATATCAATCATGTTGCTTCAAGAATTAATTTTGTTTTGAGAAGGTTATATGCTTTAGCCCTGTATTTGCCAAGTAATGTAAAGAGGAACATTGCTATGGCATTATGTCTTCCTATATTAGTATATGGACTAGAAGTATATTCGGGGGTATCGCAAACTAGTATCAATAGACTTAAACAGTGTTTTAATAGAGTTGCACGATATATATTTGGAATAACTTATAGATCACACACTCATATGACTTCTTATACTAGAAAATTATTGAAATGTGATTTTGAAAGTTGCATTAATATGAGAATACTATTACAATTTTATAAGATTTTTAAATTCGGGAACCCTTCGTACCTTAAAGAAAAATTCAATTTCGGGCATTCCACTAGAACTAGTTTAATGATCATACCTAGACACTCCACTCAAATTATGAGTAGATCATTTACTGTCAGGGTCTCAAGACTGTGGAATTCCGTCATACCTTGTAATGAGCGCACATTCTCTAATTCTTTATCAATGTTTAAAAAAATGTTATTAGATAATCTGTAAGTAAGCTAGTACGAAATTGACTGTATGGTTGCCACAAGTTCTGTGTCCTTATATCGTTTTCAACATTTGTGCAATAGGGGGGTATTAAAAAGAGTTTTACATTAGTTTAAGAAATAAGAAAAAAATGTAATATTTGCCATATGATTAAGCTGGATTAATTTGGCCGGCAGGGCTTACAATCCATACTAAATAAAAATAAATAAATAAATAAATAAATAAAAACTTCTTTGCATTGTATTGAATTATAACCCTAAACTCTTTTATTTCATTACCTACCGCTTTTACAATTTCTCATCCTGTTGAGAAATTATAAAAACATTGAGACAAAGTAAAGCAACCAAATTACACAAAGCAGCGACCTTAACAACAAGCTACGGGTTTATCTATCCTTCTCATGTATTTAGGTGCAACCGAAAGTGTCTACCTACAGTCCACTCTTCATCATCTAACACCTAAATATCCCAACCCTCTAAATAAGCCCTGGCTTGCTTCAAACTGCTTTGTTCAATATTTTTAATTTTAATTAAAAAATTTATCAAAAAACTCTGCGGTTTTTTCAGACAATGTGTTGATTGATTTTTACAATTTCCAACAACAATTTCACAAGCTTAAATTATTTTATTTTAAACGAAATAATTTTTTGTTATCTGATTATTATTTTTATTCAAAATTTATTTCAAAACATCTCAAATGTTAATTAAATCAAAATTATATTTTTAATTTTCGTTCAACAAAAAAAAATTGATTCAATTATTACATTAATTAAGTTTAAACACTTTTTAAATAATTTCTTTATTTGATAAAAAAAAAAAAATACTAATAATTTTTTCTGTGTATGTTATTTCTTTTATATGGGTTCTAGTAAACAAGAAAGACACAACGTAAACGCTCTTGTTTATGCATGGCATATCAGCGTTAAAGCTAAGCGAAAGAAAACGTTCCGTCTCCCGTTCTTGCTTAGGTACGGCTGTCAGAAATTATCGAATCAAGCACAGAGATTAATTTTGTAATCCAACTTTTTCTTAAGTCACTACCGTTTTCGGATTATTTTAAGAACGGATAAGGGATTCAATTTGGTTTAATTTTGGTATTTGTCCCTTAAATAATTCGTACTTGCATCAAACAAGCTGTGCGTGATTTAAGAAAATCCGTACTTGCCTCACTATTAACACCGCTTTTACTCAATTTAAGTACGGATGGTGTCAGTATAACTCTTATAAAAGTTCTGCTTATTATGGCATTTAAGCTTCTCTCAGAGCCATCTTTAAATGAAATTTATTGCATAAAAATATATTTTCTGCATTTTTAGCTTTTGTTGCTTAAACAAAAGGCACTATTCAGCTACTATAGAAAAAAAATCTTCCCTTTTAAACTTTTCCCACATTAAGAAAATTTTACTAAAAAAAAGCTCTTTTTAATTTAATTTAAAGAAAACACTCAAAATCCATTTTTTTTCTTTCCCTTCATCACTAATAACAAAGTTAGCTTTTAACCTAAAAAAAATAAATCATTTCACTGGCAACCAGCAGGTGTCAAATATAATTTAGAAGCAGATTAACAATAAAGAAAAAAATTATTAAACGATTATGATTGCATTTTCAAAGCTTTTATGAATAATGAAAAAAAAATTTCTATTATTTTTTTTTTCAAAAGACAAACAAACACAAGTCAAAAATGTAATTTTCAAAATTGTTTTTCTCTAATCGAACATGAATTCGACATCCGTTAAATATGAAATATTTACAATAAAAAAATAATAAAAAAAGTGGAAATAAACGAAATTAAAGAAATCGTGACAATAAACTTGTACTCCGTTTAACTTTAATATGAATAAAGTATTTTTAATATGTATATATATTTTTTATTTTCATTTTTTTTTTAAATTTATTTCTTCAAACGTCTCAAATAAGATGCGCATCAAATTAACTGAAAAAAAAATTTAAACGATATTCTCCTATTTTTGGGCTTCATGTTGCATTTCATTGTAGTTTTTTTTTTTTGAAAAAAAAAAAAAGAAAAAAGAAGTCATGTTATTTTTTTAACAGCTGACCTTAAACTTTATAGTTTTTAGGTTGAAAAGAAAGAGAGAAAAAAAACACCAAGACATCCAACATAAAATAAAATAAAATATTGGAAATAAAATAAAATCTTCATGCCATCATGCTCCATTGACAGTAAAATGCTTTAAGCGTTTCTTCAACAAATGAAATTGAATGATATACTTAGAAATATTTTTTGTTTTGAATGCTTTCTAGGTATACACATAGAAATACTTTCATTTTCCTTCTTTGTTTTTTAAAGCGAAAATGAAATTGAAATCAGTTTTGGTTTTAATGATGTTTGTTTACATTTTTTTGGTTTAAACATGTGAAATGTGAGATATTAAAAGATGTGTTACTTAAGGGGAAGATATTTGCTGGAAATCGATCAAATTTTCAAAACGATCCTGTTTTGAAAGTTAGCTAGAATACTTTCTTTAATACAGTTTACTAGCTTAACCCTGGAAGGGGTTTCGTCATTTTAGTACATTAAGGTTACTCTTCGTCGAATCGACGAACAGTTTGTATTGGTAACGAAACAATATTTAAAAGATTTCAAACTTCTAGTATTATTTTTCCGCAGATTAGACATTTGTAAGGTGGTTGTGTTGGATGTTTCAAGCTCACTATTCGATGTACACTCGAGTTTGACAAATATTTTGTATTAAGTACCAAATTAAAACTAAACACAAACAAACAATCTATAGCTTACATTTTGTTAACTTCCTTAAGCTTACCGCGTGAAGCTCTACGCTTGTCGTCAGAAAAGAAACCAGAGTCTCTGGCGGGAATAGAACCCGCAACCCCGGCGCTGATAGACAAGCTACAAATGAATTTTCAGTTATTTTATATAATTTAGCTACCAAAAATACATTTTTACTTATCTACGATTTGCTAGTTTTGTGTAAAACAATTCCCAGTTTCTATTTGTTAAAATAATTTAGTTAAATACATCAAATTTTAAAGGTGAAATAATTGTGAAGCCATATCGGTCATGCTGCTGGTTTCATATAATTGAGAGTTCTTCTGTAAACAACGGGGCCAGTACAACAGAAGTAAAGCAAACGTGTGTAACGGGGTAAGTAAATAATAATGCTCTCTCTCTCACTAGAAAAACAAGCGGACAGGTGTCTGTCTGGTATTTTTCAGAAATTCGGCATTTTTGTGTAGTAAACAAAAATTACTGAATTTAATAAAATAACTGAATATTTTTTGATATCATTTTTTGATAGTTACTATGTGCGTTCGTTTACTTTTCCAGTAAAATCCCAGTAAAATCCAGTAGGTGAGTTATATGAAAATTTTACAAATTTATCAGTACGCGAACGCATTTCAGTAAAATCCAGTACAAATTTGTACAAGTTTTGGGGTAAACGAACGCAGCTATTTTATATAAAATATCTGAAAATTTATTTGTTTTTACGGAACATGGGGTTGAATTTTTGACAGCAAAAATTTAATGAACTTTTGGTTACAAATAAATGAAAATAGAAAAAATAGATCGGTTTTTAATTGAATTCTCATTTACTTTTTATTTCAATTTCAGTTTATTTTTCGTACAGAATATTGCGAGTGTATTTATATAACAAAATTTAGAAATTTTCAAAAGCCAGTTAGGCCTGACTGCCATGCCTGAGCTTGAAGTGCGATTCAATGATGGCTCGAAACAGTGTAATGCCGATTCCGGTATATTTGGCTTAAATTTTCAAAGGAAGCCATTCCTATAATTTTTGGCGAATGTCTGAGAAGAAATGCGAAAGGTTTAAAATTATTTGTGATCTCAGATAGCCAGAATGCTGTCAAAGAGGTAAAGGATATGTACTACTTCTCTAAATGATCCCGGAAGGTAGAAAGGACAATTTGCTTTAATATTGACTGTCCGGCTATGGGGGCATGCGGGCCACGAAATTTCTGATCTTTGACAAATTGAAGGATTTTTCACTTTATCCCGTGGTTAATCACTTAAATAACATCTCCTTGAAAAAGTAAACTGAGGATACTTGCTGGCCTTTTTACTGGTCACTGTTCTCTTAGATATCATCAGATTATATTTGTTAATGTCGTTATAAAGCAATGCAAACATTGCAGGTTTGACTATGATACATCCGAACTTCGGCCCGTCTTTTTGACTCACAGACAGATTTTCTTGCGTAGCACATTGTAAGTCCAACCACAATTTATAAATTGGGCTCATATAAAGCCTTGATTTGTCGTGGTAATTATCGTTGTTGCTTATTGTCTGCTATAACTTTCTTTAGCAACAAGTAGGTCTAAAAGCAATATTATTAATCCGGGAGTATATATATCGCACTTTTTAACAATAGTGTATTAAATCAAACTTTTAATTTTTACACTTTTTGGAAACAAATACACGCAATATTCATATCTACCCGCTGTAAAAATATCGTGCTATTTTGTTTATTTTTTTTAACGAAACGGTTGGCTAAAAATTATTTTTCATTTGTTTTTATACTAAATACAAAAGTGTTTTGCTTATACTGAAAATTTTAAAATTTTGATTTAATACAGTATTGTTGAACACCTTGTTAAAGTTTTTAGATACAAATAATGATTAAGCGTCATCAGATGGAAGGTAAAAAGAGCAAATCCAAAAAAAACATTTGAGTCTATTTTTTTTATAAATAAAATAACTAAAATTTGCCGTTAGCTTTTTTCCTTAAAATCATACAAAAGCATTTTTTTCTTCTAATAAAAAGTTCCTTTCTCAAGTCTTTTGATTTAATTTCACTTTCTTGAGAATTTCATGACTTTCAGGTCAATCATAATTTCAATTAATAAATTTTCTAAGGTTTCAAATCACACACTCTCTCAAGGCTCAAAAGTCAAGTACAAAATGAAAAACATGCAATTTAAATGAAAATGAAAGAGGTTTTATTTTTATTTTGTTTCAAATGCCCGTTTTTGTTAGCAGTCATAAAGAACATGATATGTCACATGCCATAAGTATGAGGTTGCAATATAAACTTTTTTGTTTTTAAATAACAAAACATGAACATGTATCTGAACATGAATAACAATAAGAAAAGGCTCAGCTCATACATTTCTCTTTCATTTGACCGCAGTGACCAAAGTCAACCAGCAGCCAACAAATAAATGTTGGTAAATTGTGGCTTGTTTGTTTTAAATGTTTTTTTTTTCTTTTTAAACCAAACAGCAGCAGTGGACTTTTAAAGATGATCTTTTAACCATTAAAAAGCAAAAAACTAAATAAGAAGAGGATTTTCCAATAATAAAGCAAACTTTTTTTCATGTTGTCAAAGCTTTCACAGGAGAAATTTTCTTCTGTAAAATATTTTTTTTTGCAGAAAATCTTAGAGTTTTCTTAACATTGTGTATTGAGATATTTAATCTTTTATGAAATCTAAAAAATATATATTAGCATTAACTTAAATGTCACTCGTAAAGGAAACATTTTTAAGGTTTCTTTTTTTTTTGTGGTAAAACTTACTGAAGCAAAAAATTTCTTGGCAAGTGAAAAACTCAAATTTATTCAAATAAATTTAAGTCATTTTATTAACTATTCGCGTATGAATTTGTATTAATAAAATAAATAAAATTCCTTTTAATTTCAACAATTTGGAAAGAAAGTTTTTTTTTGTTTAACTCATGCTACAACTAACGAAGAAACCTTAACGAGAAATTTCAGCAGAAAAAATTGTTGGAAATATTTATCTAAGACAGAAGACTACAACTACATTTATTTGGCTTTTATTGCCAAAAAGAAAAAAAATAGAAATTGTTTTAAACAAATTCCCCCCAAAAACTTTATGAAAAAAGACATCCTTGTGGTGCATGGCATGTATGTTTTTACTAGAGACAAAGAGAAAATCCAGTACAAACAACAACATGAACAACAAGAAGTTGTTTGAAATGTTGCATACATTGAAAACAACAACAATAAGCAGCAACTTTTAATGCAATAGAAAGAAAATAGAAATGATTAGGTTTTTTTGCGCACAAACTTTTTTTTGTACTACAGGCATATTAAATGGACAGTGAGACAGACAGACAGACAGACAGACAGACAGATATTTATAAAGTGCTCTAGTGTAGTTTAATGTTGGAGGTGTATTAAAATGCTTTTTTATAAAATTGTTTTCTTCCATTTTTTTGGTTTTTTTGATTTTTTTTTATTTCTTTTATTTGTAATGCTAACTTTTTATGGCAAAAACTAATTTGAGGTCATTTAGTTTTTTTTCCTTTATCATTTTTGTAAATTAAATGGAAAAAATAAATATTTATTTAATATGTATTAATTTATTTGATTTGCATTGGAGGTGGTCTTTTTGATAAAGTTATGTTGTTTTTCAGGGTTTAATCTTACACACGGTGTGATCATCATCATTATGCTAAAATAAAAAAAAAAACAAAAACTAAAAGAAATAGCAAAAAACAATGTTTGTTTTATTGTCTATAAAAGCCAGATACGTTATCGCTTTGCACTAAGACCAGTAATATAATGCTAAATTACTAAACACCAGGTGTTAGATGTGCTTCTTTTATTTGTTCATACAATATTGTTTGTTGTTTCTTTTGTAAATGATTTGAATTTGATTGATAATTTACATGTCGTATAAGAGAAAAAACCGCTTGAGAAAGTTTTCGTATTTCTTAGATTTTTTTTTTTTGGAAAACTGTTTTTTTCTTAATTATTGAAAAATAAAAGTTTTTTATTTGTTTAATTAAAACACTAACAAGCGTTATAAAATAAACAATAAAAAATTTAAGAGATAAATTTTAATGTAACAAAGTAGCTGTTTAACGTTTGTTGCTTAAGTCTTTTGATTTGAATGTTTGTTAATAAATGTAGTTTTAATTTTTATTATAGAGAATTTTTGTCAGTACTTAATCAAGCTTATTCTCTGTTTTTTTTCTTAAATCTTTTTTTATGAACGAAAGGAATTTGATGTTTAAAAATTATATGAAAATGCGCGATTCACAATAGATCGGGGTATCTTTTACACATGGTTTAGGTTTTTAATAGCTTGTATGGCATTTTGAATGCTTCATTGCGCAAGAACGGCACTGAAGCGGTGCTGGCATCGTGCTATTTACATACCGATCTGAGTTAAAATCGAAACGCTTTAGATATTTGCTTAAGTTTCTTTAAAAGTATCATGAACTTGTGTAGTGTATGTATGTTCAGTTATGTTGTACTTTTTAGGAGTTGATAGCGTTAACTGAGCACGCGAATAGTATTCTGCCCAGATTTCCTAGAGCAGTACAAAGAAACACTTGCAGAATGAAGAATTAAAATCAGAAATTCCGGCAGCAGAGTCATAAACGTCGAATTCGACGAAAATTAATTAATAAATTAAAGAAGAAATAAAAGACGTCTTCTTCACTGACAACTTTAAAATAAAAAAATTGCATAATTTACTGTATCGACACCTTAGCATCAACAAATTCTAAATTAAGTTTTTGATGGATTTTTGTTCCTTTTATTAAAATAAATGTTCACACAAAATTGGAAATGGCGACTTTATTAAATAAATTCAAACGAAAAGTGCACCTTGTTGTTATTGATTTTGTAAAGTTTTTTTTTCTTCTCCTCTTAACTTATAAGAAGTTTTTTTTACGTTATTTTGTATTTTAGGTGACGAAAAAAAATATTTACTTGTAAAGTACGCAATAGAAGTTTCGTTTGCATCATGTCAGCATTGACATTGTGTCCTGTATGCCAGTCATAAGACAATAACCGATATTTTGTAAACAATAAAGCAAGGCGAATTCATATTTCAGGTGGTGCTAAAAGCAAACCTGTGCTACATTTTTTTCTTATTTTAGAGGTCAAAAGTTTCTTGTGTTTTTGGCATATCGACCAACGAAAGCAACAAATAAAATATAATAAAGGTATTCACGTCAATTTTTTTTTACCCTTGCAACTGTGCAAAAAAGCATAGTTGCACTTATTTGACGTGAGCAGCCAATTTTGCTTGCACCTTTAATTTTTTGCATTTTTTAAACAGCGCACCTGCCATTTGACAATATTCAAAGGTGCATGCACTTGCCATTATTTTAAAACATTTTTTTAATAAAATTCAATCGTAAGTTTTTCACAAAATTCAATAATTTTATTAATTTACAAGTCGAATTAATAACTGATCTACCTAAAAAAAAATTCCAGACAAATATTCCAGTATTTTTATTATTTCTGCTTCTTTCATTTTTTTGACACTTTTTCTTTTTTAATTGTTTAATTTTTTACAAACTCTACAATTTATAAAATATTTTAATTTAAGGAAAAAAATGTACGTCAAAGTGGTATTACTGCGTTGATTTCATGAGTTCTTTTTAAGCGTTTTTTTCAATATGGCAATGACATAAAAAGTTACAAAAATTTTGAGTGGTTGTTGTAATGTTTTTGCACTTTTGCTTTTTCGCAAGGGTGCAACTTTTGACGTGAATATTTTAATGCTGTATTTTTGGTGTTGTACTTGTTGGAGTATCGCCACCAGCGTCTACATGAATTCGCCTTGCAATAAAAAAATATTTTTTTGCTTCGGAAGTGTCGAGTACTGTGCCGGAAAAGCATCATTCTCAAAAAGTTTTGCTTTAATTCATTTCATACCGAAGCTTCTCCTGAATAAGTTTTATCGATTTCAATATGAGAAAGCCGTTTTATGTGGTTCCGAAATGGTAACTTTGGCACGGATGGCAACGACGCTCCGGCCAGCCAACCAAAACAGTTTGAAGATGGTAAATTAAAGCAATTGCTCTATGAAGATTATTGTTAAACTCGAGGAGAACTTGCAAAATCGCTACACACTTTATAAGACTTTCTTAGTTACAAGATTTATAAGCGATTCGTAATGATTCATTTGAGAGTAATTTTATTTTCAAGGCAATTTAGCCACACGCGTGAAGACGATTAACATGTTGCAAGAATTTGCATGTGAAACCTTTCTAAGCAGCCGAATCAAAGCCAAGTACGATAATCATTGGCGGTAAGGTTGCTAACTGTAGTTGCTATAGTTAAACCAAAATATCACATAAGACCTACACGAACGAAATTGATTCATTGGAATGGTTCGTTAGGCAAAAACGGCCGAAACATACGACTAAACATACATAAATCCCTTTTATTAAATCATAATCATGCTTGGTCACATGCTACAATATATGTATGTATGTTCGGAGACCACCATAATATGGTTGTAGCTTCTTGATGGATGCCTTATTTAACCATATTATGATTGTCGGTAACAATAATATGCTTAAACTAAACATAATATGTTTAAAATTTCCTTAAAAAATGGAGGTAACCATATTTTAACATGTTTTTCTCTGGGTGATAAACCGCAATTATAGAAAAATTCCGTTTATAAAATTTGAAAAACTTAAGCAAAACTGTTTTTTTTCATGAGAGTTCGTACGATTAACAACATTTGTTCCAACTTCTTAAATTTGACTTAAGATGTTTTGTCAAAATGCCACAGATATATTTATATGTTCCTATCATTCCTATAAGGAGCAAAGGGCCTCAACGATTGCGTTCAATTATGATTTATTTGATGTCAAGTCAGCTTAGTTGCATTCAAGTTTCATCCACTTCTTCGAGTTAAGTATCAAGTTGACGTCGCCAAGTATGGAAGGGTCGACCTCGTCTACGGGTGCCTTGAGAGTTCCATACAAGAGATAGTCTTGTGGCATCATCATGTAGTCTGCTTAAAGCATGGTCAATCCATCGCCTTTTATGCTTTCCTCTAAAGGAGGTTAACTTAAAATTTATAAATTTTCAGAAGAGACAAAAAACTGTTTTCTTTAAATACATTTTGTATACAATTGTTTTTTTTTTTTTTTTTTGGCAAAATGGAGAAATTTGTTTAAGATTTTTACAGTGTATTGTGTAGATACCATAGTACTTCGATTTCTTACCAAAAGGTAAAATTTAAACAGTTTGGGTTAATTCTCTTTAGAGAATGCATAATGTTTCGTAAACAGCGGTTGGTAAATACTTGAAGTTTTTTGATATCATGGAGAGCAGCATTTCAGTATTTACAGCCATAAAGAAATGCGGATTTCACAAAAGAATTAAACAGGCTAAGTTTTATTCGCTTCGATATATGCCGATATCTCCAAAGGTTATTTAGTTGGCCGAATGATTGTCTGGCTTTATTAAAACGGCTGGCAACATCTTCACTAGAGCCTCCGTTTTTTTAAACTAAGCTTCCCAAGTATCTGAATGAGTGCACTTCTTCCAATTCACTGCTGAGATTTAAAAATTTTCTGTTACACCTGTTGTTGATTTTCATCACTTTCGTTATGGGGATGTTAATATTTAGACCACATTTAGCTGTTCCCAAGGCATGATCTGCGGAAAAATTGTGAATTTTATGGGCCTATTCCTTTCAGTATTGCATATTGCAAAACTGCGCTTATGGAGTCAGCTCTTGTTCCATTTATTACTTTCGCTTTCACTATGCTCCACTTGAAAACAGAGTGTACAAAATTGTTTAAATATGTTTTTGCGCGAAATCCACATTCTCCGAGAAATATAGGGAAATTTCAAAGCTTTCGATGGCCAATACTTAAGTTAAATTTATATTGTACAAATTTTTTAAAAGAAACGATGAAAATTTGCTTTATTAAGTCACACACTCACAAAATGTATAAAACTATTATGAATAATGTATGTAAATTAGTTTAAGCAAGTCAAATAGAGTTTAAGCTCTTTAGAAGATTTTTTTAAGAATCACAATTGAAATCTACATGCCGTATTTATAAAAAGCTAAGTGAGATTTGAAATGCATTTTTATGAGTGTGGCTGTATAAAATAAAGATAAAAACCTTATGGCCTTTCCAATAATTCTATTAAAGTATCAATTTATGTTTAAATTTGTAAAATTCGTAAATATAAATTGATATTCAAATAAAAATAGGTGAAATAGGCCATTCGATTTTAAAACTTAAATTAAGATTTTAAAATGATTGACATAAACAAACTAAACTATTTTTAAACACAAAATATAACTGTTGAAAACAATTTGAAGAAGAAATTGATCCCTGTCTCTTTGTGATCTTTTCATCTAAATGTGTTCTTTTTGTCTAATCAAAGTTAAAGCAGTAGCTTAATTTGAACCACTGACTGTGACAAAAAAGAATAGAAAATTCTATGTAATTGGAAATATGCCTATCGATAGTAGAGTCTTAACTGTTACACACCCAGACACAAAAAACCTGTTTAAATATGGTCACCTCCAACAACGCTATAATTTAAGAAAATTTTTAATATATTATATTTAATTTGACCATATTATTGTCACCTACAATCATATTATGATTAAACTAGTCCTCTATCAAAAAGCCAGAACCATATTATGGTTGCCTCCGAACATGTTGACGATGACAATAATATGGTTAAATTTAACATAATACATTTCCAAATTACTTCAAAAATAGTTTTGTTGGAGGTTACCATATTTAGACATATTTTTTTTCTACGTGCAGAAGAAGTCCAATATGTACCTGTGTAAATTATGATCATTTAATTTAAGCGTTAAAAAAAACTTAAAAAACTTGTTTTATAAAACTGAAAGTTAAACATAGACTGAAAACAAAGAACTAGCAACTCACAAAATGTACCTTCATATTGATGATGCCCTATCATCAGAATTGTGACATCAATGTTATTAACAATGACATCAATAAGGCAAACAGTGACAACAATCCAATGATGAACGTCATCATAAAATTTCGTCATATTGTATGCATCATCTATGCTTTGGCTACAGTGACATCAAATCGATGCCACATTTTGTGTATTACCAACATTGTTTTCATGTTTAAAAGGTAAAATTAAAAGCAAAAAATTCCCACATTCTATTTGTTTAAACTAATTAGTTAAATACATTAGAATTTCAAAGTAGTTAAGTAGAATGTTAACTTGGTGGCCAAACGATCACGTTCTGCCTTTCAATTCCTTTCAATTTGCAATAAACTCTCACTTTTTTACTAACACACTCTCACACTTTTTAAATTGAGCACTAGATTGCTTTCAATTTCACCTTTCCATTTGTTTGGATATTTTGCATTCAATTTAACAGCTGATTACATGTTGGTCTTTATAAATTGTTTTTTTGATGACATTATCAAAGTAAATTGCTTTCAAATTGAGTGCAGCCAGTAGCAGTATATGTAAAAGACTATTTAGAACAACTTTCTCGTGTGGCCGCAGGGTTACGAAAACCTGTCTGTCATGCTGTTGATGTCTTATAATTGAGAGTCCGTCTTTAAATAAAGGGCGGAATACAAAAAAAAAATGAATGTGTAATCCCTCACTCTGAATTAAGTAATTTCCAATGACTCAGTTTAATGACAGTTTGTCACAATTTGTCATTAAATTAAGCCTAATGAGTTCTTTCGCCGGTTTTAATGAGTCATCGCAATAAATTTTCATTAAAATGAATTTTTTTAAACGCATTTTTATTAAACTAGCACCGATATTTCTGTGATGCCTGTGTGTCATCCTATTGATGACATAATTTCACCTGATGACAATTTGGACAAGTCATGTTATCACAATAATAAAAAGTGTCATGTCAAAAACGAAGACACTTGTCATGTTACTGATGTCAAAAAAGGAAAAAAAACAGAGTTATGAAGCATTTTCTATCAGTGTTCGAACAAAACAGTATCTGTCCTAAAAACAATGACTGACATTAAACTGTTACAATAAGAAACATTTTTGTTATGTTAAACATATTTTTATACATTTAAATAATATCAAACAAAAAAAGCAGTTGTTATTCATAACCCTAAATTTAACATAAATTTAAAATAAACCCTGTTTTAATTTTAAAAAAAGTAATAATGCCAAAGCAAAAAACTGAAATGTATGTAGGTTAATAGATGAAAAACGCACAAATAACTGATTTGAAATAAAGAAATGTTTAAAATGCACTAAAAAAAAAAAAACTGTAACTCTAAAAAACTAAAAAATAGAAGGCAGTGGAAAGAGTATAAAAAAATTAAGGAAAAAAAACATAAAAGTACATAAAACATTAACTGACTTATGTATTATGACGTTAAATAGAAGAAGAAAAAACACAAAAAACAATATTAGTAATCAAATGTAAAAAGAGACAAAAGACAGAATTATGTGGTCATAAAATTTCATTAAAAATTATTAAGATACAAATTGATGATCATTATTATGATGATAATCGACATCACGTTGATCGTTTTAAGAGTGAGAGTTTTTGTGTTTGTGTTTTTTAACGCTTTTCTTAATACGTAAAAAATTTCCTTTTTCTTTTTAGGAATGTTTTTGTATCTCTTAAAGTTTTTTTTTTCAAGTTTAATCGTTTTGATTTAATTATTTGTTAACCAAAATGCTTTTTTTTCTTAATTTTGTTTGTAATAATTTTATGTGCAGTTATTTGTTTTACGAGCATCTCGGACATCAATTTGCCATAAAAATTATGTTAAGTTGAAATATCTTGGCTACCAAAGAAATTATGCAGCTTTTTTTTCTTAATCTTAAAGATCGTTTCACTACTGACAGAACTAATTAAGCAAAATTTTTATTTAGTTTCTATTTTAATGGATTTCTTAAAGCATTTAAAAAGAAAACTAGACTTTCAGCTGTTGTATAGTTTTGTTTTATAGTTTTTTTAGTAAAATTCGTTTACGGTGGCCAGTGTGTCAATTACATATAACCAATAAGTCTTCGTTTACATTTTGCAATTTTTCTTGTTGCAAATTGTCTCATATCTGCTGTAAAGTTGCATTGTAAAATACTATTGCAGCAAGTTTTCATGAATGTAGATAAATATGTTTATTTTTGTCATGTCCTTTAAATATTTCACATCCTACACGCAACAACAAAGTTTATAAAATATGTTATACTCTTATCTTCTTTCAAATAAAGTTTAGTCAATCAATAGAAATTGTTAAAAACAAAGCTAAAGTTGGATAGTTTTACTGGTCACCCATTTTTTGTTTTTTTTTTCATCAAACATGCTTTCATACTAAAATAAATTATGTGCCAACTGAGGGAACGAACGAGTAAGCAAAGTGATTCGCAAAAGACCATGCAGTGGCGCACTCCTTTTAACTCATCTCTCTCTCTCTTTCTTCTCTCGCCTTAAAAGTAAAAATTGCCGCAGCAAAAATCGCTAAATGTAAACAGGTGCTAAACGATTTGAATTTTTAAGCATGACTATTTGTAAAATGTGCCAAAGATGTCTTTAAATAAGCGATTCGAAATTTTGAGTGATTAAGGAAGTTTAGTTTTAAGTTGTTGTTTGATTGATGGTAATTGGGAGAAAATTCAATGGAATTTAAAATTTGTTTTTATCAACAATTCAAAAACATTACTTTCTAAGATCAAACTACAAAAGCGCTTTAAAAATTTACTTTGAAAAAGAGATATAAACTGTTGGCTTTTTATGCTACACGCAGAGAAAAATTCAAACATAATATAATTATCGGCGACAATAATATGGTTAAATGAATCTTTATATGTGTAAAATTTTCTTTAAAAATAGTTTTGCTGGAGGGGACCATATTTAAACAGGTTTTTTCTCTGGATGTAGTCGTGCAATTATGCTGTTTATTTTCATAGAAATTTAATTTAGATTTAATTACTTATTTGTTTGGACACTCTGCCCAGCATAATCGTTGAGCTTTTAAAAAAATCACCACGGTCTTTACCTTCGATTATAATGACGACCTCGCAGTTGCTCCTTCTAAGGTAGTCTCCGTCGTCATCGAGTTTTGGTTATGATAGGCATTATACAGCTCGTGGTTCGTTCGATCCCGATATGGTTTATCTACCCAGATTGGTCCATAGACTTTACGAACATTTTTTCTCTCGAACACCCCCTGCGCTGCCACAGAACCATATAACAGCACGGCTAGTATCAGTGTCTTGTAGAGACAGGTTTTTGTCTGTCGAGAGTTGGCCTTATTTTTAAATTTCTTACTTGGTCCAAAGTATCATCTGATATAAAGTATTGTTCTCTGTTTTATCTCGAAACTGCTGCTTTTGTGTATGGGGGTACCGAGTTAATCAGACAGGCTCACTACCTCAAAAGTTGTGTGGTTGTCTTGTGCGTTGATACATCGCAACTTGGTTTTGTCTCCGTTTACTGCCAAAACCACTTTTTTATTATTTTTCGAATTTTTCAAAGGTTGCAGTTTCTTCTCGCAGTGTCGGACTCATAATTTTAATACCATTCGCACAAGCGAGTTTTGGGTTTTTTAAGGTGGCATTATTTTTAAATTGCTTACTTAGTCCAAAGTAGCATCTGTTGGCCAGTATTCTGCTCGTTTTATCTTGAAACGGATGTTGTTTGTTTTGTCTATAGACGTACCGAGATAATCAAACTCACTGACTACCTCAGAGTTATGGTTGTTAACTTTTATTGTTTGCCAGGGTCTTGTGAATGTCTTGTTTGTTGATACCCCCAACTTGGTTTTATCACCATTTTCTGCCAAACCCACTTTTGTTGGGTATTTCTCGACTTTTTCAAAGATTGCAGTTACGTCTCACTGTATCTGAGGCATGATGCTAATATCGGCATAAGCGAGTAGCATGTGTTCCTTTTACCCCTACGTCAGGTATGACCTTTCCCAGTAGGATATTAAAAATTGTATACGATAAACTTAGGAAATAGCTTATTGTGAATTCTGAAACCTCGTTTGGTGCTTAACTACTCGGAGAAGTGCCGTCCTATTTTAACTGAGGATCGTGTATAAGTAATCCTTCATGAGTTTTTCAGTCTTTCTGTGCAGCACCAGGAAATATTCAGTTGATTTCTTATAAAATATTAACATTCTGGGTGCTCAAAATATCAAAGTTGCTTAAGCCATCCGTCTAAATATTAAAACGGGCTTATTTTCTAACACCTCAACAGGAAAATAATTTTTTTTCATTTGTCAAAATATTTTAAGTTCTTTTAAGTATTCTCTTTTGGGTATGGAAAAAGTGTAACAAAAATTGGTTTCACTACATGTAAAAGTGCCCTAGGGGAAAGGGAAATTTGTAACAGGTCATTGAAATAATCTAAATGGACACATTCAATTTCGATTTTAATTATTTTTTTTTCGCAATATTTTCCCGAGTGAGCCATGTTATTATGATAGATCCCCTTCATTTACAGAAATATAACTAGAGAGAATCAGCCACTTCTCGCACAAAATCCAGTCACATGACTACTTTTGTATCAATTATCTTTCCACTGGAGTAACTTCACTTTAAATAAACACATAATCACCAGTTCATTTTTATTGAATTATTGTGTTTACTGGTCACGGGATAAGTGCTTTAAGAACAATTGCTACACATTTCCGGCAGTTTATCTTATGCAAAACTAGAAATATAAAATTATTTGAAGATTATTTCATAATTTATCACAGTCCATACCCCAAAAAGTTCAAGTGTTTGTAGAAGTTATCAAAGATTCGTCACAATCGTTTAAACATTTTTATTTTATTTGTTGAAAACTGTATTTTAGACATGGAACTCTTTAGTTTTTCAATTTAACCTGGTATTGTTGTTAATTACGTGTTCGTTTTGCAGCATTGATGGTAGTGCAATGATAAGTATCGATTTAAGCATTTTTTAAGGTCTTAGTTAAGTTGCACTTGTTGTTTCTTGAGATAAAGGCCTTTAAATTAATAGTTAAATACCAATCGTAAATAATTTTCAGTCTTACTTTGGCGAGGTAGTTCTTCATAATATATAGCTAAAGTTAATATGATTTTGTAGACTGACGGCTTTCGCTTTCACTTATTTGATTGTTTTTGTGTATTTAAAGGTCACTTAATAGTTTACTTTAGTTTAGCAATAATTGATGATCATTTGGTTTTCTAAGCTTAGCGTTTGTGGTATGTCTTTTGAAAGATTTAATACCTTTTTTTTGTTTGAAATTAATATCAGATAATACTTAGCAGTTCTATATCAGGTCTAAAATCAGTTTTAAATAAAATCTTTTTGTGGTTTTAGCTTGGCCTCTATCCTTAATATTAAATCGTTTGATTTTTTGTTTAAAATGTAGTTTTTTACATTGTCTTGAGGTCTTACGAATTTTATATTTTGTAGTCTTAATAAGTCGGCATTCGTTTGACTTTTGGGAACGTATAATTAAGACTCAATTATAGATTTTTATTAGAATAATAAGGATACATTAAGAAAATTACGACATTCGATATCGATCAATGGTTCTATTAAAATTGTGTTAAGATTTCCTGTGGGAAACGAATGCCGTTACTTGGCTCCATTGTCTTACATGGTCGATTGATATTAAATGCCGTGACTTGACTTATGGGCAACAATGTTTAAAATGCACACGGCAGCTTCTAAAAATTTAAAAAAAAAAAAAATTGTTGCTACTTGTTTCTTAAGTCTTTTGTTTTGAATAGAAAATTTTGAATTTTATTTAAAAAAAACAACAATAATAAAAAACCCATTTTTTTTTTGTAATATCTAACTCTTATAAAGTTTGTTTCTTAAGTTTATTGTTTTCTAATGAGATTAAAAGGTGTAGAATTAAAATATTTTCCAAAAAAACAAAACAAAATTTGTTACCAAGAATTTAGAAAAACTGAATTCCCAAAACACCTGTTTAATTCTTAGATTCTTTTATTTACCACAAATTCTTAACTTCTGTAATTATTTTTCTCAATTTTCATTAATCACATCTTGCCCCCAAGTAAAAATTAAAAAAAAAAAATAATTAGCTCCCAAAAAATTGTTTACTGATTACATTTTACCCTCGGAAATTGTAGAAATTGTTGTTGCTTAAGAACAACTATAAAAAAAAATACAATTCAATTTGTGTACGAAAAAAAAAATTAAGCTTCATCTTTATTTATTTATTCTTCTCTAGTTATTTTAGTAAAACAAACATTAGCCAACTGACCTAATTCTTATATTCAGAATAAGAAAAAAAAATCGAAACAGAAACACCGCTACTTTTTCTTGAAATATTTGTTTTGTCTTCTACCAGCTCAAAGATGTCTATGGGCTTTTTGTGTTGTAGCCGTTAATGCGACTGGCTAATGTTGCTGCTGCCGACGCCGATAATGACGATGATGACTTTTTTGTTTCGTTTGAATTTTTCCTGCTTAAAACTACAATTGTATGATATTTAAACGTTTAAGAGAAGAAGAAAAAAAACAAGATTAGCATTTAACTTAATTGTTGTTGGTGTGTATTATGGTTGTTGTTATTGCCGGTGTTTTTTATGTTCATAATTGTCTATAAAATAGCTGGGGTTTTTGTGTTTGTTGTATTTATTGTACTTTAAGTTCTTTGACAGAACAATGTTATTATAGTAAGCGCCAGCAACGGGGACAATAATCTTAACATTTTTTGTTTTGTTTTAGAAGTTGCTCTGCTTTTGTTTTTTTTTTGTTTTATAGATTTTGAAAAAAATAACCAGCACATTAAGGCTTGTCTTAGAAAATAAAAATAGTTTTAGTTAAATTTCATAAAAGAGGTTAGTAAAAATACCAAAGTCTATTTAAATTACAGAAAGTGAATTGCCTCAATTGTTTAAAAGTTAACAAAACTTATAAAAACTACCTACCAAGGCCCATCTATCAGGTCTGCTTACTTGTACAAAAACAAAAAACGATTCTTTTTAGTTGTCAAAAATTGACTACCACATATACAAAGCAAAAGGAAAAACGTGTAAGTGTGGCATACCATAAACGTATACATGCACATGTAAGCAAAATTTAAACAACTTTTGACAACTAAAAAGAACATAAACAATGATCATCAGGCTTCTTGCGCAGACCTTTTCAATGGGCCTTGCTACCTACTGTTATCGTTTAAAATTTAAGGGAATTTAAAATTTTTTTTTTTTTTTGGAATTTCAAATAAAATATAATATAAATTTTCACATTATTCGAATGTCTATTCTAAGTCAAATTACAATTTTTAAAAGTTTTTCTACTTTAATAGTCTTAATTTCATAATTTAAGTCTTAAATGTTGCTTTCTTTGAGAATTTCGAAAAGACTTTTGCTTTAGACTAAAAGAAAGTTTAATAGTAAAAATTTTGGGAAATTAAAGTCTTAAGATCGGATCATATAAAAAAAAGTTCAAGTTTTTGTCTTTAAAGTTGTAATTTACAAGCGATTATTTCTTTAGAATTTGCTTTAAGAATTTTGAGTTGATTAAAATGGATTTTACCATAAATATTTTAGGAAACCAAATATCTCTAATAAACGCTTGTCTTAAGAGATTTTTGGTTTCCTTTTTAATATTAATAAATCTGGATTATTCTTTTATTACAAATATTTTTTGGAAAATGAAAGTCTTTAAATACTGTTACTTGTCCAAATGATGGTATTTAAATTTTTTATTTTATTTCTTAACCCTTCTGCACTCCTTGGGTCAATTTGACCCAATTTTGGTTTTCAAACGCAAAATTTGTCCCTTTATATATAAGATATGGACGTGAAACTTTAATTTATCCATAACAGGGACGAAAATTATAAATTTACATGAAAATGAAAATAATAAAATTTAAATTTTTCCTCCCCCCTCCACACGATTTACACACATTTTATATCCTTTGGGTCATTATGACCCAATGAGCGATATTGCAAGTTTAATTCCACTTTAAATTTTTTTTCCTATTGAATATAATTGAATTGAGTTCATCTTCATTCAGAATCATCGATCAATAATTTTTTCAGTCAAATAATCAATAGAATCGCTTTTATTTTTTATTATACTTAAATATGATATGTTGTTTACGTTTTATTGTTGGGTCATATTGACCCAAAGGATCATAGCAAGGGCACATATCCAAGGGATGCAGAAGGGTTAAGAAATTTGAAATTTCTTTTAATTTTTTAAAAACTCTTTTTCCTTAGACCTTTTGTTGTATTTTCGAAACTTCTTGGAATTTAAGAAAGTTAAATAAAGTTTTTCTTTTAAATTTTCAAGTTCTCGTCCATATTTTGCAACATTTGCTGCAGCAACTTACAATAAAACTTTTGTTTTGTAGCATTTTAATGCCTTTGCTCCTTCTTCTTCTTGCTCTTAGTTAAAAACTCACAAAAACTGAGTGTACACAAAACAGAGAACACCGTTTGTCCTTCCCCTTTAAGTACGATAACAAGGACGAGTACTCAAAATCGAAAAACTTATGATAAAACTTTTTGTTAGAAAATCAAATTTGTGAATTAAGAGATAAGTTCCCTAGGGGAAATGACGCTAACAGCAAACTTGTTACGTTACAGTTCTGAAGTGGGAGGAAACTGTAATATTTCTAAAACTTTATAATAAGGAGATTTGTAACTTTATCATGGCGATGTCGTAGAAAGGAGTTAACTGTCACCTTTTTGACACTTTGTATCGATTCACTGAAATAACCCAAATGGACACATTCAATTTCGGTTAAACTGGTCATGTGCCACAGAACCGGTTCTAGTTCTAACACTTTATATGAAGGGGAAATGTCACTTTAACATGGCGATGTCCTAAGAGGGGATTAATTGGTGCCTTTTTGATACTTTGTAACAGGTCACTGAAATAAACCAATTGGACACATTCAATTTCGGTTAAAATAATGCCAATCGCAGATATTGTCCCGAGCGAACCATGTTAATATGACTGATCCCCCTAACAAAATTATCTTTCGTAAAGAGTAACTACACCTGTATTTTGTATAAAGTTTTTTTTGTGCGAACTCCTGCGCCTTCTGGGACTAATTTTATTTGAATGGAGTTTGATGGCTTTAGCAAGAATATTTTGTTGTTAACAAGAATAATTTTTCGATATTAAAGTAATTAAAGAGTTCTTATTATGGTACGTGTACTTTTTGATACGTTTCGTTTTGATTTTATTAGATACAGTGCACTTATAATAGGGCAGGGCCTAGTCAGGCCCAGGTGGATACAATTTGCACAAAATTTTCATGAAACCAATTGCCAAATCCACGGTGTTTAAATTTATAGTTTTTTGTCGGTTTCTTGTAAAAAACACTTTTGATTAAGGAATACATAATTTTATTTAATAATTATATGAAAAAAAACTTGAAAAACCCAAAAAATTTCTGGACTGGCCCAGGTATACGCTTAAAGGTTAATTGGTGTGGATAACATCATAAGAAATCACGAATTTGTGGGCAACGAGGTTCGTTTCAGTCCTTTTTGTCTTATTCTGATTGGGCATGTTGTATCAAACCACATGTATTTCCGGCAACCAATGTTTTGTTCCAGTAAGTCAGAAATACAGTTTTGCGATTGTTTTGTTCGGTGTGGCTTATCTCCTAAAAACGAATGTTCTGTTGTCATGTTAGTAAACAAAACTGTTTTATCTTTTGTTGCTGTGGATCCAACCTAAATGACACTTGTGTTATTAACTTTAAGTTTGTATCAATTTCTTCGTTTTCTTTCAAAATTTAAGATAAAAACGTTCTACAAATTAATATTTTTTATCGTAATTTAGTTGTCAATAATTAAAAATAAACAAACAACTAAAAAAATTTACCAAAATTAAAATCAAAAGACTTAAGACACAAACTCATCTTTTATTAAATATCACTCATATTTTTTTCAGTGATAAATATCTTTTTCATAAAACATAACTTTCTTTAGCAATTTGCAATAATGCCTCAATTATTTGTTTTATTATTATTTCTACACTCTGTATTTTTATTGAGGTTTTCATTGGACTTTCTGCTAACAATTGTCTGTGTAATCACAGCTAATAGCGTTAATTATTTTGCCAAAATAACAAAACCACAATTATAATTATTATTATTGTTATGATTATTATCATTAGAGTAACAGAAAAAGTAACCAACAGTAGATTCTTCAGTCTAGTTATGAGATTTAATAACCATTGATTAATAATAAACTTGGAAAAAATAATTGCTTCTTATTGCTTGCTTTTGCTATAGTTTTTCTTTTTCTTCTACGAGTTTATTCTTTTATAAATTGGCAAATACAAAAATAGTTGCATAGAAATAAGGAAAATATAGCTTAATGATAATTTAGTAGAAAAGAAAAGAAATAATTTGCAAGTACGAAGATGTAACGAACCCTGGATATTTGTTTGTATGTCTGATTTTATGAATAATTCTTGAGGTTTGGATTTGTTACTTGAGGCGTTAAATTCTAGGGAGACTAAGATTTTTTTTTGCATTAGCTTTTAAGAATCTTTTATAGCTGCTTGGTTTGGATTATGGTGACATGAAGTTATTTGGTTTGTAATTTTTTTTTTTATTTGCAAATTCTTTTTAAGTATGACAATGAAGCACTTCCTTCAGTTCAATATCTTTAAACTTTTTTTTTTGGCTGACCTGAGCTGCCTTTTGTCTTCTCAAAATCAACAGTTCGAAAGCAAACAACCCATTTCACGCGTATAAATAGCGATGGAACAGATTCAGGATAAACTTCGATGAGCAATTCATGTGCTTCACCTGCACAAAGTCATTTGCAGGAAGCAAAACTTTCCGTAAATGACTTTGTTGTTTTAATTTGACAGGTATTTTCCCCAATAAACTGATAATTACCAAATGTTTTAATTCATGCATTTGAAGTTTAACAAACCATCATTATTATACGAAAGCGGGTCAAGGCTGAAAGGCTAGTGCGAAGTTAACTCCACATACCATTATGACGAGGACGGGTTAAAAAATCTATGATTTTTTTAAATGAAACACTGGTTTTTAAATAAAAAAATAATTTAATAAATAGAAACTGGGAATTATTAACTTTCATAGGTCACTTTTTTATTATATTCAACATTTTTATTTTTTCGAATTTATTCTATGAGCTAAATTTTAGTTATGTATTTTATAAAGCTTTTTTTGTAATAGTCCTAAAAATTAAAGGAATAGGACTATTACAAAAAAAGCTTTATAAAGTACATAACTGAAATTTAGCTCATAGAATAAATTCGAAAAAATAAAAAATGTTGAATAAAATTATTTAATGTTGCAATGCTGTTTACTTTAAGCTCTATAAACTTTGCTTAGTAGTTTTCCAAAATTTGTTGATCCAAAAAAAAAAGCTGTGCCGAGGATATTTAAAAAGGCATTTGTTTGTAAGACGATTTCATTGTTTAAGCCAAATCTCCAAATCGCCTTGGATACAAGCAACAGTCACTCAAGGCTAAATTCGGAGAACAGAAAGAATGTGGAATCAATTCGTTTTTTAATTCATAAATGCTTTCTATGGAATTTTTTATGAGCACTCAGAACTCATTTTTTTCCATTTTATCCTCAACTCACGATATAGTCTACTCTAAATGGCTGTCTAATACAGACTGAATGACGCAGGTTATTAAGATTTTAGCATAAGTCAAGCGACATATGCTTGTTGATAGAAGCAGTGTTGACTTTTGCAGAGTCAATTTGACCCGCCCTCGTTTTAAAATCTTGTGTCTTAAGTCTTTTGTTTTTTTATAATTTCCCAATAAATAAAAAGGTATTGAAAAAGTCAACTTACAAACTCATTATAAGGTGCATAAAGTTTGCCTTATCTTAGCTTACCTAAGGTAACATTTTACGAATATATACATATGTATATATAAATGCAGTTTATTGGTCTCCAATATCATGCTGTTTAGTGGGTTAAAGCGATTTAAAAATAACATTAGCAAACCTATTTGCAAAGACAAGACCTATAGTGCTCAGAACAAGCTGTCAAAATATGTTATTCGGGACACTTTATATATACCAGATGAAATACATGTACATGGGGCATTTTAATTTTGGCCATTTTCATAAATTGTTGAGGTTTTAGGATCGTTTGGTGTTAAGAGATTAAGAACAGCAAAAATATTCTCTTAACTTTTACATCACCCTTGTGTGAAAAACCAAACAAAAGGAATAATTTTTACACGATTAACAAAAAAAATGTTGAGGTAAACTAATTAAACTTCTTGACTTTGTTATTTAAGTACTGAAAACACATTTTTTGATTAAAAAATATTTTTTATTAACGAAATATTTTGGAACTTACGTAATTTTCCCTCATGTGTGATTTTCCACACATATGTAGTTTCTTTGTAATTTGCATTAGAGACAAAATTTTCTGGCGGCAAGTGCGAATATTTTTGTTACTGTTGCGCACTACATGCAATAAATGTTTTATAAAGTGAGGGCTTATATCAAATACACACAAGCTTTGTATGGTTTGTTGTTGATCACCAACGGGATAAATACATCATTAATGCCACGTTAAACATAAATTTGATTTAAAACAAACTATAGCGCGACCGCAAAGAAGACAGGCATTGCATATGTGTGAAAAACCACACACGAGGGTAACTAACGTAAGTTTTTTTGAGGGTGATTTGAGGGTTAATATATCTTACTAAGCATCCTTTAGATTACAATGTATTATAAATATTCCCATATTTTTCCCCCCTCCAGATATGGCTTTATACACAGCCTTCATAATCCGTCAAAATTATACAGTTACTAAAACTAATTTCCTTTCAACAACTCTTTAACCATTGTCTTAATATTTTATTAGAAAAGGTCTTATAATTTATTTTACGACACAGTCATTTTTAAACAGTTCAATAATTTTTATTGAACAGCAACTTGGTAAACATATGTATACGACAGTTTTATAAAACATACAGCTTGTTCAAAGCAGCTTTTTGCAACGACAAATTGTACTTTAAACCTTTGTTATTCCTCTGGTTTTATTACCATTTGTAAAACAACATAAATCTTATCACTTCAATAACTTTTCAAATGAGCAAGAGCTGTAAGGAACAGAAAAAGAAGCCAAAAATATTTAATAGCTCTTAACATCTAACAACGTTAGAGACTTTTACTCTTATAGAACTCCCTGCTGCAAAAGGAAACTTTTTCTTTAGAACTTTTCAGGTAACGAATGTGTGTGTTTGTGTTTGTCTACAACTTCTTGTTGTTGGAAATAAAGTAAACACTATAAATAACAGCATCTGTTATTCAAAAGCAATTCAACTGCTCAACACAAGCTCGATGAACGAATATAACGTCGTCGTAAGACGTCTCGTCTCGTCTTGTCTAATGAAAGACAAATCAAATTATATGGCAAGCATACAATCACGTGCCACAAGCACTTCCTGTAAAATGTCTTTTAAGTTTTTCTTCTTAACAACAATTTTCCTTAGTATGCAATAGAAACACATTTTTTTTTTTTGGCCAGAGATAAAGATACACACTCTTTTATTTCTTCTTCTTGTTCTTCGAGTGTGCGTTTGTTTAGACAAAAATATGTTTTCTTGCTTATTGCGTATTGTAACAAATTATATGAAATGTTTTGAACATTAAGATGGATAATTTTTGCTCCAGTTGGCGAGTTGAGTTGTGTGATACCTTTTCTTTTTTTTTCTTTTCTGATATATTCTAAATATCTCACAGCTTCTTTAGCCAGATCTTTGAAGACTTCTTTGTGTGACAATGACTACTAATAATAAATGGTCAATGTTTGTCTAACTCCACTTCACTTATACAACGACGTGTATGTTCTTTAGCTCCTGCCTGCCAAGAAAATGTTGTGTCATTGTAAATCTAAGAAAAAAAAGGAAAATTTAACATGTGTCATGTTTCATGTGATAGCTTTTGCCATCATAAACATGGTTAAATTACAAAAATTTACATTTATCTGAGGCAGTTAAAAATGTGTAACAATTAGTTGTAGACATCAGCTATTTAATTTGAAATGAAACAGTGGGCTATCTGCAGGAATTAAAATTTAAATAAATTTATTAAAACAAGTCTGTCAGTTAACCAAACAAAATTTTTATGTAATTTATGAAACCGTGTTTTTTAATTGCTTTTTTAGTTGCTGTGTGACCACGTAAAAAATAGTTTTTGTAATTATAACTTTTTTATTTTTGTTTTATTCATTTATAGCAAGTGAAATTTTAACCTTTAAAAAAAAAAATTAAACTGGTTGTTTTATATCTTTTTTTTATCTACGAAAAAAGTAAAACTATTTAAAAATTATTTTCGCTCTTGTTTTCACTTTAAAATTTAAAAGAAATTATGACAAAGTTCAGTTGCTTAAATGCTGTTGGTGTTTTGTAAAGAAAAAGAACTAAAAAGCTTTCGCCTTTTTGTTGTTGTTGTAGCTAAAGGTGTTTAAGGTGTTAATTATATTAATTTGATTTGGAAAAAAACAATAGTATTACTAAACAAAAAGTAGAGGAAATTATTGATGCATCATGTCTTAAAACTGTAGACAACAATTGAAAAGAAAAGACTTAAGATGCAAAATGTAGAAAATTTTATTTCTCTTGTTCGTAATAAATACAAAGCAAATTTCTGTATGGCTGAACCATTAACCAAATTTGCAACGACAATTTTTTTTTTTATATAAATTTCATCAACATTGCGTTCTAAACAAAGTATCAAGTGTATTTTCCAGTGCTTTTCCAGGCTAATATTATTGTAGCAATATAAAAAAAGGCAATGTGGCAGTTTTTCATTTAATATATCGTCACCTTCAATGCAACGTAAAAATATTTGTTGTTTAAAATGTTATTGCATTTTTGATGCGTACGACTGTCACGTTCAACACTTTGGAATTACCCATATTTAGGGTTTAAATGCATATTTTGAAATTTTTGAGATTTTTTTTTTCCATATTTCCATATTATAAAGAAAATTCTTAAAAAATCTTTAAATACACAAAAAAACTTCAAAAAAAAATTTATAAATAAATTCTTTTAGAGCTTTGCTTTAAATCAGTGCAGGGCAACATACACACTATCACATTTATGCTTGTGTGGGAAGCATCAGAAAACGAATGACGTTCATCAGCAAGAAATGACAACAAAGCAACAGCCGAACGTACATTGTTACAGTCAACACGAAGTAGTTTATAGTGTACATGTGTCGACGTCACACAAACAGATTTTTACGACAAAAGATCATTCCTAATATTTTAAGCCGATGCAGCATTAAACAAAGTTAAGGCTTCCAGTTGGTTAAAAATATTTGATCCAAAACTATTAAAAGCTACTTGCTTGGCACATGGGTTATACCGTGTTGCAGAGGAAATTAGAAGCCAATTCGTGAATATTGCAATTGTTAAGGAAATGCATCCCCTGATTCGCCTTCCACCTTAAAGTTCAAAGAGTTTTTTGAGTAGCTTAAGAATATTAGCAGAGCTTGTTGATATCGATGATTATGCAATTAAAAAAGTAAAAGAAATATTTAATTTAAATAACATCAGAAGTCAATTCGCATTTGTATTTTCCAATTACAGATATTTGGTAAAACAATAACTAATTAGGGGGGATTTAGTTCACTTAATACTCAAGTCAAATTAATTGATATTGCAGAAAGTAAAATAAGCAATTGGGGGATTCACAAGATGTCATAAAGTCATACGTCTTAAAATAATAACATGAAAAATTACGACTGTTGTGAACAACCCCTCATTAATTAGTGTGCTATTTTGAATTTAAATTAGCTGATTTAAAACAAATATAAAAAAAATAAATATATTCCTAATTTTAATTCTAATCAATGAATTAATAAATTAAATTAGATCTTTCCTGACTATTTTCCAAACCTCAAATAAATTTTATTTTGTTGGTTTACCAAACATCAGCGTCCTAAGCCGATCTAATTTGACGCCGCAAGTGTTTTGTTACAAAAATTGCTAGCCGCAGGTTTAATTTGGATGTTAGCCAGATAAAATTATCAACGGCGACTGCTTCAAAAACATAGCCGTTTGGCTCAGCCGCTCAGCGAAGGTCTCTTCTGATTAATTACGACAGCACAATAAACATAGCAAGCAAAGTTTTATTAATTTAAGACACTTTTTGTTTACAGAGCAACAACAATATTTTTAAACCATCGTAAAATGTTAGAACATTATGACAATACAACATGATAGCACGCACACAAAACGTTTTGCAAATGAAATTAAGGTTTTTAAAAAAATAAAATAAATTTAAAATATTTTCATGATCTGGAATCAATGTGGGATCTGAAAATAAATTTTTTCAAAATGCATTGGCATTCTCCAACTACAAGACAAAGTTTTAGTTTTAATAAAACAGTAGTTATTTATTTAAACAAACAAACAAAAATTTAAATTAGTTATTTAAGATTTTTGACTGGCAATAGACAGAATTTTTTATATTTTTGTTTTTAGTAAAATTGAAAAACGATTTTCTGTGAAAACTTTATTAATTTTTGGTGCATATTTTGGATTTTTTAGTGCATGAAAATCGCATCCCTAGTTATAAGTAATAATTATTGAACATTTTTAATTTTTAATTACAAATTAAAAATTATTCTTCTTAGATTTGCTTTTAAACGAAAATAATAAAATTATCTATGTAAAGAAACAGACAAGTTTTTCAGAATGGTGACATAACTAAACACCGTTTACCTAGAGAACGCTAAACCGTTTAAAAAGTAAAAAAATATTTGAACCTTAAGTTTAAAAAATCCGGTGTTTCCCTATTCATTTTCGCTTTTTAAATTTTTGTAATTTTTTTTTTTTATAAATTTTTGTTGATTTTTGCTTAAGATTTTTTTCATTAAAATACTTTAAAATACAAAACAAATAAAAATATAACGTGCAAAAAATTAAGTAATTAGGTAACGATAACCAGTGCTGAAGATCTACAAGAGAAACTTTTAATATATATATATATATATATGTGAACTTCTCCGAGAAAAAGGAATTGGTGTGTGAAAATTAAGTTTTGAGATAAAACTTAAGTCCAAACTCGTTTTTTGACACACTAGGTCCCATTTCTCGGAGAAGGTCAGATATTTATTATCTTCTATATGTGCTCCTTCAACTCGAGAACCGCTGGACAGATTGACACCTAACTTGGACAGTTAATTTCACGTCAGGTTTATCTTAAGTTTAATGCCGATAGGGAGCGCTGTTGTCATGATATTCAAATTTTTTTTGTGTATGGTACGATTTGGCTGAAATTCACAAAATTAATTTAATAAACAAAAATAAGTTTCCTGATAAAATGTTGACCCAGTTGATAGAACAAGTTGTTAACTAAATTCTCCAGTAATAAAATTTTTATTTGGAAAATCCCGAGCAGCGCCGGGACCAAACACTTAGTTTAAATGTAAAAAATAATTTATAAAACAGTATAAACAAATAATATTTATATAAGTTCTTTAAACAAACGCTATTATGGTTGTGATTTTTGTTAAGAGCATTTAAATTTGCAAAAACCTAAAACTGTTTATACGTATGTGTTCCTTAAACTCCAATTTTAGCATAGGGAACCAAATGATATCCTCTAGAAATGTATTAAAACAAATTATTTTGCTTATAATTTTGAAAAACTCATGACCAAATCGATAACTTAAATGATGTGGCATTAAAGTACATCAATAATTTGGTCTGATTTAATACGCTTAATGCCAACACCACCGTAGATGGAGGGAGTTTACGGATTTGTGCTGATGTGTGCAGCACATCCCACCTTTGAGTAAACTGATTGACAGAGAAGCTCTTTCTTTACCGATCTAATTATGTCCGTTCGTCCATCTGCTCGTTTGCGACCATGTGCGCAAAAAATGCGTCTTAATTTTTGACAAAAGTTGATGAAATTCGGTATGTATATTCTAAATATCATTAGCACCAGGTCCATTAAAAATTGTGACAATCGCAGGGATGAAGCGTAATGATGAAAATTGGTCTATGTTTTCACAAAGCCGCGACACACAGAAACAAATTACTTTCATATTGAAATAACACTCTGAACCACGTTGAATAAAAATATTTTCAAGTTGAAACAATGTGAATTTCATGTAGAATCGGATTGGTTTGAGTGTCAAATAACAGTGAGAAAAAGCTTCAAAGACAACATATGCATTTATTTAAGAATAATTATAAGCACTTGCCCGCGTAACCAGACAGAGAGAATATAATAAAATTATAATTAATTATTTTCCTGAAACACATGTTTCAATTTTTGTTTTCCCCTTTTTTTACAGAAGCACTCACAATCAAAAGATACAACCAGCAGAATGGCACGATATGGTTTTCGTCATCATTCGACTTTGATAACTTGATGTTCTATTTAACTAAAAATCATTAAACAAAAAGAATACGGGAATTTTTTTTTTTATAAATTATCTTAAGCTTGAAAATAAAAAAATTTATGTTTTTCTTTTTATAGCGTCGAACAATGTTATTTTAACATTTTTCATTTAAAATTAATATGAAACAATAATAATTTCAAATAAAAACAATACTTTTGCAGAAATTTACAATGAATTTTAATCAACATTGTGCCATGTTAATTTTACAAATTACACAAAAAATAAATAGAATTTTATAGAAAAGTGTTTTAAAAGGATTCTTAAGCAAATATTCGTAGGAAATTGTTTTGATAAATGAAAGAAGTAACCTCTCTTGCAATGATTGATTTTGTCACCCAATTTATTTACGTAAGTCTTGTCAGTTTCCAAAGCGTAGAATAAGTATATTTCAGATCTCTAAAGCAGACTTTCTACGTCAGGAATTTCAAATAAAAATCATATAATATTTCATAAGATGTTTAAGCGCTACATATTGAATTCTCCTTTACATTTTTTCTTCCGATAATTTTTGACTGGGAGACTCTGTGGCCAATAACCATCTTTTATACTAAATTTGTCCAAAAATTCGAATTGTGGAGTCGTTTAAAAATAGCTCTAACTCCGACTCTGACTCTAACCGCTGAAATTTTTAAAGTCCGGCTCCAACTTCGACTTTTACGCTTACATTGATGCTTAATGTATATGAGACTGGTCCTTATTTGACTTTAAACTTTTTTTAATGCAGTACATTTTAAATTGTTAAATTCAGCAAAAAAAAATATTTTGCAAAAATTTCAAATCGATTTTATAAATATTCCATATTCTTTTAAATTTTTTATTTATTATGCCACTTGAACGGTATTTTGAACAAATATTTAAGACATTTATTCAGACATAACACTTTAAAATTGTTCAGTCTAAAACAGTCGATTCCTATCAATTATCATTTTACTAAAATAAAAACAAAGACTTGATATTTAAAATATAGAGTAATTAAAAAAAAAAACCATCCATAAAATTTCGGGCAGTAAATTTTTCTTAAATTCACATATTTTAACTTTATTGTTAAACAAAAGCTGACTACTTATGTCCTGTTTTGACAATACAACATGAAAAGCAATCAAAAAACTGAGATAAATTTTACTACACATTCAATCACTTGTATTGTGAAAACCGCTTTTAAGCTTTATAATTTCAATTATCATTAAAAAATTACATTTAAAAACGTTTTAAATAGTTTTAATGAAAAATGACATCAAGATAGGTAATTTCTGATTGGCATTCCAATATTCGTTATCACAATTTACCAGCAAGTTAGAACATAAAGTCCGTTAAGCTCGAACCAAAGGCAATTATTCTTAGTCAAATTACAATCCTCAAAAGCTTTTATAAGTTAATAGTCTTATTCCTTCAATATTTTCCAGGAATATTTTCTATGCGCTATCAGAAATAAATATCAATACCAATATTTTAATGATGTTCTGTCATTAAAGCTTCAAAAAACCTTGGTATAATAATTAGGGATGTAATAAAGTATTTAAAGCAGGGCTGAGGTTTTTAAATCGGAGTCAAAATATCCACAAAATTACGCGACTCTGTCTCCAAAATTTTTAGGCATAAAAAATTTAAAAAAATGTTCTAATATTTTTCAAAAGAATATTTATATCATAAGCTTAAATGTAAAAAGGCGTAATTAACAAATGTATCAATTTACAGGAGAAGCAAAAAACTCGGTAAAAGGGAAACTATAAACATGCCAGTAAAACATGCATTGATGAGTCAGTCAGTCGTCCAAGAAATTCTTCAAATTCTAAATAAAATGTTTGATTACGTCGTTTTGCTTATATTAAATAAAACACTTGTAGTTACGTCCCTTTGTTTTTTTTTTTGTAATAAAAGCGTGTTTTTTGATCGCAGAATTGCAAAATTTTGTCACGACATGTAGTTTAATGACATCCATAATAATTATTATATATAATAATAATAATTATATTTATAATCAGTCAAAAGCTCGATCTTGAATTTTATTGTTAGTTACGCTTTTTTGCGTTTTAGCTAACGATATATTGGAAATAAAAGAGTAATTCTTATCAATTTTTAAAGATACCGAACACGATATTATCGGCTTAATACTGTCTCGTTTTCAAATTCCAATTCCATCATATACTTGAATGCTTAACGAGATGTCTTAAACACTTAATTTAAGATTTTGTTATGAGTATTAGAGACTTTTTCTAATTTTTTCTAACACTTGATTATTTTATTTTTTTTAAATTTAAGGGCGAAACCTCTGCCCTAAAATTTGCTATCAAAATTTCCACAAAAAAAAGTTCAAGATGATAAGATGATCAAAAATTCAAGGACATCATTTTTTATATCCTTAAGCAGTTTACGAAGAGCATTTTTTGTAAAATAATGCAGACAAATCTACTTATATCAATTTACTATTAAACATTTTCAGGTAAAAAGAAACATTTGTTTTGGAAATTTAAAAATATGTTCCACATGCATTTTATCAGCCGTGTTTTGGAATTCGAAATCACATGAAATTGAAGAAGTTTTTAAATTAATTTCTTTTTTTATGGCTATAACTTTTTTAGTGATTTCAAAAGCAATTCTGGTTATGAAAAGTAGTCCTCAAAGTATGAGGTACATAAAAGGGAATATTTTTATGAAGTTTAAACACAATTAAATTTCCAGAATATGTATGTATATTCTACATTTATAAGATATTTTAAAATCTTGGAAGCTGCTTTTTTTTAATTTAACTTTTAACCTTAGAACCAGGGTTTTTTTAGATTTTTTGCAATAATTTTTATATATCAAAAAAAAAAATACAATTAAGAACACGTTAAATAAAGATATTTAAATAAAAAAATTTTAAATTTCGAACTAAAAAATCTTTTTTTTTTTTTAATATCAAAACTATTGTGTACATCATCTTTGGAAGCTTAAAGCTATGGAACCACTTAACCGAATTTCTTGGCCAATAAAACAAAACAGAAATTCTTTAGTTTTCTAGATCCGAAGTTTCAATTCTTTATTCGCATTCGTTATGCGGCTAAAAACGTTTCAAGCGTTAGTGGACGCATGGGTTTATTCTTTCAAAGGTTAAAGGATTTCTTTTAAGACTTTTGTTGTTATTTTAATTTTTTTGCCAAAGTTCGCAGAGAACGCATTTTAGAACATGATAGAATTAATTTTTGCTTTTAGTTTGATTACAAATAAAAGATTTTTGATATCCTTTTTTATATGTAAAGAAATGATTTTCTTTTAAAGAGCTGTAAGAATTTAAACATCCACTTAGTCTTTAAACAAAAATATGACAATTTTTAAAAAATAATTTAAATTTATAATAATATTTTCTTTTTGATTTTTGAATTTTGTTTTAATTCCTTTTTAGGAATGTGAATTAAAAAAATTTTGTAGTCCAGGTTCTTTTTAGATTTTTTATCATAGACAATATTTAAGAAACACTCATACGCCCTGTTTCAAAACTTTAAATGCACAATTATTCCATAAGTTTAAAGTTTTACAAGAATAAAGACAGAATTAAACCAGTTCTTTTCTTAAGCTTTTAATGTTTTTTTTTCATTTAATTTATAAAATTATTACAAAAAATTTCACTCACTTTTTTTTTAAATGTTCGCCGAAAATGTTCCACTGTTTTGTGTTTTTTAAGCAAAATTAATCCAGTTAATTTGGAAACGATCGTTTGAGATTCGTTTTAAATCCTTTTTAGCACCATTAAATTAATTTAAATGATTTTGCTAAATAATATTGCACTATTTTTATAAATAATTTTCACTTAAATGTTCTGTTAAACAAAAAAAAAAGACACTGCTTTATTTTTTGGTTTATAAAATAAGCACTAGTTTTTTTGTTGCTCTCTTTTTTTTTTTTTTTTTTTTTTGTTAAAGAGAATTAAATTCTTTAAAAATTCTTAAATAATTGAGGATATAAAATTCCTAGTTTTCTTGTGTGTTCAATATTGGTCTCCTTTAAGAAAATTTCTGTTCCAGTTTGAAAAAAAAATTTTTTTTTTTTGGTACTTTTTTGAAATTGGAAGGAAATCGAACTTGACCGTAGGAAGGTGACCGTATAACTAAAGTGTTCTTCGAGATAATATGTAGTTATATAAGATCATATACTTTTACACTGTTTGTGAAATGGGGAAAAAAGAAAGACTTTTTTTAGTATGCTTGCTCGCAAACTTAAACGATTGTTGGATTAGTTGCTAGAGAGCAATTTTTCAGAGAGATTATTCGATCTTAAGCGTCGCAGTTAAAGCTGTAACTGCGTATTGTAGATTCAAGGTAAATTGAGGATGCCGCTATTGTAACAATTATATTTTTGCTTTGCCACTATTTTAAATTTAGGCGCTGCTGCTGTTACTTCTCAAAAGCTCAATTTAAAAATCTGTAGTTGAACGAACGAACGAACTAAAGAATTGTTGTTGCTTCTTGCAGTGATGCGCGTTGTCTGTGCTATCACCTTGGCATTGGCAATGCTTATGAATGCCAAACATATCTCTTCTATAACATTCATAAAGCACTAAGCAGCAACCAACAAACAACATCAGCAAAAGAAAACAAAAAAAAAAAACAAAACACGAAGAAAGTCAACTGCCTGCCAGTACCAATACAATTGTAAAAAATGAACAACTTTAAGCTCAGGCAGCCAGCAAACAACTCAACACGAACACACACACAATAACAAGTGGTGTAAAGACGAAAAAAAGAGTTCGTTTAGACCAAAAAGAATTTACAAACAATTGTTTATTGCTTGTAGCAGTTGTAAACCGAACCATCAACACCAATGGTACCAGTAACATCAACAAACAATACAACAACAAAAAACGACTACTACTACAACAACAACATAAACAACAAACATTTGGCTAAAAAGTATACCGTCCAACTGTCTGTCTGTCTGCCTGCCTGCTTGTCTTTCTTTTCATTCATTCATTTCAAACACAAAACTCAGCTCATCGTAAGAAAAAAAACTTCAAAAATTACACTCAAGAGTATGTTGGCTTAAAAGAAGAGAACTGAAAAGAGTTTTCTAAAATCTTATTAGGGATTTGTTTTTCTTAAAAATTTCACCAAAATTGTACTTCTTCACTATCTGCTTTTTTTATTCGTTTCGATTTCAGAAGCATTAAGTGTTTTTGCTTTTGTGATTCGGTGTAAACTTTTGGCAGTTATTTATTTATTTAGTATGAAATATTCAAATTTTTTTTTTAGTAAAAATAAATTTTTGGTTATAGAAATAGTAGTTAAACACAATATGGTTTTAAAGTAATTTCTTACTTCACTTGAAAGAAAATCCATTTAAAGAAACGGTTTTTTAAGAATTTTTTTTATAGCAGTTAATTAAAATTTGCTTTATAAATTTATATTATGTTTAAAGTTTAGTTTTCTTTAGAATTATTTAAAAAAAAGTAGAACTTAACATTATTAAGCCATAATTTTTAATACAAGATACATATACCGTGATGAAGAAACAGGGTTTAAAAAACTGCAGTCGAAACCAAAAACTGTTGAACAAAAAACGAACATTTTTGTACAACTTTTCTATTTTTGAGTTGGATTGTTAGCGACTGTTTTTTGCCAATGACACATGAAGAAGTAGAGTCAATGGCAGTTTGTCTTCTTTGTCTGCAGAAACACACGATTTAACCATAGATTCTCGGGCTATACTTACGGCTCCAAGATCCCAAATCAGTTGTTTTTATTACCGTACAAGATAACAAGATCACAACTAAGTTCTTTATAACCTTAAAAATTAAAAAATTAAATACTAGTTCTTATGGAGTGGAAATGCTGAAAAGTTTGCTAGCATTTGGTGTTATTTCACTAAAAAATAAGTTTTTTATGGAAACCCGAAGCAAACTATTTTAATAGCGATGATTGTAAGTACATATCAAAATCGTAACTTTTTGAGCAGTATTGCGTTACTTAATTTAGCAATCAAACATGAAGAAAACAATTGAACAAAAAATACTCGAAATTGTCCGCACACAAATCAAAGTCGACAGTATCACAGAACGACAAAATAAAGAAATTAATGTTCCTGGAGAATATACTGGCATAGGCAAATCGGTTCGACAAAAGTCTTATCCGTATGATGAAACTTCTTTTGATCATACCTTTTTTTTAAATATAAATATTGCAAGAGTTTTTGAACAGGTCGTGGTAAATTTGATGTCAAAATACACAGAAGAAAATTAAAATTGATTTCAATTAAAAAATTAGTGATATTAATAAAAAAATTAATTGAATTTGCACCAGTAAACAAATTAATAGCATCAATTAAATTTACTTGATTAAACGTTTAATTCACTTGATTAAACGTTTTATTCACTTGATTAAACGTTTAATTGATTGAATAAATTTTGATTGAATTTTTAATTAAAACTGATTTTATTTTTGGAATTTTAATTAATGCTTTAATTGATGAAAATTTTTGGAGAATTGTTTCTGTGCAACTGATATTCGTGGTATTAAATCTTACCAAAATAGTAAGATTTACATTAAGCTTTAATTTTCTAAAGAATGGAGAAATTTTTCCTCAAACAATTAAAAAAAATATTAAGATTATGGAGGATTTTTCATTAGCAGCTTCTTGGGGAAATTACTGACAGAAAGTACGAAGACCTGAGGCCAAGCTACGGCATTCGATATCGATCGAAATTGCATTAAAATTTAAATAAGAATTTCGATCGATATCGAGTTCCATAATTTGGGCCATGCAATTTTTAAAATCAATTTAAAATAAAAAGAAATTGGTCACAAATTCTATAATGCTTAACCACATGCATAATTTCATCTTTTTATTGTAAGTTTTTAGACCTTCTTATTTTCAAATAACACTAACAAATATGTTTTTAGCAGCAATGAAATAATACTGGATTTTTAGTAGCTCCTAATTTAAAAAACTATTACAAACAAGTTAGAAAGTATAGTTGAATATTTTTTTTTATACAGTATATAAATGGGGAACATTTTTAGTTAAGTTATGAAATATAATATCTCGCAAGTGGTGGATTCGCAAATTCGTGCTCTTTCCAACACATTTTCCATAGCCTTTCGCAAAACTTCAGGTGGTATGTTGTTTATTTCGTCGCGTATATTGCTTTCTAATTGCTGGATGGCTCTAGGCTTCCTAATGTAGACTTTTCCTTTCAAATAACCCCAAAGAAAGCAGTCTAGGACGGTTAAATCCGGTGAACGCGGAGGCAAATTAAAATCACATGTACGCTAAATAATTCGTTCACTTAAGATGCCCCGTAAAAGAGCCATTGTGTCCCTTGGAGTGTGAGCTGTGGCTCCATCTTGTTGGAACCATACCTGCGGATGGTTTTCCACGGCTGGCCTTTAAAAATTTGTTCAACATTGTCCGATATCTGACACCATTGACGGATGTTGCGACCTTGTGTTCATTTTCAATTATCCTTTCAGATGAAACACCGCACCAAACCGTACACTTAGGTGGGTGTTATTCTCACGGTTGAACTACTATCGGATTTTCAGTAGCCCATATCCTGCAGATTTGTATGTGTCCATATAAATATGGGGATATCTAAATTTTAAATTTCATTTAAATTGGTTTGACAGTGGGCACAAAGACCCTTTTACGGAAAGCCGAATGAATGGAGGTTACATGAAATTATGGATCGATTCGCCCTATTTTCAATAGGCTTCTACAGGTACCAAATTGCATCATTGTATCCTTAAAATGTTAATCTGTACTTTGCACACGAGGTTACATGGATAGCCAGCCTGCCATCGTTGGGTCAAGAAAGTGATTCTGAGTCGATCCTTATAGTTTAATATTAATTAGTATTTTAAGGTGTTACACACATCAGAACAAGTGTCTGTGGTGTGGGCACAAATATAATGCAAATTTTGATCAAGAAATAAAAACAAGCTTTCTTGCGGCCTAGATTTTTAACAACATTTTTTTTTCAAAATAACAACTCTGATGTCAGATGGTTTGTCAGACGAAAATAGAGCACGCTCTAATTGAAATTTTGACTTTGCGTCTGACTTTTACAGAAGCAAAGTTAACCCTCCGTCATGCACATGTATCTGGCCAGATCTTTTAAGAATTTAACAGTTATTTAAATAAATTTCTTATTCAGCTAGGTGTTTGAGTCTCCAGGTACCCTCTACAAATATTGTTCGTTATCGTTTTATGAATAAAAAAACATTAAAAAAACAACAAAAACAATTTATGTCGATTTTTTCATCTACACATCACATACGTAGCGCATGTATCTGGCCAGATGCAATTTTATTTTGTATGAAGACCAATATAATTTATTTGCATTTTTTATTTATTTTTTGCGTTTGTTTACTGAAATCAACTGAAACTGCATTTTATTTGTACTCTACATTGTTATAGCTGCTGTAATTTTTGAATTGAAATTAATCGAAATAAACCTTAAAAACTTTATTTGTTTGAAATTAAAAAATTTTATTTGTCGTTAATTTTCTTTCTGGGTAGGTGGTTTAGCATGCACTAAGAAAGAAAAAAAAACAAAAAAATAGAAAATATGCATCTGCCTGGCGTGCTAATTATATAACAATGTAATATTATCACTAAAATAGCTTTTTTCCATATAAATGTATTGGAATTCATAGTGTATCTGGCCAGATACATGCGCTAAGTATGTGTTAAAAAATTAACACACGACATGTATGTATTTTGCAGTGGGAAATTTGCCATGTCAGATGACAAAAACATGTCGTCTACTGGATGCAGTAAAATAATTAAAGAATCTTGCGTCTAAGGTATTGTTTTAAGAAATTAAACAAATTGTTAAGTCACATTAATACCTGGAATTCACGCAGTTATTGTGATTCATTTGACGAACTTACGCATCGAATTCTTGCCGACTAATTCGTCGTACTATGCGGAATTCGTCATTCGTCCGAGTTGTGTTTATACCAATAGTGTGCCATTTTTTTGTATTAATGCACGGTTTTTTGTATTTTTGTCGTTCTAAAATCATAAATCTAACAATGTGCGATGGCATTAACATTTGAAAATCATTTCGGCCATATAAGTACCGCAGCCGTAAAAAAGTTCGTTTCGCAGCTAACATTATTAAGTCTTAAATGGCTTAGAAAGCAAATTTTTTAAACTCTTAATTTTTACTTCAATAGCGGTAGTTTTTAGAATTCTTAAAACAGTTTATGCTGCAACTATTTCGTTTTGTGCGTCAAAGGTGTTTTAAGGTGAAGGTCTTTTACTGGTTCTTAAATTACACACAAAAATGCAACGTCAGTGAAAATAAGTATTCAAACAAATTTGTCGGAAATTTTAAAACTTAAAATGCTTTTTATAATATTAAAAACAAAATAATTTATATTGAATTTGTTATTTACTGGGAACAGGGTGGATGATGTGTGTTGTACCATTAAGAACTAAAATAATAAAATTTTTTAATTTACTATATAAATTATATTATCTCTATTAATTTTCAAATTAAAACATGTTAATTAGTTGCTTTAAGTGATTTTGGAAAATTATTTCCCGTTAAAAGCTTTTGCGGTTGATAACGATGTTGCGGCATATTTTCCAAATAATTTTCATTAAAGCTTAAAGGGTTAAAGCGGAAATTGTCTCAATTCTTGTTTAAATGCATTTCTTTTTATAATACGACTTTGGCAATTTTGTTGTAAAAACTTTATGTTTGCAGCTACCCGAGAAGAAAAAATGTGGTGCAGGTCAGTGGAACCTTTTCCAACAGAATATGGAGTTTCTGGATACCAGCTAATTAGGGAACTTTTTTGTGCAGATCTCTGATAGCAGACCTGGCTGCATAACAAGTTACATTAGCATTAAAATTAACCATGTTGTCCGTCAGTCTGGCTGATCAAATCTTACTCACTTCCAAACGATTAAACACAAGACAATTACTCTTGAGTGAAATTTAATAGAGATATGGACCCAAATTTGGACCAACCTTCCAAAAAAACTATATTTCAAACTCGACCATAAAGAGAGTATTAACTCAAAATTAAAAAACTTACAACAAAAGTAATTTAAAATTAATGCTTCATTTACGAAAAGGTTCACGTTATTTTAATAATTAAACATCGACTAACTTCTTTTACAAACAAACAAATTATCAAAGGCATATTAGTTTTGAAAACGCATTAGAATTAGTAAATTATTGTTTGTACAATAGTTAAAACGAATAGATTTCTTGCTTTTCAATACCCAAAATTTTTTCCTGACTTATTTCAATAATAAAAAAAAAACTAAACAAATCGTGATATATTTTAGTTCTTGTATTCTAGAGAGGTGTGCGTGTATATTCATCTGTAATTCTACAAGAATTTGTTAGGGCTTTGATTACTTTTGATTTGTTTTTGTTGAAAAAGGTGTTGTTGACTTGTAATTGAAAACACATTTAATTATTCAACCTTGACGGTTTGTCTGTTCTTTTTCCTCTAAAACTTTTTTAACCGCTTGACGATAAATGTCTGTCCGTTTGTTTGATAGTTTGTTGGCTTTGTTTTTTGTAATAATTGTACATTGTAAATTTAATAATCATGTTTTTATTTCTTTTATCAAAGAGGGGAACCTTTTTCTTATATTCTTTGTGTTTTTTCATTTAACTTTTTTCTATACTTAATTATAAATTAATATTTCATATTATCTCTATTTGTGCATGTGTGTTAGTACATGTGTTTTTAAAAATACTTGAACAATAGTAATAAGAATTAATTAAGGGCTAACAGAATTACGTTGTTTTTGTTCAAATTGTGGCGGTCTTAAAAAGGTACTGGAGTGTGGAAAGTGTAAGAACTTTAAGAATAATTGATGGAAGGAATTTGTTAAATTTAATAAGAGCAAAAACATTAGATATGAATTCTTTAGTTTAATTTATAAATTTTTTTTGCAGAGATAATTTTACTATTTTATACCAAACAACTGTAAGTTGTCTTATAAAAATATCACTTTAAAATTTCTCCTCCATCTTTTATAAAAAGAGGTTACAAAATCAATTTAATCGCTGTTATTAGTTTAAACAGAATTGGCTTAATTTTATCCTAATGTTTTTTAAAACCTCTGCATGTACATTTTCTATATGACCCACTAAATTCATAACTGTTTAAATCATTCTCGAATCAAAAATTACTGCAAATGATTCTTTGAGAGCAACAGAAAGCAGAAAACAATTTGATCTCTTTTTTTTTTTTTGTTTAGTTAAATAAAAAATCATGACTAAAATATTAAAACCATTAAACAAGTCCCTACAAAATAATAATCCATAATACATCATACACAGAATTATTTTGGTTTTAAGAAATACTTTAAATATAAAAAAACTTTCTTAAAGAAAAATAAAGTTTCCTTCTTAAATCTTTTATTTGTTCTTCTTTATCATTTTCTTTGGTAACTAATTTCTTTGGCTTATTATTTTATAATCTAATTAACATGACTTTCATGATTCTTAATCAATATAATTTGAGAAAATTTCTATTCTTTGAAATACTTAAGAACGATTTTCTTAATTCTAGAAAAAAAAACAACAAAATTTCATGGCCAAAATAAATATAATTTTCTAAATCTTCTGCTTTTAATAATATAACTTAGAACAACAAGTTAAATAAATAGAAACTTTATAAAATGTGTAGAAAATTTTTGGTTTTTACTTAAAAAAATTTCACTTTAACTTCATTTTATTTTGGGCTTTGCAGTTTGTTGGTGTAGAAAGAATTTAATCCATAAGTAGGCTTCTAGTAGAAATAGAAAATCAAAAAAACTTTTTAGACCAGACCACCTTATAATCGTTGATGGTCACGATTGTCTATTGATGGTAAAGTAAGGTAGTCAAAATAGAAGACAATGAATAGAATAATTCTCTTCTTTTTTTCTTGGCTTTGTAATCAACCATCCATCCATCCATCCATTCAAATAACTTGGCAGTCAACCGCTCAGTTCTTTTACACATCCATTCATTTATTCTTTCATTTAGTAATTTTTATTAAAACAACTGTTGGATTGAGGATGATAAGTGAAATGGTCCTCAAAGACTGTATTCGTTGTAGTGTAATAAAATCATATACACACAATAAATACACGTTATTGTTTTTGTTTTTGAAAAAGCATAAAGAAACAAATTTAAATTATATTACCGGGGCAAAATCTACAATAAATCAAAAAAACATGCAAAGCTCAAAAAAAAAGAAAAAAGAAAAATGCAAAATAAAAATATCTTAAAAAAAAACCGAGAAATATGCCTCCCCAAATATTTAATTGACGTTTGATTAACTTTTGAATAAAATTATTAGTTAGATGTCTTAAAAAAACCAAATAATTTCTTTCAAGATTTTTAATATGTATAAATTCTTTATATCGCACAGGTCAATTTGATATATTGAAGCATTAGTAGTGCGGACAATATTTAGCAATAATATTTTGCTTGTTTGAGGATGCCCCAAAGACGCCGATCGTTAATGTAAACCAACTACATTGCAAAACTTATTGTAAAAAAAAAACTAAACAAAAATCCAGCAGAATGTTAATAAGTATTAAAGAAACCTTTTTTTTAGGACAAAACCTTTAAAAACTTGCCCTGTATTTTACACTGCAAAGTGTCTTAAGTGGATTAGATTTCTGTATTTGTTCAAGCATTTTAAAATAATATATAAAATTCGATGCTTGAAACAAAGCCAATTTTGTATTAGCTTCAAGGACTAAAGCAAACAGAAGACCCATGTGTTCAAAGAGAAGTATGCAGTTTATAGAAACAAAAGCTATGGCCAAATGCCAGTTGTTTTGAACAAAATTTCATTTTTTTATTTTATTATTATTTAGTATAAATTTTGTCTCAATTCAAAATCGTAGAAAAATTAATTTGTATTGGAGGCCTGCATTTCGTATAGAAAGTAAATTTTAGCAAGCTTCCCATAAAAAGTAAACATTTCCAAAATTTCCTCTTAATAGTAAATTTAAACAATATTTCCAATAAAAATGCAAAATTTTCTATAAAAAGTAAATTGTAGCACGCTTATATTATATATCTATGCAACTTTTCCTATTAATAGGAAATTTTAACAATATTTTCAATAAAAATGCAAAATTTCCTGTTAAAAGTATATTTTAATAAAAGTTGCTATAAAAAGTAAATTCTCACAAAATTTCCCCAAAAAAAGGTAAATTATAGTAAAATTTCCTATGAGCAATATTTCCTATAAAAATTAAATTTTTGCAAAGCTTCATATAAAATGTAAATCTTAGCGAAATTTCCTATAAAAATTAAATTTTAACAATATTTTTAAAAAAAAGTTAATTCTAGCAAAATTTCCTTGAACAAGTGAATTTTCACAAACTTTCCTATAAAAGGTAAAAATAAGCCAAATTACCTAGAAATGGTAAATTTAAGAAATATCTCCTATAAAAAGAAAATCTTAGGAAAATTTCATATAAAAAGTAAATCTTAGCGACATTTTCTATAAAACGTAAATTTCAACAATATTTTCGAAAAAAAGTAAATTTTAGCAAATATCCTAAATATAAATGGTAAATTTTGTCAAAATATTCTATAAGTAGTTTTAACGTAGAGGTTTTTATTTGTTTAGCATATATCGGCGCACAAAAGGCCGATCAAAATCGTCGCGTTTGTAACATATAGATTGCTTAACCGAGTGTTCAAATTATCTTTTACGTACACCCAAAGAAAAAATATGTTCACCCCCATCAAAAAGAGGAAATCTTCAAATACTAAGAGTATTAGCAAAAATATTTTACTGTATTGTAGGGGTTTGAAAAAACGTGTACTGTTGGAGTGTGATATCGCACAGTGGTTTTTTTTTAATTTTTCCGTTGCAAAAATCACAGCTTTTGATGAAAGAAGACATGCAGTAAAATTTAAATATATTAGCAATAATTTTTTTTTTAACGCAGATTTTTTTTTAATCCACAAGCTAATCACGCGATCTGGCGGGAATTGAACCCGCAACTCCGGCGTTGATAGACTAGCTCACTACAAGCTAGCATGTTTTTTAAATATTTTAAATACTTGAAATATATTTTTTGACTTAATTGTTAAACTGTTTTTTAATACCCACACCACAATAGCGGAAATTGTCCCTGCGGATGTTTGTGTCAATTGATATTAAAGCACTTATCCCGTGACCAGTAAATACAATATTAAAATAAAAAGGAAGAAATTGTGATAGATAAAAAAATAACCAGGACATGTCATTTAACTGGTGATAAGGTGTTTAAAGTGTAGCTACCCCAGAGAAAAGGAATTTGACATTAAAACTTGTAATTTGGCTGGATCTTTTGCGGATGTGGACTGATTCCCTCTGGTTCTATTACTTTTTAAAAAAGGCATCTATCAAATCAAATATATCAAATAACATTGTTCGCATGGGACAATATCTGCCAGAGACATTATTTTATTCAGAATGAAATGTGTCCCTTTGGTTATCTCACTGACCTGTTACAAAGTGTCGAAAAGATACCAATTAGCCCCTCCCAGGACATCGTAATGTTAAGGTGATAAGTCCCGTTCATATAAAGTGTTAGCACTAGAACCAGACCCTACCACTTAAGAACTGTTACGTAATAAGTTTGGTGTTAGTTCCCTTTGCCGTAGGGATATTATGCCTTTGTGCTGATGTGTGCTAAACTTTTAGTGTTCGCTAAAATTAAGCTCAAATATTTCCTATAAATCCGACTTGTTTAGTTGTTTATGGAGGGCTAAGAGCTAAAGCGAACCAAATCATTTCTGCAGCCTTTGACTTGGGTTTATTAACGTTACCTTTTGAATGAAATACTTTAAGAATTAGTTCATCACAGAACTGGAGAATATTGCATCAGTTTTGAAATACATATATGTTTTGTACTTTGGTTCGGTTCGGTTCAGCTCTGAATCAATCCTCTATAAATAATATTCGTCTAAGCAGAATAAATATAGCACTTCTACTTCTTTCTATATAACTTTCGTCATAAAAATTGTCATGTATTTAAATTTATTGTTTTAAGCTTCTATAAATTCTAAGACGACTAAGCTTTTATAGATACTTTTAAGAAATTAATAGAAAAATAAAAAATATAATTTTGATAATGTTTAGAAGTAGCTTAACCCTATTTCTTTCGCCCGTAGTATATTTAAAACACAAAATCAATTATCACGAGCACTAGCAGAAACAAAAAAAAAAAAAAATCAGTAAATAAGTTAACTGCAGCTTTTGTAATATTTAGTTACAATTCTTTCTTTTCTAAATAAAAAATAGAAAAAAAGTACAACCAAATGACCGCCTCTTACAAACAATTCAAAAACCATAAAAATCACGTTAAAACATCTACAATTTCTATTTGAAAGATGTTAAGAAACAAAAAAAATCTCTGAGATAGCTGGTGGTTTCCTCACCGGCTGGCTAACAAATGAATAAACTAGAAATTAAAGCGCCAAATGAAACTCATTCATGATTACAGCCAGGCCAAAAATATTAAACATGAACACACACATTAACAATAACACCCAAGTTTAGTGTGCTGGCGATCTAAAAAGTTTAATTTTTCAAACATTTTAATAGATAGAGAAAATATTAACTACTGGCGCTCTTGAGCTAAAGCCGGCTTTAGAATTTTAATAAAGAGAAAGCAAAAAAACTTGAGTTTTTTTTTAAGATTTAGCTCAAAAAGAAAGTTTTGCTAAATCTCTCTCTCTCTCTCTCTCTCTATCTCTCTATCTTTCGCTTTTGGTTGCTCTTTTTCTTAAGCAAACACAAATATTTCTTTGGGGACCCATTGTTTGTATAAATGTTAGCAAACTACACCTGTGCGTTACATTAAATCACCTGGTAGTTTTTGTTGGTTTAACTCAAGTTCAGGCAAACTAAGAGTGACTTTTTTTTTTGTCGAAAATTGTAGTTTTGTAGTACGTTCCATCAACCATCCGTTGGTCTTCGTGTTCGGTAGTTGGCTTTTTCCGTGTCTTTATCATAATAATAATGTTTGTCAGTGGACGACCGTCGACGACCATCAGTAATGTTAACAATTTTGGTATTGAATATTGTACGTGCGGTGTTTAAGTGCTCTAAGAGTAGGATGATGCACCTTTTTGTTTAATCTTCATATACATATGAGTGTATTTGTGTATTTCTATGTGCTTTTTTCTTTTTTTTTTTTTTGTAACATTCTTTAAAAAATTTCAAACATGCAAGACATGCATGTTGCTGCAAGTCGGTTATTGTTTTGGCATAGTAGTGATATTGCGGCAGCAGAAATATTTCTTTTCTATAATATTGTAGACATTTTTTCTATTAATGTCATTTTTCTATTTATTATTGTGTATGAATAGAGACACCATCATGCACACATACACTATAGTCATAAATATTTTTGGTTCACATACAGGTTGTCTATACATTCGAAAATATCAATTGCATGTTGACTTTTCTTGTTAGGTTTATTAGAAAGAAAAGAAAAAAATGTTATACTTATGGATTTTTTTTTCAAATTATACTCTTAATTTTATTACTTTTGTCTATTTGTTTGTTTGTTTTTTTTTTATTTTTTTGGAGGTCTTAGGAAAGGTTTTTTTTTTTTTTTTTTTGTAAACGAGGAAAATCTTTAAGATGGCATTAATTATTTTAGAGAAAAATAAGTTTTTTATTTAAAGGGGATGTAAGAAATAAAAAGGAAACCCACATTGTGTTTCCCGTTTTTCAATCATAAACATCTTTTTAAATTTTTAGAGATATTTGTTTAGTAATCTTATATTAGTTATTAATAATCTATTGCTAAAGGCCTTTACACACTATCCCACAAAGTCTTACGTATTTTTCAAAAATGCTTCCGAGATCTAATTATTCTTTGAACATTTTCAAAAAACCATAACAACTTATCATGACAGGGTTGCATTTTCGTAAATTACTAAAGACTTTGGGGGATAGTGTAAAACGGCTTTAAATAACATTCCAGGGGCATTTCGTTCATTTATTCTATTTACAAGATATCTCGACTATAACCTTAGAAATTACTGCGGTGTTGTTCCTTTACTTTGCGAGCTTATCAACAGTTATTATTTCAAAAAAGTTTACTGAAATCCCAATATTAAAATAAAGTCTAAATTGCATCGCAATTGAATCACTTCTTTGTAAAATTAAATCAATATTGAATTCGAAAAAATGTCGTACCTAAAATTTTAAAGCGACAAAACACAATTTTAGAATAGAAGGGTTTTTGCATTATATTTCATAAAAATTTTGTTTCAAGGTTGTCGCTTAACCTTTATGTCAACAGCTACATACCCGGGTATGTTTTGAAATTTAAAAACTCTGTATCTCTGAAAGTGGCTATCATAGCGGTCTGAAATTTCATGATATCCTCACTGGAAGTGTTTTTTAACATATTCTGAAGTTTGGATAAAATTGGACAAAATTGGACCATGGATGTGGCCATTTTTTCATTCCTACCCCTTACGTCAACAGCTGCATACCTGGGTATGTATATAAAAACAAATGAAAATGGAATAATATTGCATGTTTATTTCATAAGATTTAAGATTTTTAATAAAGTAAAAATAAAATTAATATAAAGAAAATAAAATAAAATTAATTCAAATAAATTATAATTTAATCAAATAATAAGAGAAAACATGTAAAAATTTAAATTATTTAATAATTTTTAAATGCAATTTTTGCATTTCGGAATTTGAGTGGAATGTGCAGCACATACGGGTTTCTTGCATAATGAGAAAGATTTCCTGGTAGGTCGACGCTTAGTACATATGTAGCAGTTACCTTTGGTTTTAATTCTGCCGGTGCTATCCCGTTCTACCACACTTTCTGCAGCATCTGCAATTCCTAAAGGACCTCCATTTATGGCTTCAATTGCATTCCGGGTAGAGAATACTCTTGTAATATAGATATTCTTGGCTCTATTTTCTATTTCAGGCTTAGCCAGTTGTTCGCTGAGATTGTGTAGGAATATCCTACGACTACTTGTGGAAGTCTTTAACTGTGGATTATTTTCAACATAAATTATGTACGCTGCAAAAGCAGCCACATCTAGGATATTGTAAAAGAATATCAAAGGCCATCTATTTGTTCGTCGCTTTGTAGAATATTCCGCCAAAGATTTATCCATGTTATCAACGCTTCCTTTATATTTGTTGTAGTCCAATATCAAAAGTGGCTTCTTCTTTGGACCCCCCACTTCGCTTGTATTATGCGTTGTTGAAAGGACCACAACTGATCTATTTTTCTTTGGGATGTAGGAACACATGGATTTATTGTTGTTGTAACCAAAAATAGTTGATTCTACTTCACGTCCTTTTGGAACAACAAATTGCGGTGGTACAAAAACACGTCGTTTATTTACTGTACCTAACATCGATAACTTACTGTCCAACATCAAACTTTTCGCTAAATTGTAACTTGTAAAGAAATTATCGCAAACAATATTCCGTCCACTTCCACGAAAAAGATTGACACACAAATCCTTGACTACTCTTTCGCCTACGTTTTTCTCTCGTTCACCGGATGCCAACAAACCCGTGTAAATTTGTCCTTTAACTGGATAAGAGGAGACGGAGTCACATACCCACCAAACTTTTATTCCGTACTTGGCGGGTTTTGATGGTATATACTGAGTAAAACCAGTTCCACCACGGAAAGGAAACAGTTGTTCATCAACTGTTACATTGGCTCCTGCTACGTAATTTGTATGTAGATTATCGTTCAACATTAAAAATATATCAGTTATGGCTGCAGCTTTGTCGGTTTCCTTACGCTGTTGGCGCGTATTTCCGTTGGCGAAACGTATAAAACGGTTAATTGCTCAAAATCGGCGTACACTGATAGAAGCATATTCATACATGAAAGCAAAGGCAAAATACACAAATCTTTGCTAAAGCTACCGTTATTTTAAGCATACAAACAGATCAAAGTAGGAAAAAACACAAGCAAAAGACAAATAAAACAAAAAAAACAAACTCACACAACAAAAAAACAGAAATATACCTAGCAACACGTGAATTCTCATATAAAATGTGCTTGCATACCCGGGTATGCTTGCTGTTGACGTAAGTACAATTTTTCTACTGTTGACATAAAGGTTAAGCTAAAATTGTTTGTGCTAGAAAATCCAAACGGTACCTTATGCGACCATGATATTTCAGTTGCCTAGAGTTGCCAAGAAAATAATTAATTAAAAAAAATTCTACATTGAAAATGATGCTGCTTTAGTTATTTGATCATTATGAGGTTATTAACTCAAAATATTTAATACACACTTTTTTGAAAAAATCGATGCGTAGATAAAATTAAGATATAAATAAAGTAAAAAAATCGTGCTATTTTGTTTACTTTTTGGTTAAGAAACGTTTGAGTTAAAAACTCTTTTTCATATGCTTTTAAAAATAAAATGAAAATTGTTTTGATTCTACTGAAAATGTTTGAATTTATACTTAATAAAACCTCTTAATGATAAATTGTTTTTATTTTGATGTTATCGGCGTTTAAGAGTGTATTTTCATCATTATATTTTGCCAAGTTCTGGATGGTTTTCAACCGCAATATTTTTCATCTGCCTCTTCCACGGCTCACTACCAACTGACATAGCGCGGCACTACAAAATTCATTCAAATATAGAGAAATGCTTAATACAGAGCACAAAAAGTAAAACAGTAGGTTTGCAATTTCGATGCAAGATTTTAAAAATGGTTAGAAAAAATAGTGTTGTCTCGAAATATTGCATTTCAAAATTGGCGCTAATAATAAGTAGTCGTAGTTTTGTTTAAGATAAGAACGTCATATTGAATATCTGTGCGATTCAGTTCTTGATTAAAATGAATTTTGCACTATCTTAAGTTAAAACGATCTATAAATTTATTTATCTGGTTATTTGCTTACATCATCCTTTAAATCCTAGAAAATCTTTAGCACACTAATGCACACGTTTTTCACAATCTGCAGTTTAAATTAATACTTTTAGTTTCTTCAGAGCTTTTCGCAATGATATCTAACAATTTTTCGGCTTGTCTCGCCCATCAATTTTTAAAGTTGTACGCCTAATTTCTGTTAAATTGTTACGGATTTCAAAAACTTATACCAATCACACTGAACCTAAATAAATATCATAGTTGGAAAATATTTTACAATTTAGATATTTTTTGCAAAATTCTTTCATTAATTCCGATTTGAAAGTATTGAAGGTCATAAACGTATCAGACCAATTTCTGTTATTTTCCATAGCAATAAAGCCAGTTAGAGTTTGGTTACGAACACCAAGAAGGAAACCTATAGAAATCAGTAGAGTTTAAAAAACTGCAGTCAAAACCAAAAAACTGTCGAATAAAAAACAAAAATTTGTGTACAATTTTTTGGTTTATTCATTTCGTTTGACAGCGGCTGCTTTCATTTAATTAATTAGAAGTAAAAGAAACATTTTTTTTGCCAATGTCAAATGAAGAAGTGGCAGTTTTTCTATTTTAAATGCAGTTTTTTAAACACTTGAAATCAGAAAAAAAGTTTTCCCACTAGATTTGACAATTTATCATAAACTTTGGCATAATTTTGAGTTGAACAGACCAAAATTCTTGTATAGATTAATTTCTAAACAAAATTTTTATGTCTTAAAGCCAAACGAATCCAGATTTTTTTTTGATACTTTTTAGCAGGGCTGTGGAGTCGTCAAGAAAAAGTGTTAACTCCGACTCCGACTCCATCCGATGAAATTTTTTAAGTGCGACTCCGACTCCTTTGATTTCCAGTGTATAAGAGACTGGTCCTTATTTGACTTTAAACTCTTTTTTAATGAAATACCTTTTAAAAGGTTTAATATAGCAAAAAAAAAAAAAGATTCTGTAAAAATTTCAGATCGGTATTTCAATTTTAACACGTGCCGCATTGAGCTTTAATGTAGTTATTATCATATGAGTAGGTGAGATGCAAAACTCAGTCGTTACACTTTATTCGAATTTTGGGAAAATGCAAAGCACATATAACGCCTGATTAAATGGACCAAATTAGTTGAACTATTTTCATTCTGAGAAAAATTGAAACCAACTGAAATATAGAAAAAAATTGATTTTATTTTAGAACTAAAGAGTTTTGCTACGAAGTTTCGAAAGAAAGAAACGAGTTTTGCTACAATCCATAAGGGATCGAACTATTTTTGCAATACACTATAGACCACCAGGAAAATTGTTCATTGCGCCTAAGTATATTTTGAAAGTTATAATAATTTAGTAAAATTATGCAAACAGTACTAAAAAATGTAACAATAGTTCTTTAGGGGAGGGATAAACTACACCAATTCACCTCTTTTTCAAAATACGTTTTTATACTGTTGGAATCAGAATTTTTCCTTTATGGATCTAATGTAGTTTTCGAGATAGAAAAGTTTAAAACAACACCAACTCAAACTTGCTTGGACTTAAATTGCATCAAATTTATTTAGTGTGGTTTACCACTAAATTTGTAGACAATTTTTATTTTAACCTGCAGATGCGCCTTCAGTTTTTACTTGAATAATTTGTATATTACATTTCGAAGAGAAAATTTAGGTAAAAGAGTCGTTGTAAGCCTTCTATTATTATTGGGAAATAGCAGACCTTTTGTTGTTGGACCAAGTACTGTTTGTCTCAAGGAATTGAACAGTACCAATACCATCATGGGAGGCAAAGAACACCGAGTTCGATTTAATAAGGAAAGGTATGTAACCTTATATGACATAATTTTATTATGGATATCTCGATATAAGAAAAACATATTAGAGTCATATAAAATATTCAAACAAAGGCAAATATTTAATAGAGAAATAGAAGTATTTGTGATTTGCAACATTTTTTTGGGGTCTACTCTAAATTTTTCAAAGTGTGGCTTGGTGTTAGTTTATCTCCCACCTGTAGAGTTAAAAAAATCTGACTTTTTAAACAAATAAATTGAAATCTTTTTCTTTAGTGTACTCGCCATAGCTTTTTTCTTCCCATAGTTATGTATGTATATGAACATCACTATAAAAACATTTTTCAATTTATGATTTAAAAAACCAAATATATCCAAGAAACTTGTTTTCAAATTTGCATTTTTAAATTCACCTAATCGACTCTATTTCATCAAAAATACCTTGGCGCACTTCAAACAGAACGGTTAAAATCGTGAACCACTGCGTTTTGTTACAGAAAATGCAAAGAGATAGTTTTGATAATGTCTGGTAAGTGAATCGAACCAGTTTTGTTACCACCTGTACTCATAAAAACATAGAAAAAGATATATTTATTCTCATAAAGTGTTAAAAGATTTGTCAAAATCAACTGTCATCTCAATTTTTAAAACTCACCCACTCATAACTTCAAAATTTTAAAGCAGAATCTCTTAGAAAATTTTTATTTTGAAAAATATTAGAAAAGTTTTTATGGCGAAAAATTTTGGAGTCGGAGTTGGAGCCGCGAGTTTTTGTGGGAACCACGAGTCCGACTGCGGTACAAAAAACTCAACTCCGACTCCACAGCCCTGCTTTTGAGCTTACCAGAACAAGAATCTATTAAGACTGTTCTGAGCTTAAAGTTATAAAATTATGTCTAAATACTTAGCATACGTCGTCCACTCAAACTATTTTCCAATTCAATGCGTTAAACACCTTTATTTTTCAACTTAATATTATCCTTTTAGATCTGCTTTATGCTAGAAACACAACTGGGACGAACGACGAATAATTCGCAACGAATATTCGTCGTCAGAAATAGAACACATTGGTATGTATGAGAATACACACAATCGTTGCGTAGACCAAAATACGTCGTGCGTAACGAACACTGCGATAGGTTTATTTCTATTTCTTACGCAGACGAACGACGAATAAATTGGGACAGAGACAGCTAACCGCAGCTAAATCATGAAAGCTGTAAAGAATCACAGGCAAAACTCGCTTCTAATGCGAACTTGGCTAAAATTTGCAAAAATCGTGAAAATTCGCGAAATTTTTAATATGTCAAACAAGCCATAAAATTGATTAAAAGTCTCTAAAACTATAAGAAATGGCAAAAATTCAATAAAAATTGCTAAATTAGCGGAAATTCGCAAAAATTTGCTAACAGCGGCATAAAAACAATGTCTAATATTTTTTAAAAATCGTTAAACCTGTAAAGAATCATTACCCTTATAGATAAAAATCGCTTATATCGCGAACATAGCTAAAATTCGCAAAAATTGCAATATTTAAGCAAACGCAAAAATTTATTTGAAATCGCTTAATCAGTTTAAAATATCAAAATATCCGATAATAACATAAAAAAGTTTGCAAAAATAGCGAAAATTCGCGAAAATTTTTCATTTTTCAAAGAACCCATAAAATTGATTAAAAGTCCCTTATGCGCCCCATACACTTTTCAATTCAATTGTCAACTGAGTCTTTCAACTGAATTGACTAATTTGAGTTTGCTAAATCGAAATGAAGAACACCAAAAATGCTTAAGTAATCCACTTTCGAGTGGATTCGGATTCTAGAACACACCCAATTAATAGTTTTTTTATGTTTTTTTTTTTTGTTGAAATATGGTCAACCTATGATTTGATAAATGTTAGCAAACAAAGAAATTTTAATAAAATGATTGCTAGTTAAAGAAGATGGAAATGGATGAAAATGTTTATATAATCAAGCGTCCAATGTATTTATTTTTATAAATTAAAAAAAATTCATGTCGTATTAACTGGAATTTACGCACTCATTGTGTCTCATTTGACGAATTTACGCAACGAATTCTTGCCGACGAATTCGTCGTACTATGCGAAGTTCGTCGTTCGTCCCAGTTGTGTTTATACCATTAGTTGTAGATTATCGTGCAGTGTACAAAGTTTTACCAGATCTTTTTATATATTATTGTATTTTTTTTTTTTCAAAATTTAAATCTTATAGTTAAGCTGGCCAAGTTTTAATAAGCAACACTTTTAAAACTACACGCAGAGAAAAAATATGGTTGTGCATAGTTACGGCAACCACACTGTGTTTATTGTAACAATATATTGTTGTTGTACACAAATAATTGTTATTTTTATGAAATATCAGCAATATTATAGTTACTGTAAACATATTAATGTTTATCGCAATAATAAATTTGAGTATTGTTGACCGAAAAATAATTATTTTTCTAACAACTAAATTATGATAACTTTCAAAACATATTATATTACTTACAGCCATAACATGATATTTAATAGCCATAACATGATTACTTTATATACATTTATCATAATAAGTTTAAGATGCAATCAAAATATTGTTACTCTAATAATATTTTAGTATCGCCATTTGTAAAATAATTTTGTATCGGTTGTGTCGTGTTTTACATAAACATATCGAATTATTTGTTAGTGAGTGGCTAAATAATAAAAAAATAACCATTAAAGTAAACAAGAAATGTAAAAAAAGTAAAGAAAAATATTAAAAAAGAAATAACAAAATAACCATTAAAATAAACAAGAAATTAAAAAAAATATAAAGAAAAAACATTAAAAAAGGGTGGTAGTGTCACAAAATAAAATATCTTTGCTAAAAAATTTTAATAATCTTAAAGTGGTGGAAAAATTTTTGAAATATTGGTGCAAAATATTAACCATTACTGGTAAGTTTTGTGTTATTTTAAGAGAAAAATAATGAAAACTCCATAAAATAATTTATAAATAATTGTGACCTACGACAAAAAGATAACAGTAACTATATTATGTTTTTTATTTTATCATAAGTATTTTTTTCCAATAAAAATATTATATATAAAGTTTTATCATATTATGATGTAAAAAATGTATGTATAACAGTTCATATCACTAAACTTATTATAATTGCCATGACAATAATATGATTACTTCTAAACTTATTATGATTGTCATGACAATAATATGATTACTTGTAAACTAATTATGATTGCCATGACAATAATATGATTACTTCTAAACTAATTATGATTGTCATGACAATAATATGATTACTTCTTAACTTATTATGGTTACCATGACAACAATATGATTACTTCTTATCTTATTATGATTACCATGACAGTAATATTATAACTTCTTAACGTTTTATGATTAACAGGACAACAATATGATTAAGGGAAAAATATTATGATGTAATATTACGAACATATTTGGTCATAATATGATTTAATAACAATCGTAATATGGTGACTACAATCATGAATCTTATCATAATATGTTGCTCTTAGAATATGTTTACCACAACCATGTTTTTTCTTTGCGTGTATGCATGAAAACAAGGCCCATTGAAAAGGTCTGCGCAAGAAGCCTGATGATCATTGTTTATGTTCTTTTTAGTTGTCAAAAGTTGTTTACATTTTGCTTACATGTGCATGTATACGTTTGTTTACGTTAATTACGTGTGGCATACCACATACACGTTTTTTCCTTTTGCTTTGTATATGTGGTAGTAAATTTTTGAACTAAAAAGAATCGTTTTTTGTTTTTGTACAAGCAAGCAGACCTGATAGATGGGCCTTGCATGAAAAAAACTCAGAAAAAAAACAAATGCAAAATTGTTAAATAAAAAAATATGAAATTAATTTTACTTAAATTGTAAAAGATAAAATTAGAAGTTGTCGCAGAGATAAATTATTATTGAAAATATTTTTTTAATATTACTTATTAGAAAACTGAGAATCTCATTAAAATCCAAATCAATCGCCCAAAATGCATAACATATAAAAAATACCAAACAACTTAAAGAGTCATAAAACTTTAATAATCAAATCGAATTAATTTACAAATCATTTTTATATTTAACTACATTTGGCCATTGACCGCAGTGTCGTTGTTTTTTTTCCAATGTTTTAATATTCCATAAATAATATTTTTTATTTATTGTCTATTTCTAATACAATTACCAAGTGCAGCTAATTCCAATATAACTTAAACAAAAGACTTAAGCAGCAAGCAACAACTATAAATATATCAGCAGTACACAAAGTTTGTGTCTTAATTCTTATGGTTTACACTGAAGTAGACAAAAACATGTCATCCATATGAGCAAATATTGAAACAATGAACTTTCTTTTCTAAAAAAAAGCACTAAGAAACTTTACATTTAGAAGAAAAACTTAATTAACATTTTCCATAAAATAAACAATAAATAAAGGTTGGTGGTGGCTACTATACAAACACTAAATATTCATGTGTACAAATATTTTTTTAGTTTCTAAATACTTATAAAACCTTTTGTATTTGCTGAGCAAGCAAATGACTTATTAGCCAAGACATCAAAAAGAAAATTAGTTAAAAAATCTAAAAAAAAAATACACGATTTAAATAATAGAGTTCTTAATGAAGGAAAACAAAGGGAATAAAATGTTTAAGGTGTTTTAAAGAATTCAAATAAACGACAGCTAATAAAAATTTGTTATCTTGACAAAAATGTGGTTGTAAGATGTTCGGCTAACACATTTAAAAAAGCATCTACTTGGTGATTAGTTTTTCTTTTGTCTGTTAATGGCAGCTATACCACTAATTTCTTTTTCTCATAAGTTTTCAGATTTTTTATATCCATAACATTTTTTTTAAGTTTATTTTAAATATTGTGGTATTTAAAAAATATGTGATAAAAGCTGGCAATACGTTATAATCAAAACGTTTTTTTAAATTTTAATTAAACAAGGAATGTTTAAGATATCTTTGAAATTTGTCATTCGTTTGAAATGCCTTATGATGCCGTCAAGTATGGAATATACGATGAAGTAGATATCTGCACGGCTTGTACAAAATGTCAAAGTTTCATCAGGCTTAGAAAGGATAATGTTGGGCCTGCGGGCTGCACTTGCTTATTCTTATTTCCCTAGACTTACCAGGGACGTTACAGGAAAATGTCTAACGAGGTCAAGTCGCTTGATATCGGTAGCCAGTTTACATCACTTCTACGTTAAATTAACAGGTTCTAAAAAGAATCCCAGGTCGGCCCCTGTTAAAACTACATCTCATTTGTGTCCATATCAATCAATTCCGAAAAAAAAAGAAGTTGGTAATTATTGACCTTCAGCGCTCGGCGTTGATGCCCACTCCAACTTCGCACAGCATTTAGTGAACAAAAATTGTTTTTGAAAAAAAATTGGTAGAAAATATTTTTTTATTAAGTAGTTTTGTGGTTTATTTATTGAACTGCTTATGGTTTTGAATCCAAATTTTTATAAATTAATTAGGCGAAAGTTTATCAAATTTAATTTTCATTAAATTATTTTTATGAAGAAAGGAATTTTCTACATGAAATTTATTAATTAAATTTATTGATAATTTTTCATTCTTGACTGCCATGGGAATCGAACCCAGGCTTTCACGAGCAGATTACCCTTACATTTTTCGATTGCAACCACTCAATCTCTTCAGAGGGGACGACTGCTGGCATTCAATAGTCAAACATTATGCTTTCATTTAAAACAAAAGAAAATAATAAAATATTGTTTTGTTTTACATGTTAGATAAGCGAACGAAGTCTTCGTTCGAAATTGAGTAACAGGCCATTAAGCAAAACTCTTGTGTTTTAAGTAAAGAGCAATATTAAACGTTTTAGGAGGTTTTGCTTAGTACGCTAAACTTTTGACTTCTTCTTTTTTTGCTATTATTCAAGCGAAGCCATGCTCGCGCTTTGAGTTGAGAAAGCGAACCTGCAAGCGAATTTGGATGACTTTCAAGTTTCAAAAATATATTTTTCATGAACTTTTCGAAAATCATCTTAAACTAGTGAAATCTTTAACTGCCTGTTCAACGATTTTGAACGTTAACGTTCGCATATAAAATTTCTATGAAAAACACTGTTTTAAAAATATTTTCCATATAAAATGCCATACGAACGTTAACGTTCGAAATCGTTAAACAGCCAGTAAGTTCTTTCTAGGAAATTCAATTAATCGATGTTTTGTATTAATCGATTTATTATTTGAGGTAAAAACTTAATCGAATACTTATCGAACAATTTAATATTATTCGGTTATTCGAATAATTTTTATATCGTTTAGTTTAGAAGTTTTAAAATAAGACCAGAAAATTTTATAAAAAAAAGTAAAAACAATTTAGCAAAAGATATTTATGTAATAAAAGAGTAAAACATTTTAAATAAAAACAGCATCAAAATGTAAGTTAATCTTCTTAAATTAAGGAAAGATTTTTTCACTTATTGTTGACGTTGGAGAGATTGAAAGCCAATTTCTCTGTTCTTTTTCTAGTCTCTTCTAAAATTTTGTAGTCTTCATTTTCGAATAATCGATTAATCGACATAAATTATTCGAATTATTCGTAAATCGTTAATAAGCAATCCTAAATTATTCGAACAGTGAATCGCCCAAAATTATTCGATTAATCAATCTACGGCTAATCGTTAGAATTCTCTAGTTCTTATGGATGGTTCGATAAGTTCGATACTGGAATGGCTAGACGTTTCTCTAAATTGGTTTCATAACTTTCTTGTGCAGAATGACTTTATAGTAATTTTCTTTTAAAAAACTTATGTAATTCTGGTAATTAGAAAATCTTTTAATTCTATTTCTATAAGAAAAAATATTGAAATTTGTTTAAAATTTGATTGACCTGGAAAAAAAATGTTCGACTATATTTTCCTTTTTCCATCCGTCCATGTTAAGCGCTTTCGTAGGAACCCTCTTTATCACGAAAGATTTTCATTTTATGCAGAACCCTATATTGAAGAAATATTGCAAAATACTCATGTTTAATACAAGTTTTTCTCATTTTTCAGTTGCGAAGTCAACTAAATAGAGATCAAATAAAAATTCAACACATCGAAATGATAATTTCACAATAGGAGCTTTTAGCTTGATTTCCATCATCTTACAAACCCAAATTGCAAAAAAAAAAAACAAAAAACAAAAAGAAGAACTTTAACTATAAACAAATTTTCCATAATTTCTTTTAACCACTTTAACCACTATCTCTGTTAAACAACTAACAGTGATCAAAACAGTTTACAGTATTAACTGGGCTACAAAGAATAGAAAACTGTTGAAGTGAAATAAGTTTACACAACCAAAAGGAAGTTAAATGTTTTGATAAAATGAAATTCAATAAACTAGAGAATTTAAAGTCAATCAAACACGACTTAAGTCAAAAAAGCGCTAAAACAACAACGTGAAAAGAAATTGCTTAAAATAACTGAAAGTTAAATAAACGGTTTGATTTCTATTGAAAAAAAAAATTCTATGGCAGAATTTTTAAATTAAAATTCAATGTTTAACGTTGTATTGTTTAGATAATTGTGCGTGAGATACCATCTTTTTATGTTCCCATTAGTTCCAGTAGATTTGTGTGAAAATTGAATAACTATGCAATAATCATTATTCAATTATAAGTTATGAAAAATAAACAAAATTCGATAATAATAATACAGACTTATTTTAAGCTGCTTAGACATTCAGTCTTTAAAGATTGATTTAGAAAAAATTAGGTTTGAACATTTTTTGCAATTATAATCAAATTTTTGTTTAAGCTCAATTAAAAAATTAAGTCATTTATGATGACCTAAATATTGTTTTTTTTCCTACCGATCGTTGAAAAGGGTCATTAAACTTTTCTTTTTTTGGCAACTTTATAGAATTTTTTTAAAGATTTTTTTCGCTTTATTTGAATAAAATGAATTTGAGGAAATCTCCAGTCGATATTTTTTTGTTGTATGCACGTAACTCCACCATAGGTGAAGGGGTGTTTTGCGTCTGTGCTAATATGTGTAACACAAAACAAATTTTTGTTTAAGACCCACCTTTGAGTATAGCGATCAACTCAGATTTACATTCTGAGTCGTTCTAGGGATATCTGTCCATCCGTCCTACTGACAGGCTGTCCATGATATCCATGCACAAAAAAAAAAATTTCGCTTATTATTTTTTTAAATTAAAGCAATGATCAAAAATAAAATCAGTTTTGATTAAAATTTTAATTAAGTGAATTAAACGTTTAATAAAATTAATTAAACACAATATCAAGTGAATTAAACTTTTAATTGATACCAAAAATTTGTTTACTAATGCAAATTTTATAAATTTTTTAATTAATATCAGAAATTTTACTATAAAAACCAATTTTTATTTTTTCTGTGTACAATTTTGAAGATTTATAGTTGTTCCCCTACTTCCACTGGAGCATGGGGCCATAGTTTCCAATGATAGTCCTTGATCGATATGCCAAATGTTGTCGTCATAGGTTTGGATTTCCCTTTAAACGCTGACTATTAAGCGATTTGTAGCATTGTTGATTTTAGAAAGGTGGAGCTCCTTTCCTAGAAAGGGGATAGGGCCAATTGCAAGTTTTAGTCATGCTTTAGCAAAAATGTATATGTAGTTCGTTTACCTACTTGCCTGAGACGTCAAGATGTATTTTGATCATTCAGGATGCATGACTGTTCCCCTTCTCACTCTGGGTAGCTTTCAGCGGAAGTCAAACAACTATTGACCAGGAACTACTTCGTCTATGGTCGGAATTTGTTAGCTGCTTGGACAATCAGCAGAAGACTCACCTGTTCACTCCCAATGGAATGATTGTCAGAAACTTTCTGCACTATGTACCGCTTTGACAAAGTCCCAGTTTGATAATAATTAGATCAAATTTCTATCCCTAATTTCACGAAGGCCCATACAAATCCTTTTCATAGTAGAGCCTTTGTGCCAATAAACCATCTTATTATTTTGGTATTAAGATTAAATTTTGTCTAAAAATATTTTAATGCAACTTAAATCATCCTTACAAATTTTAAGGGAATCGGTCCACGGTAAGGGTGACGATCACTTCTATAAAAGGTTTTATATCTGTCTAACAGTTTGTGCTAGTCGGTCCAAAATTTCCAACAAGCCCACATATTAACCCTCTATTAAATCTCTTTAAATCAAATATAGACGTAGTTATCCAGATAATATTCTGCACAAAGAACTCTCATATGAATCTTATCCTCATATAATAATTTTTTTTGCCGATTCCATTAGTGCCCATGGATCCCTAAGGTAAACTAACGAAAATTTGTTTGCAAATACTGTGGCGTAGGATAACAAATGCTCGGTTTCAGCCGTCTATATTTGCTTACTTGTTTTATTCAGGTATATAAAGTTAAATGTTTGCGTTTTTAAAACTCATTAAATGTGGCAGTTGAAAAAAGTTAGATAAAATTTTATAAATTTTTTTAGCACTTTAAAGCTAACAAATTGTTTGTTTATGTCTTTAAGTTTTCTAAAAAAAAAATACGAATAAAAAGAAAAATTGAAAAATTATTTAAGGCAAGCCTTCAGATGCTAAATTCTACATTTAAAGTGAGTGTACCCTACACTTAGTTTACATCAACTAGTAATGCTCAATTAATGAAAATGTTTTACTTGTAAATTTTCTAGTCACTAATTTTTTACTTATTTTGCGCCAACAAATTCACTTACAGATAGAAAAACAAAAACAAAGCTGCCTTTAACTATAATTTATATAAAATGTTTTATATTTATTAAACTAATGTGAATCCATTTAGATAAGATTATGAATATTTCATATTCTGGTTAATTTTTCATTGCATTTTTCCTCAATACAAATGTTGGGTGGTAAACTTAAGGTGGGCCATAAAATAAAATACAACCACACTCTTTTCAACACTCGCTTACATTTTGTTTTCTAATAAAGATTAAAAGGATTAACAGATGACGTGCATATGAATTGTTTAAACTAAAATGAATACTTATAAAGTGTTTTATTGATATAAGAAGGGGAGAAAAAAAATAAACCTGTCGTAATAAGGAAGCCCTCAAAACAAACGAAAGACTTAAGAAGTAAACTTTGTAGGAGAGGTAGTGTTTCCATAATGATTTTATGGAGAATAATAGAATGTAAATATCTTTAAATTAACAAAAAATATCAGATTAAACCAGCTAATAAAATTTGGTCGATAAGCGTTCTTTGTAAGAGAAATAAGTTAAAATGAAAGCGAAGAAAGGCTAAAATCAGAGTAGAGTTAGAGAAGAGTTAGAGTAGAGTTAGAGTAGAGTTAGAGTAGAGTTAGAGTAGAGTTAGAGTAGAGTTAGAGTAGAGTTAGAGAAGAGTTAGAGTAGAGCTAGAGTAGAGTACACTGAAAGCATTTTCTTCCAATACCAATGCATTTCGACATTAATCCCATGAAAAACTGCATTTAAAGGGAACCTATGCAGCGCTTCGTTGGATCAATGAAACATTACATTAGATCTATGAATATTATTCATTGGATGAATAATTTTATTTTTATAAGATTCAATGATTCAATATGTTTTATCACTATTTTAATGGAGGCTTTCAATTTTTTTTTAATTAAAATTTTGTTTTTATTTTATTTTTTCTCCCGCGAAGCTTTACGCTTGTCTCTGGTGGGAATCGATCCCGCAACCACGCCGCTGGTAGACAAGCTCACTACCAGCTAGCCTACCGGGACAGTGTAGTTTTTGAATAAAAAACTATGTATGTTTGTTGCCATTACTTAATTAAGAGCGAATTAAAGCGAAGAAAGGCTAACATCAGAGTTGAGTTATAGTAGGGTTAGAGTAGAGTAGAGTTAGAGTAGATTTTGAGTAGTGTTAGAGAAGAGTTAGAGTAGAGTTAGAGTAGAGTTGAAGTAGAGTTAGAGCAGAGTTAGAGTATAGTTAGAGTAAAGCTAGAGTAGAGTAGAGTTAGAGTTAGAGTAGAGTTAAAGTAGAGTTTGAGCAGAGTAGAGTTGGAGTAGGGTTAGATTAGAGTTAGAGAAGAGTTAGAGAAGAGTTAGAGTCGAGTTAGAGTCGAGTTAGAGTATAGTAAGAGAAGGAGTTAGAGTAAGAGTTAGAGTAGAGTTAAAGTAGAGTTTGATCAGAGTAGAGTTGGAGTAGAGTTAGAGTAGAGTAGAGTTAGAGTAGAGTTAGAGTAGAGTTAGAGTAGAGTTAGAGTAGAGTTAGAGTAGAGTTAGAGTAGGGTTAGAGTAGAGTTAGAGTAGAGTTAGAGTAGAGTTAGAGTAGAGTTAGAGTAGAGTTAGAGTAGAGTCAGAGTAGAGTTAGAGTAGAGTTAGAGTAGAGTTAGAGTAGAGTTAGAGTAGAGTTAGAGTAGAGTTAGAGTAGAGTTAGAGTAGAGTTAGAGTAGAGTTAGAGTAGAGTTAGAGTAGAGTTAGAGTAGAGTTAGAGTAGAGTTAGAGTAGAGTTAGATTAGAGTTAGAGTAGAATTAGAACAGATTTAGAGAAGAGTTAGAGTAGAATTAGAGTACACTGAAAGAATTTTCTTCACAAAACCTATGAATTTCGACATTAATCCTATGAAAAATTGCATTTAAAAGGAACAGCTTCGCAGCGCTTCGTTGGATCAATGAAACATTACATTAGGTCTATGAATATTATTCATTGGATGAATAATTATATTTTTATTAGATTCAATGATTCTATACCATAATATTCATGAAATTATTCATTAATTTGATGATAAATATACAAGATTTTAATGACACAATTTCATTGAAAATAATTTTTTTTTTCACAATTTTAATGAAGACTAAATTTTTTTTTTAATTAAAATTTTGTTTTTATTTTATTTTTTCTCCCGCGAAGCTTTACGCTTGTCTCTGGTGGGAATCGATTCCGCAACCCCGGCGCTGGTAGACTAGCACACTACCAGCTAGCCTACCGGGGCAGTGTAGTTTTTGAATAAAAAACTATGTATGTTTGTTGCCATTACTTAATTAAGAGCGAATAAAAGCGAAGAAAGGCTAACATCAGAGTTGAGTTAGAGTAGGGTTAGAGTAGAGTAGAGTTAGAGTAGAGTTAGAGCAGAGTTAAAGTAGAGTTAGAGCAGAGTTAGAGTATAGTTAGAGTAAAGCTAGAGTAGAGTAGAGTTAGAGTTAGAGTTAGAGTAGAGTTAAAGTAGAGTTTGAGCAGAGTAGAGTTGGAGTAGGGTTAGATTAGAGTTAGAGAAGAGTTAGAGCAGAGTTAGAGTCGAGTTAGAGTAGAGTTAGAGTAGAGTTAGAGTAGGGTTAGAGTAAGAGTAGAGTTAAAATAGAGTTGGAGTAGAGTAGAGTTCGAGTAGATTTGGATTAGAGTTAAAGTAGAAATGTTGCAGAGTAAGAGTTTTAGCAAAGTAACAGCTTAATTAAATTTGAAGTAGAGTGCTGTGCTTATATTTTCCATTTTTATCCAGTGATAAGATACAAAGAATGCTGCCGAATGCCTTAGCGGGCCAGAAAATGCATTACATTCCATTTTTATGTTTACTAAGAAAAATTTAAACAAACTTAATTAAATTTGAACTAATTTTAAACGTATATTTTTAATTGTATACTTTGTTACTTGTTAATTTGCTTCAGTTTGAATTATAAGTTTTTAATTATAAATATGCTATGATCTTTAAATTACTACTAATGATGGTATTAACGATAATTATATATTTCACCCTCTAAAAACTGAAATTAATTCAACTTTTAAAGGAAAGCCACTAATCAATATTGGAACAATCTAAAAAGCGTAAACCAGTAGATATGCTTTCGAATATATATAATTTTACTTTCTAAGATAAACAAATTCTGAAAGGAAAAGTGCTTTAACTGAACACTTTTAAACAAATATTAATGATTGGTTTTGTAACAATCGGCTCATCTCAAGTTTTAGAAATTAAAAATCATTAGTTTTATAACTTGTTAACATTTATAAATGATTTTTTTTTTTTTTTGCTTATGAAACCTGCTGTTTAAACAATGGATTTTTATAAATAATTAAAAACAAATAATATATTTCTTACAATACAGCTTATAAAAGGCAAACATAAAAGAAAAATAATAATCCATAAAAGAGGGGACAATAATCATCAACATTTGCCAATCTAATAAAGATTTTTTTTTTATATTTTTTTTTTTTGTTTACTGCTTCTTTAACTTTATGGTTTGAATTCTTATATCTACGACTTTTCGTTTTGTGTAACAAATTTCCGGTAATGCCTTTAAACGAATTTCATTTAGGTTTAGATTTTACTTTTTTTTTGTGTTTCTACTCATTTACATATTTTTTATTTTCCCAATTGTATGCAAATTAATTCTGTTTTTTTTTTTTTTTTTTTTTGGTTTGTTTCATTGATTTTATTTGATGGGCCTTCTTTATGACAAACCAAACAACAGCAACAAAACATTAAATTTCAATAACAACCAAAAAAAAAGTTACTTTTGCTTTCAATCTGCATCATTAAATTGAATTTTATATCAAGATTTCTGGATGGATTGCTTTCACTCTCATTTGATTGAAAGTCGTATTGGAAAGATACCAAAAAATTCTGTTCAGCTTAGCAAAGTTTTAAACGCTAGAGAGAAGTTTTAAAAATATTTTATTCCATTCATAAATTACGGTACTTTCTTTGATAAAATTTTTCAAACCAATAAAAAACTGAAATATTTTAAATATAAAACTTTTAAATTTAAAATGTCAATAGCCATTTCAGTATAATATTTTCTGATTTATTGCATTAATCCGTTTATTGTCTGATCATATGAAACTATTAGTAGCTCTTAACAGCACTCAAATGTCAGCATGAGCTTAAGTTTTTACTTTAAGCATATTAACTTCATCAACTTAAATAAAGAGTTTTGCCTACTAATTTTGATATCCACAATTTTTAACACTTGATTTTATTAATCAAATTAATCTCTTAAGTCTGTCTCTTAAATTCTATAACAAATTTGTTGTTTTTACTACATCGTCATTATCAGAAATTTCTATGGATTAAAAGTAAAATATAGTTTTATTTGTCTGCAAAAAGCCCTTTTTCCATATCATTGCAGTAACACGTTCAATATGCCAAACCGGTGATCAATGTCTACGGCTTCTGTTACTGTAACGCCCACATTTCTCCCTCCTAAATGAATTCCAATGCTTTCAAATAAAAGAAAATAATTTTTGTATTACCATTTCCGCCTTCATAAGATCTTTTGTATTAAACGTATCTTTATCGAGAAATTTATAAATTTTTAATTCTTTAATTCGAGAAAGTTTTTTATCAGCTTGAAAATTACCTGTAGACAAATAACGATATTAAAATTCAATTTAAATTGGAATTCCGACCGTTATCGAATGCAGGCCTCAGTATTGAAATGCCTCAAAATTTTAGTATTTTCAATGCAAAACAAATATGTTGTTACAAAACAATAACTTGTTACAAACGGTACAAAACTCTCCATAGAATTATTTTTATACAAAGATAACTTGCTTTGCTCTTAAAACTAGCCCCCACACATAATTAGGCAGCGTTTTTGGTTTATGTTGCCTTGTTTGATTAAGGACTTTTGAGATGATAAAATTTTAATTGTAGTATCATTAAACGATTGCCTCTAGATTTGTTGCTGCCATAGATGCTTCTGAGGCAGATTTTGACATATTTCGTGCGCTATTTTGGCAATAACTTGACGAATGTTGGTTTTCAAATGCCCAAGCGTTTTGGGGATTGTCCGCGTAGATACGGTTTTTTACATAGCCCCAAAAAAGTCTAACGAAATACAATGGCTTGATTTTTATGGCAAGCTGAAGTCACCAAAACTTGAAAATACGCGTTCTGAAAACTTTCCATAAAGTTAATTTTTTTATAACTTTTTGATGTTATACTAAAAAAATTTCCCGGGAATCTGGTATGTATTAAATTCCGAGCGAGAATCAAAAACAATTCAAGATTATTCCGCAAGATTCGCGGGACAGCACACCTAAGAAAATATATCCAAGTTCTTTTGCATATTAAGTTCACTTTTTGAAGTCACATCATACTTTTCTCCCACATCTAAATAAAATATTTTTTTTTGTTTAATAAAAAATTTTTTGTAATCTATAAAAAACAATGTTAAGGCATTTAACAATGGAAAACATTAACGCACGCGTTTTCGTTCTCAAAAATCATAACAAAAAAATATTTTACGCTTAAAATATTTATGTATTTCTGCACACAGAAAAAAATACCAATGTAAAATTAACATGGAAAAATGTTGATTGAGAATCATGTTAAATTTCTGCAAAAATATGCCCTTTATTTAAATGTATCATTATTTCATATTAATTTTAAATGAAAAATATTAAAATAATCTTTAATCACGCTTATTAAATATTATTCACTGATAAAAAAAATGAAAAAAAATATTAAAATATAAATAAATATGGATTCAATATTGAATCCATAAAAACCTGCTTTATATTAAAATCAAAAGTCTATCTTGTTAAATTAACATGTATACATAGTTAAGAATGTTAATTTTTTATTTTCATTCTTAAAATATGTTATAAAAAGAAGGCAATTCCCGTATTCTTTTAATTAAAATTATTTAGTTAAATAGTACATCAAGTATTCAAAGTACAATGATGACGAACACCATATCGGGTCATTCTGCTGATTGATCTGTTGACAAAGGAGACTACAAAATAAGTGAAACATGTGTTACAGGGGTAAGTGTTTTGAATTATTCTTAAATAAATGTATATGTTGTCTCTAAAGCTTATTCACACCAATTAGTTTCTACATGAAATTCACGTTGTTTCAACATGAAATAACTTTCATTCAACGTGATTCGGATTGTTATTTCAATATAAATGACATTTTGCTCTAACTTTACTGCAATGTTAAATTAACATGAATTATAGTTATTTTAAAAGAAAAAAATGTTGTTCGCAAGTAATTATTAAATCAGGTTGAATTAACATGAAACACGTATGAAGCAAAATCACCACCGAAAAATTTTAAATCAACCTTGTTTTCGACGTTTTTAACTTGATTTTTTTCTGTGTGTGGTAGCCACTTAATTATACTGACAAAATACCTTCACCTTAAGCTTCTTCAGAAAGCAGAATGAATGATCAAGAAAGATCCACCGGGAAAAAGCTTTAATTACTAATTTACCGCTCAATGAGGTAACATAATCAATGGCAGTTTGTGGCGTCTGTATGTTCTTGGAGCTGACCGCAGCTCTTTTCTTTTGTTTAAATATGATTTTTTTTTCATGTTTTTAAACAAAAAATCTAAACAAGATTCGATGACAAAAGCAGCTGGCAAATGTTGTTGTGCTTTCATTGATGTGGTATTTTTTAATTTCTTCTATTCTGTTTTGTTTTTTCTTCGGTGGCGTTTTGTGTAATTTGCTTACAAAACATTTTACAAAATTGTTAAGAAAAAAGATTAAAGCAAAAAGTTCTAGGGTTAATGTTTTTGTATGAATGTTTTGTATGAATAATTATATTGTTTAACGTATATTTTGACATGCGTTTTCCGTTTTCAGGAGATTTTTTAATACTTTCCTCGACCAATGGTGAGAAATAAAAGGATTTTTTGTTTAAACCAAGAAACACTTCTGTTAGACTCTACAAAGTGTATATTTGGGATCCATTAGCATTTAAAAGTCTATTAAGTCACGTTTTTTATCTGGCGCTTAACATTTTGTTTTTGGTGTTAAATCTTTTCAGTGCTGCTCACCACTTTGTGGTTCAAATCTAGAAAAACAAATTCAGTTAGGAAAGTTTTTTTTAATCCGAATGTGGACAATAATTCTTAAGAAAAAGATCTACTCATTTTACCTTTTTTAAGTATCCTTGCAATAGTAAAACAACTAAAAAAAAAACTTGATTTCTTGCATGAATCAAAAAAACAAGATTGCGCACTCGGCCGCACAAAAATAATCTTGTACTGCGCATCTACGTCATCAAAGATTGCAAACTAGTGTTTTTGTTTTGTAAAAAATGTAAGAAACACGCAAATGCACAAAAACAAATTCTATTTCTTTGTCACACACAAAAATGACGGACCTGTGCACATTTTGTCGGATGTTATGTTTTGATAACCAAGACGCTTGTACCTAATTAAGAAACCTTTGCTGGCTGTCGTTGAACCTGGGCCATTTATGAACCGATGACTGAAATGCAAACTTATATATAGCATTTTACCTTCGATGAAGGATTTAACAATCATTATTTGTTGTTCGTGCGGAAGTTTATTTATTGCCATTTCAACAATTTATTCGTTGACTTAACAAAAGTTTTTGCTGCTTGTACAAAATATATTTTAGTTTTTTTAAATTTTATTCCTGTATTCATAAAAAATTTTTAAATATTAAAAATTTACTATAAAAATTATCCCTAATAAGCGTTTGTTAAATTTAATAATCGTTTATGAATACGGGGCTTAGAGTTAATTTTGTTTGCAAATGTTTTAAGAAAGGAGAAATGCTTTTGGCATCGTAAAGTAGGAACTTAATTCAATTTAAGTCTATTAAATTTGGTTATACGATGCTTTTATACTGCTTGTCGATGAAAGGCTCAAGCTGAAAAAGTTTTCTGCCTCTACTCAATGCAATTTATTTCCAAAGCCAAAAAAATAAACCAGCAAAAAGAATTGGCAAAAAAAGCAGAAAATAAAGGCAATAAATAGGGAGGATGAAAGACTGGGTATTACTCAAACACTTCATCAGCTACAGTAAATAAAGTGTAAAAAAAAGTTATGATATTAAAGGATCTAATGTGATTAAGATTAAATTTTATTAAATTATTTATCTCGTTATTTTTATTGTTATTATTACCCAGTAAATACGTCACCTACAAAATAATGTTTTGAGTAATCAGAAATACATAAAAGCACTACTTTAATTCTACTGAAATAACTAATGAATTGTCCAAGGATGACCATTTTTTACCCACATACAACCCGGAAAAAGTAGTAGAAAAAGTATGGGGCCTACAGTAAATTATGTAGCGATCATCACGAAATTTATTAGTTTGATTTCTTGACCTATAAAACTGTGAAGCATGAAATTTTATTCTAATAGCATTATTTATTACGGTTTTAGACGTACTAAGCTGTTGTCCGGGCGTATGGTTTATATGGGGCGTACGGTTTATATGGGGCACGAAATTGCACAGTGTCTTTTTCAGTCGAATTAAACGAATTTTTTGCAAAATCGGATATCTTTCTGTGCATTCTTCCACCATTTATGTTAGTTTTTGTAGTAAAATTATCAATTTTTAAAGGTGGCGATTCATAGCTCTTATCCTACGGTACCGATTTTGCTGGATTTAAATCCCAAACTGCTTAGGATAACTACAAGCGATTTGACACCAAGTGTGTTCATTTCTTTTAATTATTTCGAAAGTGAGCGTGTTTTCAACAGGCGGACAGACGAACAGACTTGGCTAAATCGAGATAGAATTACTCAATGAGCCGGAATATATATGTGACGTGCAAAATAGAAAGGGACCCTAGGGTTTTGTTCAGGAGAGCCATTTGAAAGATTTAAATACGTGTATCTTTGGTGTACCATCACTGAGCAACACGCTATTGGTCTCATTTGAAAGCGACACATCTCATGACGGCAGGAACGTGTTGGTCAACCTTGAAAACGCGCGTAGGTCGTCCCTACCTCTTGTTTTGTGTGGTTGGTTTTTACTGTTTCCTTTACCTTACTGGTCCCTTTCTCTATGCGCTGTCACATATAATAGATAGGGTCTGAGATATTGCACAAGGAATGACAAACCATCTTCACAACTAACTGTGGTGGATGGTGTAAAAATTAATTTGTCAAAATTTTTACAGAGAAAAAGTTATTGTATTCCTGGGATTAACTTATTTTTTTATTTTTTATTTTATTTATTTGTTTAGAAGTTAAAAGATTGAAGAAGTTACAGTATATTACCATACAATTGCGAGAGTAAATTTTTAAATTTAATTGCGTTGCTAGTATTTTGAATATAAGCAGGGAGTTGGTTCCAGAGACGAATTGTTAAAATAAAAAACTGCCTTTCAGATGCCGTATCATTATGCCGAAATTGGGTGATGCCATTACCCCTCGATGATCTAGTGAACTGTAGGCGGACAAAAAGGTATTTCGGCCTTTTTGTCCTAACAATTTTGTGTAGCAGAACAAGGTTTTTTTGCATTAAATAGTAAGCAAATGTCATACCGCAAATACGAGTAGAATACTGAGATATGTGATCAAATTTTTTAAGGCCGTAAATGTAGCGTACAACGTTATTAAAAGTAGTTTTGAGTTTCAACGTATCCTTTGAATTACAACCATAAAAAACCTCAGATGAATATAAAAGAGTAGGTAATATATACGTTTTCGCAAGAAGTAGCCGTATTTTTAGAGGTGTATGATACTGTGTAGTCCATAAGCTCCTTAGCATACAATATACTCTGCCACATGACCTATTAATATGGTCAGACCAAGTTAAGGTATTATTGAAAATCACAAAACTAACTATCTCAATTTTTGTACCTCCAAGGACAGATTTCTTACAAATTATTAGGCATTTAGACTTATTTGGGTTAAGACGCAACCCATTTGCTGACGCCCAGAGAAAAATACTATTAAGATCAGTATTCAGATCATTTACGCAAGAGGTAATGGATGCCTTAGAACTACTCAGGTAAATTTGAATATCATCAGCATACATTTGTATACTGGAATACTTAAGTTGCCGCGGTATGTCATTTGCATACAATGAGAATAATAATGGTCCAAGTATGGAACCCTGTGGAACACCTCTTACAACACATAAAGGATATGAAACAAGTCCATCATATGAAACGCTCTGCAGTCTATCCGTTAAATACGATAAGATTAACTTAACAGCAGTTGTAGTAAAATTGAATATTTTCGATAGTTTCAAGCACAGTATAGAGTGGTCAACCGTGTCGAAAGCTTTTGAGTGGTCAAGTAGTACTAACATTGATATTTTTCCAGTATCTGTAATGTAAAGTTACCCCTAATCTCTTCAACAACATCAGTTAGGGCAACCCACTTATTGTGGGTGTTACAGTATCGCAGGTATAAAATGCTTGTTAGGTATATTTGTTACATACCGTCGAAGAGGTTAATTTGTCTAGTTTCTCAGCATAAGTTTTAGAAACACTTACGCACAAATTTAAAAATTTAAAATAGTGGTTAAGCCGAAAATTGATAAACCCTCGTCTGGAGTTAGAAATTATTGTTTTTATACAAGCACAATAAGCAACTAAAACTGCACTAAGGGAAAAGACATAAGCTTTCCTTTGAGCAAAAAAATTTAAGAAAAATCTATAAATTTCATATGGGACAAATTTTACTTACACAAATATGGGTGATAAGTTGCATTGATTAAAAAGAACACCTGTATGGCAAAAATGCTAAACGTTGTCCCCCTCTAAATCAGAAACTTTTCGACCGATCTTGTTGAAAATTTGTTTCTAAACTACGATTCAATTGGACTTACTTTGGTGCAAATCCAAATCGGAAGACATCGATTTCAAAAGTGGCGTCACTTGAAATCCCCCATACATTTTTAATCAAAATAATTTACGTGTTTTGGATACAATTTGTTGATATGAATTATCTTTTAAGTAGTGCTGGGAAACTATCGATAGTCTTAAAATATCGAAAACATCGATAGGAATATCGATATTATTATTATTTAAAATACAGCTATGAACACACATACAGTTTATTACTTGCTTTTATTAGTTCACGCTGAATTGCAGCAATGAATACAAACAACAAGAATGGCAGGTGGTATGGATTGGTAAGATGTGCTTTTTACTGCTAATTAAAGGCCTTTGCGTCGAAATTTGTATAGGGACTGAAATGTCAAATATTTTTGTAATGTTGTAAACAAATTGCAAATGCAATTGCAATTGCGAGTATAGAATAAAACAATGATCGACCATTAGAGGAAAAGTCAGAATACCGTTTGTGTTGAGAACAAAACCAATTTAGAATATTATCTAAAGTTGCAATTAAATATTTTATAGGCCCTGCTACTTTGCTTCCTTCAGAAAGGTGCTTTTCAGTAGCACAATTTTTTGTTTCTCTTGTCATCTAAAATAACGTGCGTACAAACATACCGAGCCCTAACCGCGAAAAAAACGTAAGCGCCAACAATCAAATTTTACAGGAGAGAGTTATTTTATTTTATTTCATATAAATTTTGTATGAAATTTGTCGCTTACCATAAAATTGTTTTTGCTTTAAAATCGTTACGGTGCCCTTTGTGACCATGACATTTTAGGAGATGATGCAAGTGTTGCCAATATAGTAATTTATTCAAAAAAGCGAAAATTCAAAATTATGTCGCTTACGTTTATTTCGCGGTTAGGGCTCGATACATACGTCTCATACGTTCAATAAAGGGATAAAAACAACGAACTGTAGCATGATAAAAAAACTAGTTAAAGTTTTCATGCTCAAGTATAAACATTCAGTCGATAGTTATATTGATATATCGATAGTGAAATCTAAACTGTCGATAACTGTCGATAGTATTTAGATACGCAGAACTATGATATGACCCTCTCTTTCACACTGGGCAAACGGGGAAAAATATATTTAAACCAAGATATTTCGTTCACTGTAGTTGTGTTTCAATATCCATGTGAGTTCATTAGTGGAATATCTATTTAGCTTTATTAAATAATCCGATTAAAAGAATGTAAAAAAAATTAAAATTAAATTCGGTTTTGTAAACACAAAAAAAAACTTTAATTAATAAACTTTTTTTATATTAAAAAATTATTCATCAATAATTGGTCTGACTTCTGCTAGAAAACGGTTAGGAAACACAAAAAGAAGAAAATAATTTTGTGTCGTAAAATTTCGACGGTTAATCTCGATGGCTGATTTTAATTATAATTGGTTTTGAATTCGTTACACTCTCTTTCGAACCCTCTTCAAACTGTTTTTTTTTTTAGTAAACTTTTAGTTATTAATAGAAGCCCATCTATGCCATTATTGGAAAAAAGTGTCCCTAAATGCTAAGTTTGATGTCTTGAAGTCACTGTTTATTAGACAACATTTGACAAATTTTGTTTATTTGAGTTGACATGCATATGGAAACTTATGTATTACAAGAGTAGGCTTTACATGCGAACTATGGTCAATAATTGACCGAATATCAAACAACTTTATGAATTTGATGATAAAAGTACCAACGATATGTGATTTCAAAAAATAGGGGTTACGTGTCACACAGCTCATGCTCCATTTGATATTCTATGCGAGCTTTTTGAGGGTATTGCCACCCCCAAAAAAAAAATGGAGCTTCCAACGAAGCAGGCTTGTAAGGGAGAAACACAAACGTTTCGCTTACCATTGCGCTGACGGAAGACATGAATTTTATATGGCGAGTTCCCACTTTGAAGCAATACATTTTTGATACATAAAGCTCATTATTCAGCGCATACAAAAATTGTTGTAGGTAACGATCGGCCTTACACTCTGAATGTTTTGATACTGTTATTTTCTAGTATTCTCCCTTACAAACCTGCTTCGTAGTAAGGGACTGCCGTAGCACTTTAAATTTAATTTTTTTTATAAAAGTTGTTGAGAGTTCTTTCACTTACTTTACTGCATTTCTGTATGTCTTATTGCGTAGCGTATAATTGAACGCTTATTTTTTTTAATGTACCATTGGTGCTTTGCAAAATGATAAATTTTTTTATTGGGATCTTACTTGGAGTTAATGCAAACTGCACACCGAGATCAAGCGATTTAAATCCGCTAGACTGTTTTGTTAAGAATTTTCGTGCGCGAAAACCGTCAGTGGTTAAAACAATGGAGGAATCATGCCCCCCCCCCCCTATTTAAATCAATAATGAAATAATTCCTCAACATTCGCATGTAAAATATCTCGGTTTACATCTTGATCGGCGATTAACGTGAAAATGGCAGATAAATGGTAGTTAAATTTTAGGACCTGATGTTGATTTTGAATAAAACACAAATTATTTAGGAAATTATCGTCATTTCTTTTTATTATGATAATATTGGTATGGTTCAATTAAGTATGGAACAAAATATGGTCTAAATTTTCGATGACACTGAGGCATAATTAAGGTTCTATGCCGTTAATGTGCCGAATTATCTCATCCTTTATCTCTTGAATTGTTGCTGGCTTATCGTCCACATCTTCCAATTCGGGCCATAAAAAGTTCGTTATCATCTCACGATAGCGAACACCATTCACAGTAACTGCCTGACCGCCCTCATTTTGGAAAATGCCACCAGCCCATAAACCACACCAAACAGTCACTCTTTGTGGGTGCATTGATTTTTTGGCAGTCACTTTTGGAATATCATTCGCCCAAATGCGGCAATTCTGCTTATTGACGAATCCACTGAGGTGAAAATGTGCCTCATCACTGAAGATGATTTTCTTCGAAAATTAATCATCCACTGTTGCCATTCCTTGCCACCATTCTGACCATTGACGACGTTTGGAATGGTCAAGCGGCTTTAGTTCTTGAGTCAATTGCACCTTGTAAGCGTGTAAATGCAAGTCTTTATGAATAATGTTAATCAACGACGAGCGCGAGAGGTGCAATTGTTGAGCCATTGTTATATGTTTATCATAATAAACAGAAATGACAATAATTTCGTAAATAATTTCTGTTTTATTCAAAATCAACATTCTTATAAGGAAACAATTTTACTATCTGTAAACGAAAGCTTTATTTCTTGAAAAACTACAAAACATTTTCTTTGATGTTACCTGTGAGATTTTGTTCAGTGTAGGTGTATTTTAATATTCCTGCCAGTTCATTAGTTAAACACCTCTTTAAGCTGCATTTCCAATTTAATATTACAAAATATTTGTTGTAAAATATCTTCTTAATTTTTTGAAATCCGATAAAAATATTGTACAAAATTAAAAAAGAAAATTTATTGGTGTCAAACAAAGAATGAGCTTTAATTAAAAGTTTCTTCTCTTTGTGTACTAATTCCTATTCAGCTATGGTTGTTTTATTTGTCTATTCTAAAACGCGGCCTAACTTCAATCAAAAAACCCGCTTAGAAAAAACCAAAAGAACAATATTGTCTTGTTAAATGTTCGACAGTTTTTGTAATACTTGCGTTGGTTGGTATTTAATTATAGATGTAAGTATGTATTTTAAAATTTATTACTCACTCTCACTCTTAAAAAAAAAACACCCAACCCCAAAACGAAAACCAAACCGATCTATTTTAAAATATTTAATCAATCTTTTAATTATGAATTTATGCCGCCATTTGTTCACATTAATGGTAAGATAGATCTCTTCAAGGAATTGTCTACTTCTAAAATCAATCAAATTTAAGATCCGTCGTAATTCGGTTGAATTTCAAAAGAATTTTTTTTTTTTTTTCTTTTGCTAATTGCTGTAACGAAAAATATATCTAAAGATGTTTAATTTTAATTTAATATAAAATTCTTATTTAAATAATATTCTTAGATACTATTTTACAAAAGAAGATTAATGATTTTAAGAGTAGTTTGCGCTTGGGAAATATTTTAATTTAGGCTTTTTTTTATTTCGTTTGGTTAATTAAGGAATTGATAAATAATGAGATGGGAATCTTTTTATTCTAGTTCAAATTCTATTTTGTAATAACTTGTGTCAGGTTCTTGGCGCTTCTTTAAAAATACAAGCTGATTGGGGCATATTAAAGCCCTTGTGATGGATCTTGGCTTGCCAGATTCAAGTTTGAAAAATTCTTGATAATCAGGGCGATTAAAGTCTTTCTAAAAATAATTCTTTACGAAAACAGCACAATTTCTGAAACTAGTTAAAAGCAAAAAATACCAACAAATAACGAAAATGATTGAACGTTTTTATTTTAAGTCATCACTGGTGGCAAAGGTCAGTCATTATGATTAGCGAAGTTGATTTACCGATGTCCGTCTGGCCGACTGCCTGAAGACCATAGAAATGATGTGAACTAGTCTGTTAATTATTTCTGTCACATATGGTTCGTAAAAAGTTGCAATTGAAATTCAGCCAGATCTGAGATATAAGAAAGAAAACCACGATCGCCTTTAATTTTTGTCGCGAAATTTCCTGCAGGTTTTTTTTTTGTTGGTTTTATATCATACATACATTTTTTGCCGTTTAAATAAAGGAATGTGTTTAAAACAAGAAATGTGTTCTCAACATATTTTTTTAATTCTGTTTGATAAAGTCTGTTAGTAAGTGAGTGGATAAAGGGTATTGCAGATTCGGGACAATCGAATATAGCAGTCTCGTGTGATGTGGCATTTTTATTAACCTTATTCGCTCTTTAAATTCCAAATGCGAACGGTGTTCACACGGCATTTTCATAATTCAACTACTCTTTTTCTTACTACTGTATTATGAAAATTTTTTGAAATTTGGAATTTCGAAAATAAAAAGCAAGCCACAATCTCAGTATTATGACAATAACTTTTTTACAATTTTATGTTTTTTTTTATACCCTTCACCCCCACTAATGGGGAATAGGATGTTCAATTAATCGGGTATAATTTTTGTTTGATTAAACGAATAATCTTTATTTGGCATTTTTTTACGAATTCGACTAAACGAATAAAATTTTAAAATTAATTGAATAATTCCAAAACCAGACATTTTTTAAATGACGAGATTTTTTCTAGATAATCTAAAAAGAATTAGTACTTGAGTATAAAAACATTGGCCCATATTCATAGTCAAAAATAAAGTCGACTTTTTTTAAAGTATATTTTAAAACAATGGTGTTCACATGCATTTAAACCCGGTTTTTATTTAAAGTCGACTTTATTTTTGACTATGAATATGGGCCATTATTTTTTAAATAAAACTTGTCAATGTAGCTTCAAATTGTTGCTTCACTTCGGGCATATTTAAGCCCTTAGATTTCAAAAGAGTCCATATAACTTTGGATTTTTTCAAACTTTTTACTGGCATTCTATTCTATCGAATCCATCGAAGTACTTTGCTTAAAATATTTAATCATTGGATCACTTGTAGCCCATTTTGATGTTGTTGGTGGAGCATCATCTTGCTTAAACCACTATGTTATAGTCACAGCATAAGTGGTAAATTAGTGAAGATGTTGAAGAACCTTTTTAGGTTTATACATTTTTGGACACATATTACATATAGCATTATAAGATTTACCTTTCGTTAAATATTTTCCAACCAAATTTATTAGTTTGTTAAAAAATATATTGATATAAACCTTTGATTAAACATACATTTGCCTTTTTTTCTTTTATAAAATTAATTATTAAATTGTGTTGAAAAAATATAAGCTAAATTACTCACTAAACATGACTGTTTTTTAAATCCAACGGCCACATACATTTGGTTTGTTTATTTGGCTTAAAACTTTAATCGAAATTGGTCGATTAATCGAACAAGAAATAATCGACTGAAAACCGTTGTGTTGAATGAAAGTACGCTAAGTTTATCATTCCATCTGAATTTTTTTTATTATTTATCTCAGACCCCATAAGTATATCTGTCCGTCTGTTGAACACACGCTCACTTTCGAAAAACTCAAAAGAAATGAATAAACTTGGTGTCAAATTGCTTGTAGTTATTCTAAGCAGTTTGGGATTGAAATCCAGCAAAATAGGTTCAGTAGGATCAGAGCTATGAATCAAAATGTGGAACCACCACCCTAAAAAATTTATAATTTTGTTACAAAAACTAACATTAATGGTGGAACAATGCACGGATAATATAACTGAAAAAAACACTGTGCAATTTTTTAAGACATGGTAAAATAACCATATACGGGCAATAAATAACCATAAAGGACCAAAAAAAAGACCTGTGTCTCCCAGTTTTTCCCAAAGTCATGCACTTTTTTTATGGGAACTTAAAGATTTGAGGCCTCGTTGTAATTTTTGCAAAAAAGTGATCAATTGCTCAGGCTTATATCTTGCAAACCGTTCGGAATTTTGATTAACCCTCTGAGACAAAGTTGTAGCCTTTGCCATAAAAAACAAAGGAAACCAAAAAACGTCATTTTCAAGATCAAAATCGCAAAAAACTTTAAAAAAATTCGATTTTTTTTTACCTTTTTCCCCCTGTTTAGGTCCATAGGTAGCAAATTGTTCAAAATTCAAGGGAACAATGAACCACAAAAATGTACCTAAGATCTCAGTAAACAACTTTTTAGAGCATATGAACTTCCTAGGAATGATTCTTGGCACCGTTTAGGTAGCGCTTAGGTAGCCGCAAAAGTGAAAAATTTTCCGAAAATTCGATTTCTTGTTACCTTTTCCCCTGTTCAGGTCCATAGGTAGCAAACCGTTCAAAATTTAGGGAAACAATCAACTACAAAAATGTACCTAAGGTCTCAACATACAATTCACACAATCACGCACCGGCCGCAACATCAAGGCAAAACAGTAAGCACAGCACACGCATTAAGGGACGCAGCCCACAATATAAAAGCAACACGACGCTCACATCGAGGCATTACACAGCGCGAAGTCAACGAGAGCTCAACGGTGAAAGTTATAGAGAAAGTGCTACAGCATAATTCGCACACAACATTGGCAACTGACAATTTTAATATGCAGTGTGAACAAATTGATTCGTTTTGCTACGTTTGCTGTCATCAAATCAGGAAAAAAGTTCTAAACGAAAAGAACCTTTTAACTAGTGAATTCAATAGAGCATATAAGTTGTTTTTCGACGAAGTAGACTTGACAGGCGAAAATTACACACGGAATACAGTGTGTCGCGAATGCTATAACAATCTCATGGCATGGTTGAGTGGAGGCAAAAATAATATGAAGTATTGTAAGCCAGTAAACTGGATTAATCGCCCAGGTGATCATGATGCAACTAGTTGCTATGCATGCGTAAATTACACATGTCGTCAAAATCGACATGCTGAGAAGAACAAACTATATAAAGCAACTGTAACAGCCACACTTCCAGTGCTTGCACCTGAAAATTTTGTATCACCAAGGCCGCCAACTCCAGATCGTGGTACAGAATTTTTAGGAATGACTACAGCAAGTTGTGTACCTTATGAAAATCCATTTGATACCGATTACGAGCCCCAACAGCGAAGAGATAGACCACAACTTATAACACAAATGGAAATGGATTTCATTGTGGCCATATTGGGACTATCGCAGCGATTTGCCATATTTTTGACAGCGTTTTTAAAGAAAAGAAAACTCACACATGCTAATGTGAACTCTACGGCGTGACGCAAACGGCAAGCTAAATTTCAGAGCCTCTACACTCTTAATGATTACAATTCGTTCGCTTACTGCAACGATATAAAAGCTTTGGTGGTACAAATGGTAATGAACTACATCGCTAGTGAGTCGAGATTATTTATTGATGGTTCTGTTTCTAGCTTGAAAGCAGTGTTGTAGCATGTGTCGAACCGAAAACCTTCCATTCCGCTAGCAATGGATCCCTGTGGGAAATTTGTTTCAATTGGTCCAACAGACTGGTCCTGGGATTTGTGAAAATAGGACAAGTACAAAAAGAAAGGACTCATGACCAGTGAAAGATGAACCAATCCCTTAACTGGTTTATGAAGAACAAAAAGGTAGAAAAAGTAATAAATTACAGCACAGTCTTCAGCGGTGCTGTGACACATTTGTTGGTACTTTTCAAAATTTGGTTCTTGAATATAATTCTAGGACTTGTTTTATTGAAAAACTACTACATTGTATTGAAATAATACTACATTGCAGTAACTGACACTAAGTACGTTCATTGAGATTAGTTCTGTTACTGGTCAAATGGTGTCAATTGACCTCCTCCAATAACAACCCCATGTAAAAGTGATAGGTCTTATTCATATAAAGTGTTAGAATTGGAACCGGTCTCTACCACCAAAGACTTATCACGGGACTACTTTGGTGTCAGTTCGCTTCCCTCTAGGGGTATTAAAAAGAAAGAAAGCTATGAAACATTGAAAGATATACTGAAAAAAATCAAACACTACGAAAATAAATCGAAGATTTGCTGCGATTTGAAGGTCATCAACATTTTGTACACTGTAAAATTTCGTAAAGGTCGGTCCATAATTTACCCTAGGCCCTATATAAACCCTATTCCCTAAAACCATAATTAAAAATGATATCATAACAAAATTTGGCACGTCACAGTTTTATAGGACTAAACAATAATTTAATATAGGCCCCATATAAAGCCCACTCTGGTAAATTAATTTAATACGCCTAAAACCTTAGCATATATGGATATTGCGGTATAATTTCTTCCAACCTACCAGAAAAATGTCATGCAATTTTGGGATATACGATCTATAATTTACCTTAAATCCCATTTTTAGAAGCCTTATGAAACCCACCGTAATTGTTAAAACTTATTTCACCGCTGTTTTGAAAAATATTAAAATATATGTTTTCCAATACCAGAAATCACTCTACAGAATTTTGAGACGATTGTTCTTTAATTTACAATGGGTCCAATATAAATTCTCCTTCTGAAAATCATTTTATTTCGGCTAAAACTGTTACTAATCATAATATTTAACTCAAACTAATTCAAATTTCTAAAAAAGAGCATACAATTTTCTGATTGCCGGACCAATTTTAACAATAACGTCAGTTTTTATAAAGATTAATTAATAATAAAAAGATATCATATTTGATTAAAATAAGTGGCAATGATTTGTTCGAAGTTGGCAGAGTTACGTACAAATGAGATAATTCGCTCTCAAAAGTTTGTTTGACTAACTTTGTAATTTAGATCATAATTTGGCTATGAATTACGAATGACTGAGCGACTTACGAAAAATCACTGTGGTGCGAACAGAGCATTACTTGTAAATTAAGAGTGTTGAGTATAGAGGAAAATTCTTACAAGTGTTGATATGGGTTTCTGTTTCAAACATCGTTCTCAGTTTTGGGGATTTGTCCCTAAAAGGGAGATTGGTAAGACATTTCGTGAAAATCCCCAAGGAATTTTTAGGGGGAAAATCAATTTTTTGTTAAGGATTTAAGGGGATATTAGTTATATTATTATTAATGCAATTTGAAATGGAAAGATGGTTTTGGTCAAGATGAAAGTAAAAATTTTTTCATACCAAGATGGTGCTGGTTCAAAACCTCTTCAGCAGCATGCTGAAATATTTTTAAATATGCTTTCAATACCAGCAAGTAACGCTTGTGTTAATGCAACTATTTTCTATAACGAAACCAACCAAACCCATAATTCGCAACAGCATGCAGTATGAGTTATTAAAAGCTCTTCTATAAATAAATACACAGGTTAAAAATTATGTACCCAGCCAGCACAATAATCCGACGTCGTTCAGATATCTGAGAGAAACGTCGGCAAAAAAGTCGGAATCGTATACGAACTCTGTCAGATTTCTGACCCAAAAACGTATGAAGTGTTTGACACGAATTCTGACAGACATGTCGTGGGAAATTTTGGTTTTTTGTCGGCATTTCTGATAGATATCTAACAGAAATCTAATGAAAAAGGCATGGCAAGTTCTGATGTGTTAGCCGAGATTTGTTTTGCTTTCGAACTGATAGCTGAAAGAAATAATTTTATTGCAAAAAATGTACATAATTATAAATTTTACACGTACGTACCTTTTTTATGCTTTTTATCTTGAACAAATAAAATAAAATTAAAATTATTTCCAACAGAATGACAATTGTCATTATTTTAAAAAAATAATAAGTCTCGTTAGACAAATCTGAATGAATTCCGTCGGAATTCTATTGGACATATCTGTACATAAATTCCCGCCGATATATCTATGCGAAATCGATCAGAAATCGGACATACCGTAAGTATATTCAATGTCTGACAGAAATCTGAACGAAGTCTCTAAGAATGATGATAGACATTTGCACGAAATGTCTGATTCAGACAATGTCGAAGTATTTTGCTGGCTGGGTAGTTTGCTGTGTCAAATATGTTTACGTTCGTCTATTTGTGTAGACATGTAGAACTTGAAGTACAAGCGAAATGTAATGTAATTAATTAAATATGTATAAAATAATTTTATTTTTAAGGATCTGTGGGGAATGAAAAATCGCATATTGGGAATAAGGTAAAAAAAAAGAACTGGAAGCCCTGGTTTGCAATCAGCATCTCAGTGTTGTCAAATTATTAGTGTTGAATAATCTAAGAAATAGTCACTTACACTTTCTTTCTTTTCGTCCCATTTAAAAGATTATGTTATGTATGAAATCAAAAATGTTATTGTTATTTTTAACAATGTCATGTTCAGAGACAACCATAATATGGGTGTGGCTATCGAATAGTGTATTTTTATAATTTAAATGTTCTTTTATAATAATCGCTTACAAACCAGCTAATGGGATGCATGATTATTGTATGGGGAGTTGCAGATTTAAAGGACTACATCCTACTGACAAAAAGGCGCTTTTATTATCTTAATGAAACATGATTTTTGTTTTTGTTTTGGTCGCTAAAGATTTACCAGGAGGGGCTCGTTAATATTTTTCTTGTAAACACCTTTCGGTGTAAATGTTGTATGTGTTGTGAATAATTGTAAATATGCTTGTCTTAAAATTGTCTGTGCTTTCAGCACCTTAACCCTAACCGTACTCACAACATACCCGTATATAAGTTAAAGCCTTTTGTATAGAAAAGAAATGAAAACAGAAGTTTTTGTTTTGTATTTTATTTAGAATTAATACACAAAAATGTGTTAATTAATAAGGAAACAGTAAAAATACTACTTCCAATTCTACTGAAAGAATCAATGAAATTTACAAGGGATGTCACCAAATTGACGCATTTAAATGTAAGTCATTACTTTTTACCTACATACATCTAAAAAATAAGTAGTGATAGTAGATGTATAGAAGAAATCTACTAAATAATGAATAGAAAAAGCTATTCATTTTAGAAAAGTAGGCGAAGTTTTTACTGGGTAAGTTCTGATATCATTGCCTAAAAAACACCTAATGAAATAAACAAAATGTACATCGTGGAGCAATTATTTTGTTGTACGCGCTGCATATTAACTGTTTATAGCCATAACATATTTCGCGTGTTTTGCGCTCCGATTTCGAATCAATAGAATTAGATATTAAATAACCGATATTTTTTTACGTCACTGCCTTTAGCCATTCGTCAAAACAAAGCGTATATTCCGAAAGAGGAACGAAAAAACGCCACAAAAAGGTTAAAGGACGAGCGGCACTCTTTTGTCTGTTGCAACGAAGAAAAAGAAAAGTGGACAATTTTTGTCGTCAAGGCACTATTAACCAGCTGACATAGCTTTTAACGAAAAGGAAGAAATAAATGATTATTTCAATAAAACAAAAGCCGGGTGTATATTATGGACGATATGGTGTCGTAAAACAAGTAGCTGGCCCTTGGACATTGGGAGTACAAGTGCCAAAAAAAGCTCGAAACTCCCGCTGTAGGTTTTTGACATAACCTGGCGTTAGATTGGCAGCAAAAAACATGAAAAAAAGAGCTAATGACAATCGCATAATACGATACTCTAACGTCCGAGCAGCTCTCTAACTAATGACAAATGTAACCATCCCTAGGGAAGTATATCAGGCTTCTACAAGCTCATCGGAAACATCAAAGCAGGAAAAAACTGATCGGCTACCATTAAGGGGTCGTTGCTACCTTTAAGTGGCTATTGGTTTGAAATCCGATCCCCAAAATATGTGATGGGTGTAAACGGCTAACGGCTAAGCATAGGAAGATAATTGCTACGCTGCAGAAAATGTTGATTTCATATGGTTTATTTTATACAATGATATCAAGACAGATTTAAATATAATATATTATTAATTCTTAATAAAATATAAAACAAAAACTACTCTTATCTCAATTTGTTCTACACAGAATGCTTTAAATTATATACGGGTACCCAGGTACCCTTATCAGGAGATCATCTAAAGGAACTTGCTAAACCTCAACTTTATAGCTTTTATTGTTTAAGTTTGTCTTCAAAGTTCGTTCGGTTACTGGGGTACCCGTGTCAGGAGGGATAGGGTTAAGGGTGCCGTTTTTTCTATAATTTTGTTCATATGCTTGCACTGTACCATAATAGCTCTAATATTAAAGCGCATGATTATGCGCTCTTTTGCTTAAGCGCTTCAAAAAAAAACACGAATTTTTTTTATTTGGTTGTTTTTTTTTTTTTTTTTTTTTTTATTCAGTACTGTAAATACACTTTGCACACAAAATATATCCACCAAATTAAATGGTACTGCGCCAAATTCTTTTTTATGGACATCGTTGCAGTACATAACTCCCCTATAAGAATTTCAAATGTAAATGGGATCTGTAATGGGGTCAACAACCAATATTATTGCGTTAAAAATCAGTGTTTGAAAATACACATTAAATAGGGTTCCTAAGAGTTCGATTCGGTAGATTTGTGGAAAACACAAACACTAACAGTGTTTGTGAAGTAAAGCAATACAAAAATCACGTTTCTCTGTTTGTTATCTTTCTAACAGAAAAATTATACTGTTCTTTACCCACATAACAAAAAGATAAGAACATTTAAATTCGTTCGGTTTTTTCAAGCCACAAACTTCATTGTGTAAGGTTCTGTACATTAATGTTCGTTCGTTTCTGTTGTGCTTTGCACCCCTTTAGCTGGTTAAAAAAAACAGAAATTTTTAGCCAAAAGAAACAACACATCCGAAAAAAAACAAAAAGCTAGCAAAATAATTATACACAAACAAAACATATACGCAATACACACACTAGCTGTTCGTGCTGCGGACGTTGCAAAACTTTTGTGTTTGTTCTTTTATTTATTTAAAAAAAGAAACATTATAGAACATTAAAATATAATGTTTGTCTACAGTTTCACTACAATTGTTCTGTTTTTTACGATGAGCAGAACACCATATAATGTTTGGCTCTTTATTGAAAATAGTTAAGAACAGTATTAAGGGTTGTGTCCGTCTACACAAACACTGAAAAACTAGATGTCATTACTGGGTGTGTGAGTTGTACGCTTAATAGTGTTCTGTTTATTTTCGAACACTAGTATAAATCAGGGTTCGAAAATAAACCTTAAATATCGTTGCATTGTGTTCTGTTCGGTAGATTTGTTTTTTTTTACCACAATTTTCGCTGTGTTCGGTTCAGCAGATTTTGGTTTGTTCGTTTCAGTTGTGATAAGCACCTGTTGGCAGGTAAAAAAACAAAAATTTATTACAAATACAAAATACATATACGGAAATAAACATCCAGCGAACAAATTGTACACAAACATAACATAACTTTGTTTAATCAATGTAAAAAAAACCTTAAGAACATAAAAATATAATATATGCACACAAAACCACTACAAATGTTCTCTTTTATAACGAAGACCAGAACACTACACCTATAATGTTCATTACTTTCTTAAAAATATTTACGAACGGTATTAAGGGTTGTGTTCGTATACGCAAACACTTAAAAAAAAGATATCGATTCTTGGCGTGTAATCCGAACGTTAAATAATGTTCTGTTTATTTTCGAACGCTGGCATAAATACTTCCTGTTGATTTTTTTTTTTAGAATTAAAACAACATTTCACTTTTTGTAGAAAAAAAATGTGTTCTCGAGGTACTTGACAAATTGTTATAAGATAAAAAGTACCAAAGTAAGAAAAACACTCAATGACATCAAAATAACGCAAGACAAACAACTTAAACAACAATTGTAACAACATCTACATCAAAATAAACAATGACTATCAAATCATGACGATGATACAAATAAAAAAACAACGATGATTGTGTTACTGCTGCTGTTGCAGCTGATGGCAACTGCGATGATTATAATAGACAACAATGAACAAAAATTAAATGAACATTTTTCAAAGCCTATTTTTGGTTTTATTTGTTTTTGTTTTTGGTAAACAATGCCTCTTGATGCATTTTTAATATTAAACACATTAAGTGGTTAAAAGAAACATCAGATTTGTAAGTGAAATATGGGTTAAGACATAAACGTAATCATGAGAGAAAAAACAATAGTGACAAAATTATTCATTGAGAATGTCGTTACACACTTTAAAAATAAATCAGAATAAGGTCGACCCAGTTGCATTGCGGGTAAAAGTTAAAAGCAGACTTTAATTTTGGATGTTAATGAAAAGAAATTTTTGTTTAAATGCACTTTATCAGAGTATCTCGGAAATGCTCCTAACATAGAAAACTTTCTTATTTATCTTTTTAATCTTCAATTACACGCAAATAATAGTTTTATTTCCCATTTTTCTTTTAATTTATTTCCAGCTTTAAATATTTAACACACAAATTTTTTTTTTTTTCTGTGCCGTTTTGAAAGGTATTACTACGTGCAATTTTTAAACTGATTATAATGTGTTGTTCAGTTTTTTGCTCATGCATTTCAATTTGTGTGTCAGTTTTGCTCATGAATGAAGGTTGGTTGGTCTGTTGGGTCTGTGGAGGTTTAGTACAACAAAAATGTAGTTTATGAGGGGAAAACTAGAAACGTGCCTTTAATGAAAATTACGTACCCTAGAGTAGAGTTAAAGAATCTAAAAAAGCCGGCAAAAGGGTCAATACAAATGGTATTGATTACGTGAACAAAATAAGTATTTTTCTTTTTTTTTCATAAGTCTAAAGTCACTTTGCAATTAAATTACTATAATAACTTTTTCTATTGCTTGATTTTATTTACATTTTCGATATTGCAAATTATCTTAATTATTTGTTCTGATACGCATTATTCGCGAGAGATTCTCTAATTTCCTTTTAACAAGTAGCCTGAAGTCGGCTCTTGATGTAAAATTTATCAAATTAAAGCCTATAATTTTGAATGATTTTAAAGTGTAAAAATAGTTAATTTAAAACATCAACGTATTGATATGTTAACTTTAATAGTTATCACAATGTGTTAACAAATTTTGTTAATTTGATTTGTGTTGAAGTTCTCATTATTTATTTTATATAAAGAAAATATTTGTTATGAATATAAAAATTTATCATTAAAAATTCATCGTCATCAAAGAATTTTTCCAATGCGAATTCACTTTTCAGATGGCGTTGAAAACACAGCTGAGCTACTTGTTTTACTCTTTGAGAACGAAATGACAAAAGCTGCTTGTATAAGAACGCTTTATTCGGCAATGCCGTATTTTAAATTCCCTTTACCATGGTGCGTTAAGAGCACAAAGTTTTGTATCTACCGTTCTTTAGATATAAATAAACATATTTTGTGCTACTCCCACTTCTCCAATATCGCCCACATTTTGTGATATCCAAAATGCTTGTATTCCTTCGAAGAAGGATATAACCATCTTCCGAGTCCTTGGGATGCAGGAAGCATTTCTTGGAAAAGCAAACTAACAGAAACCTTATCAATTGTCCGATTTGCTAAGCCGGAGGCTGACTCCTGAGGCACCATCAGTATAGAAGTGTGGCACAACTTCGGACTCCTTTAAACCATAAGACCCCAAAGGGCCCTTTTATTTCGGATGTTTGCCGCATCCTAGGCATTCATACACTCCACGCTCCAGCCAAGATTTTCTAGGTTTGAGGAAAGAATATCGATACAACAGTAAATTGTCATGGTCCGCTATCCCGCTGCCATATATCTGTTCCGAAGAACTTCATGGAAGTACAACTATAAAGCAGAAAAGAAAGATACATAGGCCGAATCCTCTCGACGGCTTCTCTATGTACGCAATATTGGTAAACTTGAATCCTTAACCTGACTTGCCCAGAGGACGTAACACCAAAAGGTGAAATATCCTTTAGGTGATCCCTACAGCCCCCCGAGGAGAGGGTGCGAAAAGAGCACAAAGTTTTATAAATAAATACACATAAATGTAAGTATGTATGTATTTAATGTACATTAGAGTGGTTCGGTCCCCATATAAAAAAAGTTCAAATAGTCACCCCCTAGGCTTAAAGATTAGTTGAAAAGGAATCCAGAAAATGTTTCTTTAATTTTTTGCCTCGCCTCTGAATACCGCCCTTTTAGTTTTTTGGATACTGCGTCGCCATTTAAAGTCCGATCATAACATATTGCATATCGTTATTCATGGCTTCATTTTTGCCTTTGGTGACATTTTAATCCGACATCACATTCTGGGTGCCACTTATGCCATCTCGGAACGTACCACCCTAATGTCCAGCTTTTTTCACGTGACAAGAAAGCCCTTCTAAAACTTTATAAATAAATTTTGTGCTACATCCACTATTCTAATCCCGGCCACATTTTGTAGGATGTTCTTTATTGATAACCAAAATTCTTATACCTATTTTGGAAACCTTGACGCTTGCCGCTCTCCAAATATATAGAAATTTATAATGTCTTTAAAGGAAGGTCACGCCCACTGATGTTGTGTTTTGATAACCAAGATGCGTCTACCTAATTTAACAGCTTTGGCTCTTGCAGTTCTCCAAAACAACAACAAGGGATTTTTAGGTAAAATTAGAGGCAGTCGTGGTTTTTTACTTTTACCTCAGCCATTTGTTGACCGATCTGGCTGAAATTCAGTAGCAAACAATTCCGTACCATGTGATTTCAATATATAAGTACCAAGTCCTCATCACATCTGGGGTCTTCGGAAACCCCATTTCAACAATTAGACAGACAGAGAGACAGACATCGGTAAATCATTTTCGCTACTTTTAAGGACCAAGAATATATCTGTTGCATTTTGACAAAACATCTTAAGTCAAATTTAAAAAATTGAAAAAAATATTGTAAATCGTACGAAATTTCATTCAAAAAACACTTTTTTTACGTTTTTAATATTTTGTATTATAAATGAAATTTTTCTTTAATTTTGGTTTATTTTAATGTTTAATAAAAATGATTTTATCACCAAGTTTTTTTTAAAAACTTTTTTGCTATCCTAACTCGACTTAAGATGTTTTGTCAAAATGCCACAGATATCTACTTTATAGGGAGTAACATCAATATTGTAGAAATTGCAAACGGAATGATAAACGTATACATACCCTTTAACCTTTGGTTAAGGGTATCAAAAACCGATTTAGTATTGCTCGAACGGCAATGTTTCTGACGTTTCAACTCTGCAGTGTATTTTTTTTCAAAATCACCTTTTTTTGAACCTAAAATATTGTCGACTTTGAGAAGCTCTACTACCTATAAATTGTATCCAATTAAGGAAAACGTTGTCGAATTACGATCAGAAAGAAGTTTTTTTTTATACGATGTATTCTTTCATTTTCTATCAATAATATTGCATTTGTGACTGTGTAATATGTGTAATATGTATTTTTTCCAGAAGTCTCCAGCATTCTTTAACGAAGAGTTATTTTTATATTTTACACATCCCTTGTAATGATGAAAACCCTTTTAAAGTAATTCCCAGAAAATTCCTAGGCGAAAAGCACTTGTGAATTGTGCGTTTGTCTTTTAAGTTCTAGTAAAGCTATGGCCACAATTAACATATATTTAGCATAACACACTTAACTTTTTTTCCCATAAAATGAGCTATTTTATTTGAAAGTGGCATAAGTCCATTTTTTCATGTTATTATTTTTCACAGTTTTTGAAGGATTTGCTTTTGAAAGAATTTTGATATATTCGCGAACGTATTTGATTGATGTTTTAAATAATGTCCACCTTTAAAAATAATTAAATTTTATAATAACCTAGAAAAATTTAAGACTTTTTAGCTCCACATTGACTTTTACCTCTTTCAAAATTACCATATAAGAAGTAAAAATAAAAGCAAATTTACATAAGTCCATATATTTATAGATATTTGGCTTTACTTAAATGGATTTTGAATGTAAAAGCAATTAATATGAAGGCATTTAAGCAGACGATCAACCAAGTTTATTACGAGTTAAGCTGAAGGTCCACACCGATACTTTTTGTGCATGTTATGCGTTTCTAAATTCAAGTTACGTGCAATGCGTTTTATGCGCCATATTCGATTTTTTGTGGATCAGCTGTTGTGTTAAAATTGTTTTCATATAAAAACTAATTTGGCAAAATGGGAAGTGAAATTGAGATTTAAAAGGAATTTATGGAATTCATACATAAGTACATACTTATGTAAGGTGTAAGCTTTTATTTTATAAATATTCGTTATTTTCACAGCATAAGCATCTCCTCCATATCACTTGTTTTTTTTTTTAATAATAATAAACACACCAGAGATGGCACACAGTACCTAAAAGTAATCAATAAATAGAATACAAATCGATAAATAGAATACAAAATAAAAAAATTGTATTTAAAATTAATTTTTCTGTATTCTGTAATGTAAAAAGAAATCCACCACACAAACATGTTTATCGATAACTTTGAAAATAATATATGATGTCTCGTCCATGGCTATCAAAAACAGCTGACATATTTTCACCACTCATTCGACGGATACAAAAGTAGAGAGAAAACCTACTTTAATGCGTTGATACGTGTATGCATTCTATGCGTTTTGCTATATAACTTGTCCCATACAATTACGCTGATTCTACTTTTTTGCCAGATGCATTAAAAGGACAGACGCATAAACGCATGGTGTGGACCTTCAGTTTTAATTTCAGTCCAGATTATTCGTAGTCGAAGGAATTAACTGATTTTTACGAGTTGGCACAGTTTTTGAAATAAAAAGGTTTTATATTATCTTAAACTGATTGAACTGTCCTTAACTATATTAGCACGAACTTAATTTTTCGATTTTGACAAACACTCATATCAATGTACGCTATAATATAATCTTGGGTTGTAGTAGTCAGGATGTTGTTCAGACAAAAATATGCTTTTTCTATTCTTTCGCACCTCTTGATGATACAGTTTCTTTCCATGCATACATATGAATTCTGCTGCCATGAAAAGTTATGTCTCCTAAAGCGCAGCGTACACTCAAGTCATAATAATCAAAATATAATTTGAATAAGAAAATTTCACTTTCAAACAAAGGAAAAAGAAAAGATTTTTACGATACCAATTTATTGTTTAAATAAGTTCTTTTATTTTATGGCCTGATCGCACTCCATTGAATAGATGATAATAAATATGAATAGAGATACCTTCTATTCTATTATATCTTATTAAGTGAATGTTAACTCATTTTTTTGAAAAGTGAACTTGTGTCACTTTCAAAAATTACAGCTGAAATATTTGTTTGATTTTAAACAACATTTAAACAGCATTAAGCAGTTAATTAATAAAATTTTACTTAGAATATTGTCAAAAATAGATTTTATTCAATTCATACTTTTTTGAATTTATTGATCGCATTTTTTTGGATTTTTTTTTTCATTAAATATTTGCTACCATTAGTTTTACGACTCGTTAAATAGTTTCGTGAATGAGTCTCATATAAACAAGTATTTTTAGTATTGACATTTTTCACACACATTTAAATTTCAGTAGCGCTATAAAAAAATCGTTTCATACTTTTAAAACAATCACGAACCGGCGAGCATTTCATTTAAATGGAATTCTTTACACCCACCCATGCCATTTTATTTAAAGAGCTGTTGATGTGCCATACAACTCGTTCATTTGTCTGTCGACATGTCAGTCACTTTGTCAAAACATACACACACAAAAAAAAAACGCCAACTGTTTAGTTTTTCTAAAACATTTTTAACATGTTGATATGTTTAATTTTTATCGTTTTTCATAATTTATATACAGAGTTGTTCAGCAAGAACTTCGCTTTTCAAAACAAAATAAAACAAGAATTTAAGATATCATTAAATGCAGGTTCGTCGTCAAGTCTTGAGTTTTAAGGAGAGAGCGAAAAAGAACTGGCATTCTCTTTTCCCTTCTCTCAGAAAAGCTAAAGACTTGATGGAATAAACTTGAAGAGTGTGAACCAGCACTTAGATCATTAACATTTTTATTTTTTTTTGGCAAGAGTATGGTTTGGCTATTGTTAATGAAAAAACCTGTATGTATCGGGCAGATACAGAGAAAGAAAAACATGATTACTTTAAGTATGAGTCGTTCTCAAAAATTCAAGTACGAATAACATTAAAACGTACTTAAAACAATCGTAAATGGAATTACTTTCGAAAATCAATCCCGGAATTTTTTGAAATATGTAAAAAATTCTTCAATCAAGTAAAACAAAGATAAAACTTTTCGTTGTGTATAACCCTCCGGCTTGCGCATGTTTTGCTTTTCTATGCACATTGAAAAAAGGTCTGGCCAGACTTATGTGAACCACGAAGGGTTAAAAAGTAAATTTGAACTCTTGCTTCTCATTTACTTTATATTTTTGTTTAAATATGTACATACGATTTCTAAAGTTAAAACCATATCGGCCATGATGTTGGTGTTTTAACATTCTGTAAGGTGTAATACGGGTAAATAAATCAATCATAATAATTTCTTTCTTATTTTTTTATTTGGTTTCTTTCCAGCTAGACGATATGCTCATTTCGTTAATAACGTCACCAATTTTAAATTTTAGCACTACAATTGAGTCAACAACTGGTTCTGAGTTGATTTTTCTGTAAGCCAGTTTTACAAAAGATAGTCCAGTGGTAGTTAAACCCATAAGCGCGGCAATCAGTAACAATTCTAAGTTTCCGATAAATCATTATTTCGGTTGATGAGTTTCATCAGGCATTATTTTAAAATCAGTTATATCCATAGCGTTAACAACAGACCGTGTTGTGATCGTCGAGGAATTAAGAAATTCAAATCTTCTTCAACATTTAGGCTCGTTGATGAAATGTTGGAACTTAAAGGAACCTCTAAAATTCGCCTTATTCTTGGCATATTAAATATGTAGCAAATTCCAGAAGCACGATTATTTTGCTTTAAAATATTACAAACTTTTACATATCTTTTATTTTTCAGCAATTATGACAGTTGCACAAGCATTTTCTATTAATTTGTCAACAAGTAAAATATGCCACTATTGATAAACAAAGCGTTCTTCTTGTAAAACCCGTTACTTGTTGTTTTAACAAAACTTCTACGCATAATTTATTAAAAAAATGTACCTCTTGTGTTTTACTTAAACCTTTCGGTTATTCTATGCCATTTGCAAGCCCCTGTTTGGGGCAAAACAGTTAGAAATTAATTTTTTGATATTTTTGTATTTTGATTTAAAGCTTTTTATTGAAATTAAAGAATTGAATATTTTGATTGGTACACCCAGTGCATTCAAGAATTGAAATTTACGAAAAAATGTCACTTTGTAATTTTGTAAATATTGTTACGAAAAAAATGTAATTTTATAACTTTCCATAAGGATTTTAGCAGATTATCATTGTCTTAATAAGTGGAGAAAAAGTTAGATCCCAAGTGTTGTTCAAAGTAGGTGTCCGATTATTTTAAAATCATACTATGCCATTTGGCAAAGATTTTATTCAAAGGAAAAAAATAACAGCATAGAAATAAACATATGTACATTGTACAATACATATAATAAACATGATCGTGTTTTCTAATTAATTTGTCTTCCTTATTCTAGAAGAATAGTTTTTTTTTATAAAATAAATCTTTTATGCATTAAAATTTTACTTAAAATTATTTTCTTTTTTTTCCTTTAAATACATTCTATGCCATATTGCATATGATGCACTTTAGCATAAGGTTTAAGAGTTATAAAATCGAAAAACAAATGTTTAATCAAAAACAAAAAAGGAGTACCGAGAGGGTTAAGAATAAAAAAAATATATATAAAACTTATAATAATGGTAACACTGACACACATTCTTTGTGCAAAGGTAAAAATAAATGAAGTACAAAAATAATTTACAGTTTTTTGTTTGTTAATAAAGTGTTTATAGGTCATTTATTATTAAATTAAGAGCAAAATTAAAAAGTAGTCAAATATTTAAATATAAAAATTTGCAATAAATATAGAAAGCTTTTTCATGTGAATGTGTTGGTCGTCAATTGTTAAACCTTTTCATATCTTTAAAATCTTGAAAAGTCTCCCTTTTTAGTTGAGATTGCAAGTCACTCGATAGATAGACAATAATTATAGGAGGTAAAAAGCACTGTGATCTTTTTTCCTCCACAATGCTCACAATGCCAGATCTAGGCTACATACGTAACCACTAATTTTGCTACGCGAGAGAGCTTTCTGTGTATGAGTATTTAAGGTGAGTCTGTTCCAGATCAGTAGCTTAGATCAATAGCCGAGAAGATTCTTTTTCAGATAATGATTTAATCATCTCCCTACAGTAACCAGCAAAGATACCGAAAAACGGCTAAGGACCAAAAAATTGGTGGCGAATGGCTCTATTTAGTTGCCTGGTTGGCCATCATGGCCCAGCACTCAACATAAAGTTAAATTATTGTGTTTTCAAAGATCATTAAGAGAATCAAGCAGACCATTATAACCTTTGACTTCACCCTTTAAAGGCATAGTGCTTTAGAGCAGTCTGGCTATCTGATATTACAAATAACCTCAAACCGCTCGAGTTTCTCTTCAAACATTCTCTAACACACATAATAATGGCGTGAATTTCCGCCAACAAATTAATGGTTGCTTACCCACTGGTAGGGCCCCTTGGTGATTTGGACGAAATATAGCGACACCGGTATCGCTTACTTATTGGTCAGGTGTGAGAAAATGGAATTTTCTAACCAATACCAGGCTTGGCATCAAGCTCACTCGATAACTGTTTACTTGCTAAATTGGTAAAATTGCAAAAACCTTTAATAGGACAAAATTGATTTTAATACAAGTAAGAAAGTATAGCCAGTCAAACCCGACTATATGCTACCCTACAGCAGAGTATTTCAACCTAGAAAAACATACTTATTTTTGGTGTCATGTCATAACGTAAAGTGTCATAGTGTCCATGGACTTAATGACACTTTTAAAAGTGTCATAATTTCCATCAGAAAAGTGACATAACATCCACGGACGTTACGACACTTTGCAAAGTGTATTAATGTCCACAGCTTAACTTTTGCTAACTAAAGCTTATCTGCACAGCCGGCGTTCGGCTGGGCGCAAGGATTTTCTCCTCTATGGTATAACAAACACCGGCTTTGCTAGCTAAAGCTTCTCAGTATAGCGGGCCTTCAGCCGAGCGCAAGGATTTTCTCCTCTGCGGTATAACAAACACCGGCTTCGCTAACTAAAGCTTCTCTGCGTAGTCGGTGCATATGTACACCCAGAGAAAATGCAACAAAACCATTTTTAAAAAAAAATTAACCATAATATGTTTAATTTAACCAAATCATTGTAACCGACAACCATATTATGGTTAAATTAGTTTCTTTAAAAATAGTTTTGTTGGTTGTGACCATAACAAAAAACATTTTTTCTCAGCGTGCATGTAGATCTATTTTTGTATTTAACCTCTTTAGTAATTACGGACCTTATGACACTTTTGAAAGTGTCATAATGTCCATTTGCAAAGTGGCACAGTATCCGTAGACGTTATGACATGCCATCCTTATTTGTATTCATAAACTTCGTCAAATCTACGAATAAACTTCGTCGATTCTACGACGGCGATATTGACAAGAGCAAAAACGATGAAGAAATACGTACAAAAAATAATAGAATTTCGCATGTCAATTGTTTGTTACTGATATAAATGAAATAAATTAAATGAATACACTTATTTCAATATTATTTAATTAAAACAGAATTCTTCAGAGTTCCACTTCGTGTGGCTTGTTTTTCAAAACATCCCAGAGAGCATTTATGAAAATAGTTAACCTAAACATATATAATCCATTAAATTTGTTTGCATAATAGAATTAACTTATTAAATAGAAATAGGATAAGGTTTTCCGTAAGTTAAATTTTTAATTTGTGCAAGAGGCACAAAGTTCAATATTGTGCTCCGCCAATAGGCTTTTTTGCCTTCTAAGCACACTAATTTTGTTCTTCGTCGTTTAAACGGTAAAATATACACTAGAAACTTACAGTTAACTCAAAAGACAAATCAAGCCATTCGTACTCAAATCAATCCGAAGCAGTATTAATAGTACGGTGAGTACGGATTTTCTTGAATCAAGTACAGAAAGATTGATTCGAGTACAGATTTTCAATCGCGATATATTTAAGTTATCCATATTCAATTCCGAATTCGTACTTTGGGATTGGTTAAAGTAAAACTAAGATTGACTTAATCTTAAAATGCGCTTGATTCAAGTATTATAAAGTTGATGTTATCCCAAATTCGTGCTTGAAATAAACCAAGAGCGAAATTAAAAGGAGAATTTTATTATGATTGATTTACTTACCCGAGGTACACCTTACAGAATTTCAGAATGGTTCTTGCTAGAAAAACTTAATTTACTTAATTTAACTGAAAATATAAACTAAATGAGAAGCAAGAGTTCTCAATTTTACTTTTTCAACATGAAAATAATGTGTTTTCGTCATGTTCTATTATTTTTGTTGTCTTTACACACAACAAGCAAATCGTTTATTAACTACTTGCGTGGTGTTGTTGAAGTGTCTGTAACAAACTTTGATAAGGTAAATGAGATTAAAACGCTCACTCTGTAATTTTACTCTCAGAGTAGCACTACCAATGAAAAGTTAAATCTTTTTTTACTTGATTTGAGAATTTTGTACTTATTTTAAGAAATTCCAGTATTGATTTTCGAAAGTAAAGGAGGATATCAAAGATTCGCCACAGCCAAGTTAAGCACTCTTCCTTTTTTTTTTTGTTCTTTAAGTCTTGAAGGTTTTTATTTTCTTATGCCCGTATTTATAAAAAAAATTAAATTTAATAAAGGTTTACAAAACAAATTTTGTATGAAAATTTGCCTTAATAAACGTTTGTGGAATTTGATAATCGTTTTTAAATACGGGGGATATACTTTAGTTTTTACGTAAAGATACAATATTTTAAGTTTGTTAAAAAAACCAATTTATTTTCTATTTAATTGTTTTTTATAATCGCTTTTTCCAAACATTAAAATAATTATGAAAATAAGATCAACTCAACTTTTACCAAATTTAGATATCATCAAAAATTAAATTAATTTTCTAATTGTTTTAGAAATTTGTTTTTTTTTTGTAAGTTTAGTAAAATCAGTAAAAATTACTTGTGGTCAGCGAAAACGTTTCTGTAATTGGACGACTGTATTTAAGGGCTACAAAAAAAAACTGTAAATGGGCGTTAACGAGCACAAGCTTTAACGATCTACAAATTTAACAACTTGGTGCGAACTCATCTCATCGTTTTTTTAATGATTATGTTAAATTTCTTAAGTTCGTTATTATTACCTAAATTTACGATTATTTTCGAAAGTGAAATAATAAAGAATTGTTGTACACTGTTAATGTATGGTTTGGTTACTTTTTAGATCTGCTTAATCTATTATAAAATACCATAAAAATTGTTCATTGCATTTATTCTGTTTACTCCAGATTTCATTAATATAAAAACACCAAAAAAACCAAACTTGGACACAAATCAAAACCATTAGAAACAATTAAGTAGCAATAGACTGGCAAGATCGACTTAAATATACCCTACACTATAAAGCTGCTAAGCATTCGAAGAGCATTGATTGATATTTAAATTACAAACAGACTGTCAATAGTGTTTTTCCCATCGTCTTGCTCACGTCAAAAACAATTCACTGAAAAACTTTTTTAATGTCCTAATTCTTATATCAAAATAGCAATCTTTACTTTGAACACAAGGTTGACAGGGCCACACAGACAGGCTAGGCTACCCGAAGGGCAAAAATAAATCGTCTCAGGAAATAATTCTGAGTCTATCAGTATACTTGGATTTAAGTCTATTGCGTAACAAACTTTAGCACAAACGCATTATACCCTCCCGTTGTGTAGGTTATAAAAATCATGTATTTTTCCCAATTTGTATCGAGTTTTTGTTAAAGAATCTACATAAATAAGAATTTCGTTAAATGAAATCAATTGTAACAAATTGATAGTAGAAGGTGCGTAAAGCCATGGAAATTAGAACACGTGTTGAATACTTAATATAAAGTGTATCAACATTTCGTTAGTCATGACGTCAAAATCCCAAAGTATTTTGAGAATTTAATTACATACTTTCAATATTAGAAAAATTGTTACCAGAACACGAAAATAAGCAAAACGCTTCCAACCAGGGCTGCCAGATAAATTTGTCAGAAAATCGTCAGTTTCCTGAGAAAAAATTAAAAAAATCGTCTTTATCGTTTCTTAAAATTAAGTTTTTTTTTAACAATTTTTGTTCGATTTTTATTAAAAAAAAAAAGCATTCAAACAAAAACATAAATTACTGCATACCCAGCTAGCATTTTCAATCGTGTAAGAGCAACTGGGAATCTCATGCAGAGCGTTTTTAATCGTCGATGACCGCATTTTATTTATCGTAGAAGATTTCTCACACGGGAAAACTGTAACACGAGTGAGATTTTTGCATAGCACAGCGAAAAACGCGTCTTCAATCTTTGTGGGAATCGTTTAAGACATGGGTAAAGATAATCTAACGAAACTTTCATGTCAAGAATCGTATGAGACTCATATAGATATTCTCCTAAAACTCGTTAAATGCTTGCCGTATAATTGTTAAAAATATGATTTATACAGCGAACCGTAAAACTTTCATTCGATGATGGTTTGACGAAAGATAAACAAAGTGTAACTTTATTGTTTTTGTAGTCTGAAAATAATCAAAGATTTTCTTAAGACTTGCATATTGCAGCCGTACCTAAACAAGAGCGGCACGCGTTTTCTAGTTTTTGAATAGAGCGGCCAAAACGCTTTGCACGTGGAAGCTTTAGTAGTCGTTTAGTAGTGAAGTGTGCCACTCTTGATAATTAATAATGGCAATTTGGCTATTTTTTGGTCAATCTAGCGTTTTTATCTCTAATTTTATTAAAAGTTTGTGGGTTTTATTAAACAAGAAAGCTATCACTACTCTTCGTGACACAACGTTGACGCTCTTGCTTTGGTATGGCATATAAGCTAAGCGAAAGTTAACATTCCGCCTTCCGGTCTTGTGAAGGTACGGTTGTTAAACATTCCAAGATTAAAAAACGAAATTGTCAGAAAATTTAATATCTTATTCAGACTTTGGAGACTGAAAAAAATCGTCACTTTTTAGAAAAAAATCAGCATATCTGAAATAAGAATATTACTAATTAAACATTTTATAAAATATACGAATGTTATCAAAGTTAAAGTTAAAGTCGCACATTACATTATTTGGTATAACTACGTCTTACATAGGCTTCGAGTGGAATATTATGACATTTATCGTAACGGTATCTCATTTGATAGTTGTCGCAATGAGTTACAGACGCCATTTTCTTCTCAAATTTCGAGAAACGGTGGAATATTTTGTTTCACGTCTTTTCGGTGCGAGAATTTCCCACCAAAGTTACAGAGCATGGGCACCTCACACTTTTATTTACCGTTGCAATCATACACTTAAAAACTGAACAAATGCCAGAAGCAAGATGATGCTCCACCAACAACATCAAAATGGGCTACAAGTGGTCCAATGATTAAATATTTTAAACAAAATACTTCGATCGATTCGATAGAATAGAATGCCCGTGAAAAGTTTGAAAAAATCCAAAGTTATATGGACCCTTTTGAAAGCTAAGGGCTTATATATGCCCGAAGTGAAGCAACAATTTGGAGCTACATTGACAAGTTTTATTTAAAATAGAATGTTTATTAACTCAAGTTCTCTTTTTTTTAAATTATTTTAAAAACTCTCGTAATTCATAAAATTGCTGGGTTTGAAATTGTTCGATTAATTTTAAAACTTTATTCGCTTAACCGAATAAGTTAAAAATTTCGATGAATCGTTTAATCGAATCTTTTTAACTAAAGTTGTTCATATCTTCGTTGCTTCAACAAAATCAGCTGTGTGCACAATTTTGAAATTTTGTTATTACGCCCTTTGAAATCTTTGTTAATGATACATCTACCCACCAAACCGTTTAATGATATCTTAACTGGTTCAGAAGTTAACAAAAGTAACCCATATAGAGAATGTTCGTACAACAACAGCTGTGTGTAAAAATTCACTTAACTGTTTTTCACAACATATAGATTTTAACTAGTATTTTAGTTATTTTATGTGAAAAAAGGTTGCCCCGGTAGGTTTGTTGGTAGTAAGCTGTTCTATCAGTGCGACGGCTGCGCTTTCGATGCCCGCCAGAGTATCTAGTCTGTTTTACAATAACGCGCTGAAGGCCTTCGTTACTATTGCTCGGTTAATTAAGTTTGAACATTATTTGCAATTGTATTAGTAACTTTTAATAAATTAATAATATATCAACAATCTATCGACCAACCCGTTTGTGTACGCTTCTTTAGCATCCCATGTGGATAAAACGCAAAAATAATGAAAAACTATTTTTCGATATTCTTCACTTTCAACGCCACATAAGAAACTTCAATCAGTTGTTTTTTTCGGAGGGAACCATATGGATGTGGCATCAAGATGGATAACTACTTTAAACGTAGTATTATGACAATATTGTGAAATTTGTTTGCTCTGGGTGCAGAAGTATGCAATCACTCAAAAAAATATATGCATAAAGATTACCGCGCATTTTATGATAATTTAAATCATTTGCTCTCAATTTACTATTTTATAATATTTTCAATGTTCTGTTTTTGAAATACAATCCTTTTGGCTCTTTTCCCAAAATTAATAAGCATTAGCCCATTATTTGGAATTGTGGAATGAAACACATTGTCCTTTTTGTCCAAAATACATACTTTGTTGAGCGACTTTGAGGATACAATTTGGTAATATGTGTTTACACCTGGCAACTTCAAATCAACTGAGGTTTACTTCTTAACTTCAATACTTTGGAAACACGATTATTGTATAACGCTTTAGTAGCTCTTTTAGTAAGCAAAATATATTTTGCCAAGCCCTGAAATTGGACTGGTCATAATTTTCGTCATAATTGGGCGGGGCATTCTCCCTTAGTCCCATATTCAACATATTTGTCTAATCTTGGTAGAATGATTTCAAAATTTTTCTAAAGTCACAATTCTTTAAAGTCCTTAAACTACTAAATTATTCCTTATTTACCTCTCCAAATAAAAATTTTAACACAGAGATTGCATAAAATATGCCAAGTTTTAATAAAAATATTAAATTTTTCTTCAAACCAAAACAGCTTTGTGTAAAAAAAATTAAAAACAATTATTAAAAATGCTCCAACTAAATGAGTTATGCTAGGAACACAACTGGGACGAACGACGAATTTTTTGCCGCGAATATTCGTCGCCAAAAATAAAAAATATTTGTGTATATGAAAATGCACACAATCAGGGCGCCGACGAAAATTCGCCGGACGTTGCAAACTTTAAATAGATTTAATTCTAATTCTTACGCCGGCGAACGACGAACAAATCAGTACCGGGTAGCCATATTGTTTAAAAATGGTAAGTATTTTAGTTAATAACGTTACTTTTTACTTTAGAAATTGTAAAATTTTAACTGAATATAATGTAAAATACAAATTGTAAAAAAAATTGACAATAAAAAAGTATTTTAGTTAGTTGTTCTTAATGTTTTGTTTGTGAAGTATTTTTTGTAGATATGGCACCACTATTTCTTGTTTATACAACATATTTTATTTCCATTTTGTTTTTTCGTCGTTATTCTGTTTCATACGCCGAATTTATCAGGTATGTTCTAGGTTTAGGGCCTGTTCGTCGATAACGAATGAAGGCTTCGTTCGCTTAATTTACATGTAAAACAAAAACAATATTTTTAATTTGTTTTTGTTTTAAATGTTGAAATACAATCCTTTTGGCTCTTTTCCCAAAATTAATAAGCATTAGCCCATTATTTGGAATTGTGGAATGAAACACATTGTCCTTTTTGTCCAAAATACATACTTTGTTCAGCGACTTTGAGGATACAATTTGGTAATATGTGTTTAAACCTGTCAACTTAAGATGCCAGTGGGCATTCAGCTTTCAAATTTGCAAATCAACTGTGGTTTACTTCTTAACTTCAATACTTTGGAAACACGATTATTGTATAACGCAAAACAAAAACAATATTTTTAATTTGTTTTTGTTTTAAATGTTATTTAAGCGAACGAAGTCTTCATTCGTTATCGACGAACAGGCCATTAGACTCGAATTGAAAACGAAAAATTTTTTGTGTATTCGAAGTTTTTGTTCAAAAAAACTTTTGTTGAACTAAAGATCGCTAATTTGCTAACCGAAGCATAATAGCAATGTCTAAAATTTTCTAAAAATCGTGAAAGCTGTAAAGAATCACAAAAAAATGGCTAAAATTCTCGAAAAATTGCAATCTTTTAAACAAACACTAAAATATATTTGAAATCTCTAAATGGGTTAAAAAAAACAAAATGTCGGAAAATAACAAAAAAATTGCAAAAATACCGAAAATTCGCGAAAATTTTTAATATTTCAAACCATTGATTTAAAGTCCCTAAAACTATAAGGATTGGCAAAAAATCGGTAAAAATTGCTAAATTCAAGGAAATTCGCAAAAATTTGCTAACAGCGCGGCATGATAGAAAGTCAACTATTTATTTTAAATCGTGAAAGCTGTAAAGAATCAGAAAACTTACACGACCAAATCGCTTATATCGCGAAGATGGCTAAAATTCGCGAAAAATTGCAAAATTTTAAACAAACCCAAAAACTAAGAGATCGCTAAATCGATTAAAGAAACAAATTGTCTGAAAATAACATAAAAATCTTTAAAAAAAAAATTGGCTGGACGAAATTCGTCGTTCGTCCCAGTTGTGTTCCTAGCATTATGTATAGTTTTTCGAAAAAATTTGTTCTAACTGCAAAATGGCCAGTAAGTCGAGTTTTATTTCACGAAATACTTAGAACAATGTTAACATTTGTTCAATTAAACGTTTCACTTTAAAAATATATGATAAGGTAACTACATAAAATGGTTTTTGCTCTCCTAAAAAGCCAGGAAAAACACATAACTGATTTTGTCGGAGCAACGACGATATAATTTTATTTTTATTTGACATGAAAAACGAATGTTAGACATAAATTGATATTTAAATAAATTGGTGAAATCGGTCATAAATATGTGATTAAATTTATGATCTGTCAAATGTCTCTCTGCGATTTGGGTTAACACAACAGCCAAGTAATCCATTAAGAGACCTGACCAACAACCATTTTTAGGACATATTATTTCACCTGGCAACCATGTTTTAGTTATTGGTCCTGAGTCCCTTTTCCGGTAACGTTAAGTAAAACATGATGTGTCACCCTGTTTCGCGGGAAGTCACGAAAGCTAATTTTACTTGATAAAAGTGAACTATGGGCTCTTAGGTTATGATATCACCAAGAGGTTCAGATGTTATTTGTAACTGTTTCGCCTTAGGGACTCCTAGTCTGACATTTCTTGGTCAACCCGTAATGGATACAACTGAAAAATCGCGCCGGTAACTCTAAATTTATAAATTTTCAGTTGAGAAAAAATCTGTTTCTTCTATAAGAAGTGCAAGGCAAGATATTTTCGTTTTTATTAAAAAAAAAGCATGACAAAAACGGTACGAGTTGAAAATATATAAATTTTCACTTCTGCATAAATTCTGTGACATACCGGAATATGAACTTTTAGAGCTCAAAGTACAACTGTAATTTATTTTTGCGAAGGAGTCAAGAATTGGATATAATTAATCCTTTAATTCTCAGGGCCGCAAAAGAATATGATGTCAGATTTTCACAGTGGGCAGAGGTGACTACTGCTTATCGTTTCACGCAGAGAAAAAATATGGTTGGGCATGGTTACGGCAACCACACTGTGTTTATTGTAACAATATATTGTTGTTGTACACAAATAATTGTTATTTTTATTAAATATCAGCAATATTATAGTTACTGTAAACATATTAATGTTTATCGCAATTATAAATTTGAGTATTGTTGGACGAAAAATAATTATTTTTCTAACAACTAAATTATGATAACTTTCAAAACATATTATATTACTCACAGCCATAACATGATATTTAATAGCCATAGCATGATAACTTTATATACATTTATCATAATAAGTTTAAGATGCAATCAAAATATCATTACTCTAATAATATTTTGCTATCGCCATTTGTAAAATAATTTTGTATCAGTTGTGTCGTGTTTTACATAAACATATCGAATTATTTGTTAGTGAGTGGCTAAATAATAAAAAAATAACCATTAAAATAAACAAGAAATTAAAAAAAAATAAAGAAAAATATTAAAACAGAAATAACAAAATAAACAAGAAATTAAAAAAAAAATAAAGAAAAAACATTAAAAAAGGGTTGTAGTGTCACAAAATAAAATATCTTTGCTAAAAAATTTTAATAATCTTAAAGTGGTGGAAAAATTTGTGAAATATTGGTGCAAAATATTAACCATTACTTGTAAGTTTTGTGTTATTTTAAGAGAAAAATAATGAAAACTCCATAAAATAATTTATAAATAATTGCGACCTACGACAAAAAGATTACAGTAACTATATTATGTTTTTTATTTTATCATAAGTATTTTTTTCCAATAAAAATATTATGTTTAAAGTTGTATCATATTATGATGTAAAAAATTTATGTATAACAGTTCATATCACTTTGCATCATAATATGATTACTTCTAACTTATTATGATTGCCATGACAATAATATGATTACTTCTAAACTTATTATGATTGTCATGACAGTAATATGATTACTTCTAAACTTATTATGATTGCCATGACAATAATATGATTACTTCTGAACTAATTATGATTGTCATGGCAATAATATGATTACTTCTTAACTTATTATGGTTACCATGACAACAATATAATTACTTCTTATCTTATTATGATTACCATGGCAGTAATATTATAACTTCTTAACGTTTTATGATTAACAGGATAACAATATAATTAAGGGAAAAATATTATGATGTAATATTACGAACATATTTGGTCATAATATGATTTAATAGCAATCGTAATATGGTGACTACAGTCATGAATCTTATCATAATATGTTGCTCTTAGAATATGTTTACCACAACCATGTTTTTTCTTTGCGTGTTTCATGCAAAATGTGGAAACTTGTAATTCTTGAGTTGACCCCCTTTAGAGTAACCAGTGCTTTATATTCTCTCTCACCTGGCAGGATAACTAGCTTCATACTTAGCTTAAACTTGTCATTGTGAAAAATAGTATATTGGCTGCATAAAAGGTCAATAGATCGCAATGCTTATGGCCGCAGATATCTATATATTTGTTGATTACTGACGCCTGTGATAGGCTGGCCGAGTTTAAGTAGCTTAAAATTTAAACACCTTTTTGGCTGTATTTCTTAAAGCAACGTCTATTCACTTCGTTAGCACCCTTTTTGATATGCCGCCTTGTGATTTATGTCCTCTTCATATATAATATGCTCCATCTCCAATCACAATGCGATGCAAAAAACTTAATTTTGTACCGCAAAATCAGCAATTCGGTGTCTGATATCTCTCAATGTAAGTTCATGTGGTATTTAATTTTGTTGCTTTTAAAGAAACGGTGCTATTGATTGTTAATGAGATTAAAGAAAATATAAATTTAATCTGCTTTTAAAATTCAATAAGCCCTTTTGTAACATAAGTTGTTAAAGATCTTCAAATATGTAGATTAATTTAAATAGACTACACAATGCTTATTTTAGTTAAAATGCCGTCTCCTCTCGCATAACTGGGCTTTCAAACAAGTTCATTGTCATATTTATTAATTATAAAGTTATGCTTTCGCAGCTCATGTGTGTGGCAACAATAGGTCGATCGGCTTAATGAACACTTTCTACAGTCACACCTGTCACATTAATGACATAACATAAAAACTTGATTTATATGAACTCCTTAAATTTGTTAAACACTTGCAACAGCATATTCATTTTGTTAATTTTGGAACAAATACGAAGAACCATACGCGCTTCTTTAAACTGACAATATTTTGAAGAAAACTCATAAATAAACAGGATTTTAACGAACAAATGTACCACCCAAGTTTATTTAATTTGGTGTCTCTCTTTCTTCCAATCGCAATAAACCTAAATGACAATCAAACTTAATTCGCCTTTTGTTTGTTTTTTTTTCTGAAATTTGTTCATGTCAGTCTGTTGCTTGAAAATTTCTACTCCCAGCCAGTCTCATCTCATCATTGCGAAGAGGTATAGCAGGTGTCTCTTGGTATTTGGCTTTTGCAATCAGCAACAAAAGTAATAGTACAACTAAATACTCTTAAAATGTTCAGATCGAATCAAATGAAAATAAAATAAAATAAAATCTTTCTTTTCAATTCATTCCATTAAAAACGCATTCGCTCACTTGTGCCACAAAAAAAAAAAAAAGAAAAACAATCGCATTTCTTGATATTTTTTTATTTAATTCAACTTCTTTTCTTTATCTTCTTTTTATTGTAGCTTATTTTCTGTTATTGTTGTTGGTATTAATCGAAAAGAAAGTTGTTGTCACCATATTTGTAATCGGTAGTTTATGTTCAAATGTTTTATAACATTTTTTTTCAAAACTATTCTCTTATTCTTATATTGATTAAATGTCAAATAATGATCGACAAAGAAAAACAAAACAAAATATAATCGATACAAATTACAAAGAATTATAAAAGAAAATAATACGAATCAAAGCAAAATTCATAAAAGAACAATATAATTTAAAATCCTATTAGAAAAGAAACTGTTCTTATTATTTTTCTTAAAAAAAAAATATTATTAAGATAAGCTTTTAAGCTCTTAAAATAGGTTGACTGTTCACAATGAAAGTGATAATTTAATTTTTCATCTTTTATTTTTAGTGCAAAACTTAAAGTTTGATTAAAAAAAAAAACTTTAATCTATTTCTACTGCAGCAATTTGTATACAATTGTAAATGGTGTCTTAAACAAATTTTTATAAATTTTGAACTTAAATTTTAACAATTTTTTAAAAAAATATTAATAAATTTATATAAAATAATCGTACAGATTTGCAGATAATTTTCTATTTGTTTGTAAACAAAATTGTTGCTAATATTACGAACAGCTTATAACAATTTTACTTCCATTGTAAATCTGCCTTTTTATAAAATCTGTATATATTTAAAGGATTTTAATAATTTTATTTGAATTAAACTTTTTAGCGCAATTTTAATTTTTCTTACATATCAGTTTGGTACAATGTTACCAATGCAAAAAGACAAATATTTTGCTAATAATACCATTGTCACGTTTTAAGTTTTTTTTACCCCATTTAGTTTAAAGAAAAATAGTGGCAGTTGATTTTTGTTTGCTACTTTTTGGCATTTTAAGCGTTTTTGATTAAAATTCTTTTAGTTTTTAGAGCTTCATGACATTTTATTTTAAAAAAGTGTTTGTAGGTAAAACTGCACTGTGGGACAGTTTATATAAAAAAGTTGTCATAGTAAGATGATGGACAGAAACGTAGGTGTGCTGCACACAAGTTTGTACTTAGTTAGATATTGTTTCATAAGCCTAATGTAATATAAATACAAGGACCAGGCGAAACTCCTTTGCTACTCGTTTATAAATATCTAGAAATTAAATTTGCCCTTGAACTTCGTTACAGGATTTAAATACGGTCATCAAAATTTTTTTAACGAAAAAAGGACATTTAGAAATCTTACATAAATTATAAGCAGTATTAAATTATTTGATAAAACCACTGTTAAATATAATTTTTACAAAGAACAACTCATAAAGGTAAAAGAATTAGTCCGCCAAACAAAAGTCGATACTTTTCTATAGAGCTATAAAAAATCTAAGAAGACCCAAAGACTATCCCATAAAATTTATCCAAATAAAGGTCGGACAGGTATTAAGAGAAGACAAGGAAATAATGGAGAGAAGACGCGAATATTTTACTTAATTATTGAATATATATATAATCCCAGAAGATGATAAATATCCAGGTTAGAGTAGAGTTAGAGTAGAGTTAGAGTAGAGTTAAAGTAGAGTTAGAGTAGAGTTAGAGTAGAGTTAGAGTAGAGTTAGAGTAGAGTTAGAGTAGAGTTAGAGTAGAGTTAGAGTAGAGTTAGAGTAGAGTTAGAGTAGAGTTAGAGTAGAGTTAGAGTAGAGTTAGAGTAGAGTTAGAGTAGAGTTAGAGTAGAGTTAGAGTAGAGTTAGAGTAGAGTTAGAGTAGAGTTAGAGTTAGAGTAGAGTTAGAGTAGAGTTAGAGTAGAGTTAGAGGAGAGTAAGAGTAGAGTTAGAGTAGAGTTAGAGTAGAGTTAGATTAGAGTTAAAGTAGAGTTAGAGTAGAGTTAGAGTAGAGTTAGAGTAGAGTTAGAGTAGAGTTAGAGTAGAGTTAGAGTAGAGTTAGAGTAGAGTTAGAGTAGAGTTAGAGTAGAGTTAGATTAGAGTTAGAGTAGAGTTAGAGTAGAGTTAGAGTTAAGTTAGAGGAGAGTTAGAGTAGAGTTAGAGTAAAGTTAGAGTAGAGTTAGAGTAGAATTAGAGTAGAGTTAGAGGAGAGTAAGAGTAGAGTTAGAGTAGAGTTAGAGTAGAGTTAGATTAGAGTTAAAGTAGAGTTAGAGTAGAGTTAGAGTAGAGTTAGATTAGAGTTAGAGTAGAGTTAGAGTAGAGTAATATTAGAGTTAGAGTAGAGTTGGAGTAGAGTTAGAGTAGAGTTAGAGGAGAGTTAGAGTAAAGTTAGAGTAGAGTTAGAGTAGAGTTAGAGTAGAGTTAGAGTAGAGTTAGAGTAGAGTTAGAGTAGAGTTAGAGGAGAGTTAGAGTAAAGTTAGAGTAGAGTTAGAGTAGAGTTAGAGTAGAGTTAGAGTAGAGTTAGAGTAGAGTTAGAGTAGAGTTAGAGTAGAGTTAGAGTAGAGTTAGAGTAGAGTTAGGGTAGAGTTAGAGTAGAGTTAGATTAGAGTTAAAGTAGAGTTAGAGTAGAGTTAGAGTAGAGTTAGAGTAGAGTTAGAGTAGAGTTAGAGTAGAGTTAGAGTAGAGTTAGAGTAGAGTTAGAGTAGAGTTAGAGTAGAGTTAGAGTAGAGTTAGAGTAGAGTTAGAGTAGAGTTAGAGTAGAGTTAGAGTAGAGTAACAGTAGAGTTAGAGTAGAGTTAGAGTAGAGTTAGAGTAGAGTTAGAGTAGAGTTAGAGTAGAGTTAGAGTAGAGTTAGAGTAGAGTTAGAGTAGAGTTAGAGTAGAGTTAGAGTAGAGTTAGAGTAGAGTTAGAGTAGAGTAGAGTTACTGACGATTTACTGTCGAAGAAGGGTGCAAGGCTATTATTATTTCTGGATATACATTATATTAAGGGATAAATATTCAATCGTATGTTAAAGTCTGCCACAACTAAATTATGATAACATCAGTCATTTGTATGGCCGTTAATATGATAGTCATGTAAATGATTTATGTGCTAATTCGATCAGCTTTCTCTTACTGTATGTTTTCGAAGAACATTTTTGTAAATAATAAATAAGATTAAAAAAAAAAAAAAATTAATGAGTCAATGGCGGTCCAAGGTGGGGTTGTCATAGGGTCATGAGACCCACCTTTCTGCATGTCGAGCACGGAAATCCTAAAATAATAAATTGGGTTTGCGACACCCTAAACAGAAGAGTGATCCGGCTTTGGCTAATAACTCAATAATTTTAGAAAAGCGATAATTCCAGAAATAAGCTACGTTTTTTTGTAAACATATTTACTACATACTCAACTGATTTTTTACCATATGGACTGATTTTTTTCCAAAAAACAACTCTAATTTGCTTCCAAAACTATTTACAATATCTTGGGGTAATAATTCTGTAATAGTAGTTTTAGTTACCCATAGTGCACTCGCTCTGATTGTTGTAATATCTTGTTATTTCTATGTCTAACTTTTGTTTTGGCTGTGTGAAGCTTTTAATTCCTCCAGCGCTGTTGACTACTGTGTTGTCATTTCTAATGCAAATAACCCTCTAGGGAAAATATCAAAAGCTTGTCTTACAGTTTCTTTAACAATTCATCCATCTATTTATTCATTTGTCTATTCCTTCCGCCGTTTGTCCGTCCATCTGGCTGTCGGTGTACTTAGTAGCTGTAATTTTTTTATTCTTGTCTTTTTGTTTTGTGGTAGGTTTTTCAGTTTGTCAGTTTAAGTTTAGAATTAATGCATAACATGACATTACTTTGCATTACATTATACAAAGGCGTTATCTAACTCACGTTTCGAACATTTTATTTCTTGATTTTTTTTGATGTTTTTGTTTTTCGTTTTCTTTTGCGCTATACGGATGAAGAATAGCGAAAAATTTGCTTAAATTTTGTAAGTTTTCGTCTACATTTGATTAAAAATAGAGAATGCTACAGGGAATGTAGCACAAAAAATTGTTTGTATAATATTTTGAATCCATTGTTGTTAGTTTCTTTATTTTTGAGATTATTTATTTTTTTGGTGTTGGCCAAGTTATTTGACTCATTTACGTTAATTAGGTGACACAATTCTCACTTAATGAACGCTGATAGGTTCTACTTAACTTTTACATCATGTACTTTATTGTTTGTCTTGTCTTCTGTTCTGTGCCTTTTCTTAAGTATTTTGTTTGTTTTGTCGTTACTTTTGGCAGTCTATCTATCTGCTTACCAGGAGCTGGGAGCTTGGTGGTGGGGGTAGGGGCGAAGTCCGAAGAATTCTTTGCTTTTGATTTCTTTTTTTACTATTCGTCTTCTTCGGTGCCTGTTTTAACTCTGTTGAATAGCTGTTGCTGTAGTTGGTGTTCAGAGCTGGCTGTGGAGTATTGACAAATGGTTTTAACGATTTTGAAAATAGGTTTAGTTCACTGCATAATAATGACATTGTCATGAAATTGTAACTTGTGAAAATGTGTTTAGGTAAATACTTTTGTTACTTATTTCAGCTGTACACAGAAAGAAAAACACTCGGGATAAATCAAGTTTTTTGGGATTACTTTAAGTACGAGTCGTACTCAAAAATTCAAGTACGAATAACACTTAAACGTACTCAAAACAATCCTAAATGGGATTACTTTTGAAAATTAATTTCTTTTCAAAGTTTTTTTTTTTTAAATTTGAACTCATACTACTCATTTAGTTTATATTTTTGGTTAAATATGTACATACGATTTCTAAAATAAAAACCATATCGGGCATGATGTTGGTGTTATATCATTCTGTAATGTGTAATACGGGTAAGTAAATCAATCATTATCATTTTTTCTTTGTAATTTCTTTTTTTTTTGTTTTTTTCAATCATGAATTCGGGATAAAATCAACTTTATATTACTTAAATCAAGCTCATTTTGAGATTGATTCAATCTTAGTTTTACTTAAATCAATCTCATTTTTGGATTATTTGAGGTACGAGTTCGGATTAAAACAATTTTATAACTTTTGAATGAAGTGCATTTTGAGATTGATTCAATCTAAGTTTTACTTAAATCAATCTCATTTTCGGATTATTTCAAGTACGAAAACGGGATTGAATATGGATAATTTAAGTATTTTGGGATAAAAAATCCGTACTTGAATCAATCTTTCTGTACTTGATTCAAGAAAATCCGTACTCACCGTACTATTAATACCGCTTCGGATTGATTTGAGTACGGATGGATTGATTTTTTTTTTGAGTGTAGTAACGTGGCAGTGGCATATAACTCTACAATTGAGGCAAATGTGTGAAAGAAAATAATTACCAAGCGAGAAAGCATTTTTTCTATCTATCAAACAAAGTTTTTCTTCTAATTTTGTTGTTGCTTAGAAAAATAAACAATCGAATACAGACAATCAGCCAACATACCAAAGTGCTATAATTGAATATTTTCATAGTCATTAAATTGAATGGACTACAATGTATTAGAAATGCATTTGATGAAGTGACTATTAAATTCATGTGTTTCCATTTTATTTAAAAACTCAATAGAATGTGTAAACTAAAATTAGTTTTGTGCTAAAGAAAATTGTTATTTATTCCCATTTTTTTATATTAAACTTTGTGTCAAATACATACTTTCACACCACAAGCGGCCCTTTTTTTATATTTTTGTTTTTTCGCAAATTAAATTTACGTGCATATTTTGCCCCCTTTAGTGTGTGTAATCATATTTAATTAAAAAAAATCTTGATTGGCAGAGTCCCGATTAGCAGAGGAGTCAGAAAACATAAAACAAATATTTTTTTTAATAATTTCTACTGCATCCTCAATTTCAATTCCTCAGAAGGTCGGCAATTAATGTTAAGTGATTGTAATCAAATTGATTTGTAGCGTACAATTTCACCCAAAAAATCTTAACTTTTACCAAAACCTTTTACTTAAACTGTAAATTGCCAGTAAATGTCCTCCTCAGAACACCTCATAAACACCAGAAAAAAATATTTTGCGGCATACAAAAATTAATTAATAACCAGCAAAAACAGAACCTTAAAAACAAAAGAAAAGGAGGAGAAAAGAACCATCAAGAAAAAAACTGAAATGTTAATGGATAAATAACCAGTCGAAGAAATAATAACGGGTTCTCCATTTGTCGGTTTCAAAAGTTTAATAAAGAACACATAAAGCTATGATTTCGATGAAACCTTTATTTCATTATAATGCTTAAGCCTTGCCATTCCGTAAGAAATAGAATGTAATTTAAATGACTTTCTCTAGTTTGGATGCAGCAGTCGATTCTTTTGAGGTAGTTTTTACCACCATATTGAACATTTCGGGGGGTTCTCGGCAATAACTTGACGAATGTTGGTTTTCTAAATTTTCCAAAGTGAGTGGATTATGCGCTAACGTACGATCTTGGTGGCCAATTGACGTCGCCAAAACATATACTTACGCCCAGTGTTACCGTTCAAAATTTTCAAAAAGGGGCACAAAAAGGGGATTTTCAAAAAAAAAGTGTCACAAAAAGGGGAATTCTGAGAAAAAAAGGGGCAACTTTAAAAACAGGAAAATTTAAAAAAAAAACGTATGTATTTATTAAATTATGTTCATCGAAAACTAAACATAACAAAAACTAAACTTCATATTTATAAAAAAATACATTATAGGTATATAATACAAATTGTTTGGGAAAAACAAACATATACATATATCGTGAAAATACATGTCTTGTTTGCAAGTAAACGATAATGAACTGTTGCATACAATTTTTATTTCAATTATTTATACAAAAACAGTTACTAATTACTTGCAAATAAAACGAGCTTAAAATAGTGTAATAATAATACTTACAACAACAAAAAATAGTTCATAATATGATTTGATACAAAAAAACTTTACATTTAAATAGATAGAGATATGTATATATGTAAGTATATGTACATAAATATTTGGCACTTGGATTATTTTACTTTTTTACCAAAAAAATTAAGTTACGAAAAAACCTCGAGGAAAAAGCATATAAAAGTATTGATAGGAAGGTAGTTAATATCAGGTACAGATCCATTTTTTTATAAATTGCAGTGTTATGTTGTTTCTTCAACTATTAAATATCTATTTTTTTGAAAACGTAAATCTATATTTATTAATCAATTCATCCCTTGGAATCCAATCTTCCAAGTCATTTTGATACAAATTTAAAGCGGATAACATTTCGTACCAAAATGTTTCAGGCTTAGATATTTTAAAAATTGCTTCATAGCTTTTATCGTTTGATCTGGTTTCTAAAAGTTTGAACTCTTTTACAAAATCATCTGGGTTAGTAATTATATCAATAAAAACGGTAACAATTTCAAAGTAATTTATGTCTTCAGCTGACTTAATAAATACTGGATCTAAAACCTTTAATGAACTCAGCCTCTTATCGCTAATATTAATTCTTGATAAAATTTCTTTGTACAGCTTTTGGTAAAAAAATAAAATGTTGTTTTTAATTTCTACAATGTCACTACTTAAGATGTTGTTAGTACATATTTCTAGCTCGGCTTGGTAGCCGATATATATATTAAGAGTTTCTTTTATATGCAGAACATCAACAAAATCAATTTGTTCTATATTTGTTTGCATAACATACTCTTTTTTTAAAAATTTTTTAAAAATTTCTAATACAATATCTTTCGTGGATGAAACTAAATATATAATTTGTGATGATTCGTTTTGAAAATTAAGATTTAATTTATTCATAATATTTAATACATATACTAGAAATTTGAGGTAAATTTTATTGTTAATAGATAGCCCTTCCTGAATTATTTTAATTTTTTCCAAATTAGATGCTATTTTCTCTTCAAATTGAGCTCGGATTCATTGATTGACAGTATAAAAAAAATTTGGTTCAAAAAGGGGCAAAAGGGGCACAAAAAACTACAAAATGATACAAAAGGGGATTTAAAACAAAGGGGTCAAAAAAGTGGCACGGCAGTCAAAAAGGGGCAAAAATGCGACTTTAGTCGCATAACGGTAACACTGCTTACGCCTTCTGGAATCTTCCCATGCAAAATATCCAAAATCGGTCGTGTTGTGTGTCTCCTGGCACTGTTTTGCTGAAATCACATATCGTCCAGTTCATAAACTTCAATTTGCAGTCTCAGAATTAATATCCCAAAAACCAAAGCCTTGAGAATCAACACAACAAATACGCGACAGTTTATATTACAACAAATTGTAATCCTTCTGCATAATCACAGCAAGTGGTGGCTCGACAGAGGACGTTGGGAGTCGCATAAGCAAGGCCAGACAAGCTTATGACCTACTTCACCATGTGTTGAAGTCCTCTCATATCTCCAAGCGCACCAATATAATCAAATTTAACAGCTTCGTGAAATCAATTGCGCATTACGGCTGCGAGTCTTGGAACTCAAATCAATGGCGTATTAATGCCGTACAAGTATTCATGAACCGTAGGCTCCCTCGCATGCTAAAAATTTTCTGGCCAAACACCATCACAAACAAATGCTTATGGGCCGAGTGTGGACAATCACCAGTTAAGTATGAAATCAGAAAACGGAAGACTTTGGGCCGACTTCACCAGAAACGCAATTGGCTGGAATCCCCAAGCCAGCCTCGGGAAAGGTCGGCCGAGCAACACCTGGCGTCGACAACGAGACATCAAAGCAGCAAAAGTCAAAAAGACGTGAAACAAGCTTAACAGTCAACAAGACGTGCCACAATCTTAACATCGTATCAGCAAATAAACAAGAATATGCTCATTATAGGAACAAGAGGAGATATATAAATATATTGTCTTCAATTGCAGGCCAAAAAAAGTCTGTTATCATACGGAAAGCGCTTTGAATTGATGTTGAAGGTTCTTCTGGTATTTTCAATATAATCGCCCGAGCGTACATTGCGAAAATATAAGGCCTGACCCCGTCCCTAGCGCTGCCAGACACTTAAAATTTCCTTATAGTCCTGCTAATTCTTTGCACAGTGACGATCATAATCACGCCGTAATGCTTGAAAGCGGCCACGTTTGAACCACCACTTTTATAGTAAGTTTTAACAATTTTTCCGTTCGGTTGTTAAACGATCCGTATTCGTAAATAGAAAAACCTTTCAACAAATAAATTGTACTGCATATGACAGATAACACACAGTCTTGCCAGCTCGGCTGTTTTGAAACTTCTAACTGGATAACCCTGTAAGACATTTAACTAAGTTTAGCTGAAGTAAAAGTATGACAGTATAAAGCTTAATTTTTTTTTTAAATTGAAAGGGCCAAGAGCAATTCGTACGTGTATTTTGCGTAAAATAAAATTATTTTCTTAAATTTTTTTTCCGCAAAAATGATCTTAAAGACACAGATTGCCAGTTTTAAATTGCAATAAACGTCCAAAAATGAAATGTTTATGGTTATAAATATAATTTAGCACACTTTCGAAGGAAGTGAAATGCAAATTTCTTAGTTAATGGACGATTTATGATGTGCCCTGCATACGAAAAGAGCAAAATTAAAGCAGTGATTAATTTTTTTAAATAAAAAAAAAAAAAATTTGTATGTAAAATAAAGCTAATTTCTAGAACATTTGAGATAAATTTTAATAGTTTTACTGAAATTTCTTTTGCACAATTGATATTTATTCGGCTGTTGCGTCACTCATAACTTTCATTTGCCAGGAATCTTATTTCAAAAATACCTTCAATTCGACTCCACACAATGGAGAATTTGCTTAAAAAAATTTGCCTAAAAATATTTTATTCCATTTTCCTTTTGTCAGTAGTGATTCCATGAGATGATCATGTTTTATGAAATTATTTAGAATAGAATAGAATAGAATAGAATAGCATAGAATAGAATAGAATAGAATAGAATAGAATAGAATAGAATAGAATAGAATAGAATAGAATAGAATAGAATAGAATAGAATAGAATAGAATAGAATAGAATAGAATAGAATAGAATAGAATAGAATAGAATAGAATAGAATAGAATAGAATAGAATAGAATAGAATAGAATAGAATAGAATAGAATAGAATAGAATAGAATAGAATAGAATAGAATAGAATAGAATAGAATAGAATAGAATAGAATAGAATAGAATAGAATAGAATAGAATAGAATAGAATAGAATAGAATAGAATAGAATAGAATAGAATAGAATAGAATAGAATAGAATAGAATAGAATAGAATAGAATAGAATAGAATAGAATAGAATAGAATAGAATAGAATAGAATAGAATAGAATAGAATAGAATAGAATAGAATAGAATAGAATAGAATAGAATAGAATAGAATAGAATAGAATAGAATAGAATAGAATAGAATAGAATAGAATAGAATAGAATAGAATAGAATAGAATAGAATAGAATAGAATAGAATAGAATAGAATAGAATAGAATAGAATAGAATAGAATAGAATAGAATAGAATAGAATAGAATAGAATAGAATAGAATAGAATAGAATAGAATAGAATAGAATAGAATAGAATAGAATAGAATAGAATAGAATAGAATAGAATAGAATAGAATAGAATAGAATAGAATAGAATAGAATAGAATAGAATAGAATAGAATAGAATAGAATAGAATAGAATAGAATAGAATAGAATAGAATAGAATAGAATAGAATAGAATAGAATAGAATAGAATAGAATAGAATAGAATAGAATAGAATAGAATAGAATAGAATAGAATAGAATAGAATAGAATAGAAATGGAAAGCGCCCAAAGTTCAGTTGCTTGAAATCAGGCAATGTCGCTGATGTTAAAATGCTACATTTGTTTATATTTTAATTGCTGAAGTTGCCTTATTTCGGCTGCTGGCAACACAATTGATCTATTCGATCCATAATTTTCTTTAAATATTGAAATTTAATACATACAAGACTCCAACACCTCTAATAGGCTGCCTAACAATGCTTTTTCGGAACCATATTTTAGCTTTTTAGGACCGATTTAAAAGACTATGAGTAAAGGCAAATGTCCTCCCGTTGTAATAAGAGATACAATTTATTTTATGCATGCAACATCCAAAAGTATGGTTCCGGCTTAAAATTGGTCATGTATGAATTAGGTTGTAGAGAATTAGAGGATGGCTATAGTATGGGGACTACAAAGACAACTCCAAAGTCTTGATTATTCTGACAATATTTGACTTCTTTCTTACAATAGTTTGGATATGTAGTTAAATCAAGCACGGCTATTTGCTAATGCAATTTGACAAGGACTTCAGTCTTTCATAATTAGATGTCTGTGAAATATATGTGCTTCCTTCTGCCTATGGGTAATTACGATAGAAGTACAGATGAAAGAAGGAAGTGGAGATGGATTGGTCCGAGAGAAGCAACTATAAGGACGATGCTAGATTGGGGTCCACATAGATTTCGGAGGCCTGGTCGTCCGCAGAAGAAGTGGAGAAATACGGCGATAAAAGAAGTTGGCAGAATAAATGAATCATACAAATTTTTTCAAAATAAAGAGGAATAAAAAATGGCAAACACCTTCACAAAATGAACTAAAATTCTTTATATACTAAAATTGTTTAAAGCTTAAACTAAACCAGACAGATGGCCGGAGGACCTAAGAAAAAATCGGAATATTCGAGGACACACAGATCTTTGGATCATTTTTAGCTCTATAGACTTCGTAAAATGGTTCTCCAATTTTTTTCATACTGTCCAAAAAGTAAGATTTGTCGAGGTCATTAAAATAGTTATTTGTTTATGAGATGATTTCATCGTTGGAGTCAAATATCTTTCCGTCAAGGCATTTCTTCAGGTTTGGACACAAGCAAAAGTCAGTCGGCGCTAAACATACTGTTATGACTACAGTTTTGATTCTGGTGTGCTAGATCCACTTTTCGATTAAAACCCGCTCAAAAACTTGTCAATATTGCAACGGAAAATAAAAAAAAAACTCCTGCGAAATTGTCACAATATTGCGTTTGTGATCATGCGAAAATCTTTCTCATACCCAAGTGATCATTCAAGAACGAAATCATTGAGCCATCAGATTTGCCAATGGCTTTCACAATTTCTCATACTTTTATTCCGTATTCGACCAACACCATATCGGGAATTTTCCAATTTTTTTGGGTGTGGATAAATTAGCGGAGTTTCCAAAACATTCCGCACATTCCGTGCTTCTACGGCCATAAAGAAATTCACTTCAGAAACAACTTTTCCACCATTGAAATTGATTTGAGTGATAAATCATGCTTAAGGCTAGTTTACACTATTATACTTTGTCGAAAACTCAAGTTAAATGTAAAAGTCTGATAGAGTGAATGCATGTGTGACGAAAATGACAAGTATTATAAAAAACAAGTTTGACATCCCATAGGACTAAATCGTTTTTTGAAAAATTTCTAAACAATAATACTTTTAAAGGTTGCTTTCAAATGTGCCAAATTCCACTTTCATACTATTGAGAAACTGAAATTTATTGTTGAAGGGATAAGCTATTCCTATGCGCATTTAACTGGTTGCTTAGGCCAGATCGTCAGGAAACTTCATCCAAAGATTTTAGAAAAGCTAAAGATATTATACAAATAAAACTGTTAAGTGAATAAGAATTATAATCTTCAGTTTTACCAGTAACAATATCAAAGCTTTAACAAAAACAACAACAATAAACAGTGAGTTTATCTTTTCTTACAGTCCCGACTACAATTGGTTGATTTTTTGTCAACTCTAAATGTAGTTGTAAGTGGGTAGAGAAAAAACAAAAATAAAAACAAATTACTGAATTTTATTTTGCCAGTTCAGTTTATTAACTCCGCCACATGTATATTAGTTATTAAAGGTTTTTCATTGGATCAGGATTGCATTTTATTTCATTTGTGAGTGTTTGTACCTTGTGTGGTGGTGTGAACACAAACTGTTATGAAAAATTAGATTTGTTGACAGTCGCAACAATACACATTAGATTTCTATCTCACAAAGTATAAAGACTTGTGAGATAGTATAAACTAGCACACGAAATTCTGGTAGCCTGCTATCAATGGCTGTCACCACAAACTAAACGACGCAGCTTATTTAAATTTTGATAGGAATGAACTGACAGGAGCAGGGTGCCATTTATGTTTTGATTCGACAAATTTAAAAAGTCACGGACCTGTTGATTTGCCTCGTATAATAAAGTTTTGATTTTAAAATTCTCTACGGAACAGACTTGCTTATGTTTAAAAAATAGCAAAAGTTTTACCAAATGCCCCAAATGCTGCAGAAACCTTCTCCAATTCTCTTTTAAAACTACATTCGTGTCCATAGCACTAAACTTTTTCTTTGTAGCATTTTTGCATTTTGTATGACTTGTCTCTTTTTTCAATAACAAACGCACAAAAACTGCCTGAACACGAAACAAAGTACACCTTTCTATTCGTCTTTCCCCTCATTCTCAAACTCAAATGTTTCGCAGCAAATTTTTCATAATACGGACGAGGTCTTTGGGATTCTATACTTGAAATTTTCGAAATTAAAAAGAGCTTTCCAGTTTATATCAGTTTAAATTAATTTTCGATTTGAAAATATCTGCTTTTCCTTGGGTTTTTCGAAAAATTACTTTTAAGGCAAAAATTTCGGTTTTTCTTTTGCGGCTTTTTCAAGTGACTTGTGTACAGGGCTTAACCGAACTGAAAATAATGTGTAAAAAAATTCAAACAATAGATCTTTTGAATGCCCTGTCTATAATCCGTTTCTCTATTGTAAGACAAAGCGTACTACACCAACGACGCCTTTTAGGCCCAATAACTGATGAATGCTTAAAAGAACAATAAACTTATATGCCACCCTCTTTTTTAAGTACAAAATTTCCGTTTAATATTTTTCCAAAATAAATTTTATAATTTGATGACCTTTTTAAATTACTTCATATAAAAGATCATTAAACACAAAAATTTCCTATATTGAATCGTTAAAAAATCCCTTGCACTTTTGCGCCAATAACAGAATGTAGCAAAAAGCGTACTTAACCAAAGGCCCTCTTCAGAACTTTTAAAATCACCATAATCAATTTAATGTCATGTTTAAAAACACAAACTCAATACGGCTCAAATTAAATTTCATTAAAGAGCCAGGAAAGAAAACCAGAAGGTGCTTTATTTAATAAGAGTTTATTATCAAAAATTTGTTAAAATTACTATATTTATAAGCTGTTTTGTGTCCATTGTTTCATTATTTGTTCACCCGTAAGATATTTCAAAATTATTTGGTCAAACATTTTCCTTCATACTTCTTCAATGTTATTACAGAAATTAAATAAAATTACTTAATTTTTGTTGGTCGAAATTCCAAATGTTTTTAAACATAAATATTGTTTGGTTCATCTTTGTTTTAAGATCTTTTTTTTTAATATTTCTCTTTTATATGTATGTTTTTGTTTTTATTGGGTCCATAATGTGAAAGGATCATATCAAACATGTGTTTGTGACCTTAATTTTTGTTTATTATTTTGAACATGCTACGATGATGATGTTTTTTTGTAGATAAAACTGATGGTAATTTGTTTTTAAATTGGTGGGCATAAAGTGTATTTAAGCCTGGGTTTTCTTTTTTTTTTTGGAGCTGAAGTGCTCAAACTGAAAGTTAAGTTTGTAATAGTTTTGAAATATGGGCATTTCCAGCGAAAAGTCTACTTTTTGTAACGTAACGCCAGAAGTATTTTAATTGTTTCTCAAAAAATTGTATATGTAGCGTTTACTTTTTTATATTTTGGTGTAAAGCGCAACAAGCTCTACATTAAGTAACAAAAGGGATAACGATTGAAGAACATGGTCCGAAAATACAACCTTATTTGTAATATGGCGTTACATTAAAAAAAGTAGACTTTTAGCTGAAAATTCCCATATTTACCTTAAAACGGGCAAAGATTTATAATTTTTATAGCTTGAAAAATATATCTGTATTAGTCCTAAGTTAACTAAAAAAGGTTTTGTACAAAACATCTTGCTCAATTCTCAGTCTTATTCAGTTTTGTAATGCAAGTCAAAACCCACTTCCGTTTTTTTAACGTCACGCTAGCGCAGATTTTTGCTTATATCTGCAAATCCTTAGCGTCGATTACTGTAATTTTTTTTCTAAATATAGAGCTACTTCATTACCTTGAATATATATAAAAACCTTTTTTACAAATTTGACTTCTTCATTTAATTTTTTAACATTTTGTGGTACAAATATCACGACACGTCAAAATGGAAATGCCCATATAATAACCAGAGTAATGTTTTTCACTACTCAAGTTATGTTCACGCCTATTAAATATTTGACGTCCTACACCTAACCACTTGTTTTTTTAAAAAAACTATTTGCATTTGCAAAACGTTTGGCTAGATCGAACGTCATTTAACAGTTTCTAAATTACTTTATACAATTATCTTTCTTACAAATAAGGTTTAGGTTATTAATAGTAATTGTTAAAAAATAAATCTTAAAGACAATACCGCAATATGCATAGCCTTGCTAAGCCTTCTATCATAAATTAACAAAAAGTCTCTCAACTGTATTTAAAAAACAGAAACAAAATGCAAAAAAATAGTTGATTCCGTATAGAAGGGGCGACTAGTTTCACACTTTGCTTAAGCACTTAACCAAAAGTTTTCCTTATATCCCATTTACATTAGGCCGAAATCTTGTAGATTTCATTGAAAATCTTTTTCGAAATCTAGTGCGTTTACATTAAAATTTTTTGACATATCAGACTAGTTCAACAATAGTGTATTAACTCAAAATTTTTCTCTTTTCTTTTTTTGGAAAAAAAAACGAAACGTTTTATATGTAATCATATCTAACCGCTGTAAAAATATCATGCTATTTGGTTTACTTTTTGGTAATGAAACTGTTGGTTTAAGAATTCTTTCGCACATATCGAGCCTTTGGTGCAATATCGTAGTAACTCAAAATTTGAATTTTTTGAGCTGGGTATGCAGAAATGATCTTTGGGGAAATATCTATCTAAAGAAAAAAAGATTATGATTCCATCTCTAACTGTTCAGATTTTACAGCTAAAAATGTCTTTATTGCCTCTAGCTAATTCCAACCATATTGATATTAATATAAAAAAAATATTTAATATTATTTATAATTGTTCACCTTTTTTTAATTTCAAAACATTCCTCATTATTTAAAAACTTGTAAAAACATAACTTTAGTAAACAAAAATGCTGTCAAAAATATGGCTGAAAACTTCAAATGCATTTTTCTCAGTTCACGATTTTTTGAATTACTACGGTATTGCACCAAAGGCTCCATATGTGTTTTATGTAAAATTAAAAATTGGTTTGCTTCTACTGAATTTTTTAATTTTGAGTGAATACACTATTGTTGAACAAGTGCGATATGCTAGGTTTTGTTTTCATAACCAATACAGCTGACTGAAAGTTTTTTGTGTATTACCGTACAACAGAATGATTGACATTCCAGTTCTAATTCGTAGTATTAAGAGAGATATGGACTCTAGTGTACTTAGGAAATCTGTGGAAGTTTGGGGAAACAACGAAACGTGCAGGGTTTCCAGGGTTATGTGGGGATCGTATGATCGACTAAAATTCTTCTATCACTACCGAGATGGGACTGTAGGCTACTGGTAAACTTTATAACGGGTCACTGTTGGACGGCGGTATACGCCAAAAGAGCGGGGCAACTGTCGTGTGATTATTGTTGATTCTGTGGGGTGGTGCACTGCCGGACAGTGGCAGAGTATAATGTGGTAACTCTAGGATTTTTGATGCTTGTTTTAATTTTTTCCCATATTTTCTTTTGTTTGACGTTGTATGGGTTTTGCAATTGAGAACAAAATTTCTAATGACTATACCTTGTATTTATTCTGCAATGACCTAAAATAACTAGATTTCGTTGTAGTGTAATACTATGTTACACTTGGGTTCTTAAACGCATTTAAGCAACTCGAGCGTGATTAAGCTCTAAGCAAATTAAAGTCGAGATGATTTACCAAACATTGCAGTGATTTGTTAATCACTTCAAATTTACATGAATACAACTACATCACTTCATTAATCACATAGAATCCACTGAATATACCATACTTCAAACAGTGTATAATGTAGAATCGGCCAACATGAACGTGTACAACCGGCCACGATGTCTGCTTATTTTGTTTTATTTTTTTCCTTAAATAATTCATAACTTTTCACAATTTCATCATTGAAATGATTAAAATAATCTTCTGATAACTTTATAAAAGTATTTTTATCCTTTTTTAATACTTTAAAGAAATATAAATAAATTTGTTTGTTGTGTTTGTTTCTTAATCATCTGCCATCTTAAACATCTCAAATGTAATGTGAACGGCTTTGGTTATCTTAATCAACATTTTGCTTGAACGCGTTTAAAAACCCAAGTGCGAACATAGTAAAAGGTTAAATATGGGGTTTCTATTATGATTTACCCACTAAAGCACATTATGGTTGGGCCTTAAGTTTGATCAATTTACTGGTCACGCTTTTTTCGATTTTTATTCCAATATTTGTTAGGTCTGAACATCGAAAATACCTTGTAAATACAATTTTTAGTGGCAAACAAATTATTGTCATTATTAACAACAACTTTTTTGGAGTAAACGACAATAATATGGTTGAGGCTTCTTGATGATGCAGTAACTATACAGTAATAATAATCTTTAATTATCTAAATAAATTTTGCAAAATATTTGTTTTTCGTGTAAACATAAATGTGATTTCAAATTTTTGCGATGAAGCCGAACTCTTTATTTATTTTTTAGTACATGTTCATTTCTATAGGTAGGTAGGTAGGTAGGTTGAAAGGCTGTTGTGAAGTCTCCTTCACACCTTCACCCAGAGACCGGTATGGTTCATTGTGACGCCTTAATTAGAGATAGATATGTAGAGAAGGAAAATAGGTGAAATAAACAGCGAAAGCACAAGTCAGAAAAGAAAGATGGATAGAAAAGAAGGTTTGGGACCAGCCCCGAAAGAAATCCCGACCAACCAAATTCGACCTACGTGTGGCTAGCACCCAGCCTCCTCTCGCGCAGCCAGGCCATCCCCATTACGAATCCTATCAGATTCTCAAGTCCGCAACCCGAGACATCCCCTAATTCGTTCAGGAATCTATTGCCCAGCCACCTCAGCCTGCTTCCTTCAACCTGGGACAGTGGCACAGAAAGTGCTCAACTGTCTCTAACTCCTCAGGGTCCTCACACAACCTGCACATATCCTCACCGCCATCCTGCCTATCATACAGTGGCCCGTGATCATTCCTATCATGGTCCTCACGCAGACCTACTACTCCTGCCCAGCAGCAACCCCGAATCGGACTTGCTAAGCACCGGCCACAGCGTCCGTGATACCCAGCAGTCCGTCCGGTTCCCCCAGGCCCGATTGGTCGCGCCCATAATCCACTCCCTGATCCTTCCAAAATAGAAGCCTATTGGAGGTCTAACCGCCTCCATACAGTTAGGGTCCTCCATCTCTGAGCCCTGTCTTGCTAACTCGCCAGCAACTTCATTGCCACCTATGTCGCAGTGACCCGGCAGCCAGCACAACCTTAGCGTATACTCCCCTAAGACTTCTTCCAAAGCCCTCCTACAATCATCAACTAGCTTTATATAGTGACCTCAGAGCCCCTATCGATGTTGTCCCTCATCAGTTCCACGGCCCTCAATACCCCCAGAACCTCCGCCTGGAAGACACTACAGTCGTCAGGAAGCCTATATGACCTTCTGATGTCCAGATCCTCAATGTAGACTCCCGCACCCGAGCCCCTCATCTTAGAGCCATCAGTGAAAATTGCAAATCCACTAAATAATCTACTCCTACCTGACCAGCTCTCCCTAGAAGGCACTATTACCTCCGGCGACCGCCCAAAGTCCACCCTGGTGCCCACATAATCAGTGGAGCCGGGTAGTCCCAGGCAATAGCCTTCATTTCTATAAAAATGTATGATTTCTTAGTGGGTCATTCTGGTGCGAAGATCAAATTGTCGTAGGAACGTTTATTAAATTGGTTCCAAAGGGTGTTGATTAAAAACTAAACATCGAAAAATATTTTGATCACAAAAAAAAGCATTAAATCTTAAACAGTTTCAATTTGAAGTTGAAGTAGTGTTGCCAGAAGTAGGATAAAATACCCACATGTACATTTTGCTCTTTCAGTAGGGCGCAGGGAAAATTGGACGGATGTTTTTTAATTGCAGGCTATTTTTTATACCCTCCACCACCACTAGTTTGTCATTCCGTCTGAAATTTTTTAGACGCCATCATGTGAATATACTCTGGCTCCTTGAGTGTCTAATTCTAAGTCGATTTATCCATGTCTATCTGTCTGTCCGTGTGTCCTTCTGTACATCTTTTCGTCTGCTGAAAATAAAATTGCTTCTAATTAACATAATCAGTTTGGCATTGAAATCCAGCAAAATCGGTTTAGAAAAAAAATTTATAATTTTGTTACAAAAACCGACATAAATGATGAGAAGCGATGAGGTATACTATAATTCTTTGGAATGCCATACATTTTTAATATAAGTAAATGATACTTTATTATTTATTTTTATTTAATTCAACTTGGTAGCGCCAATGAAACTACCAAAAGAAAAAGTTTCTTATCAGACTTTATTGAACTCGAAGTTGTGCCTCACAACTATAAATTGATGGCGCTCCGGGAGTCAGTGGTCCCCCGGCAAAAGCCATTCTGACTACAAATGAGATTGTCGTTTAGTATGGCTTTTAGCGAGAAATGCATCCTCTCTTTCAGGTTAATTGTCTTTGCGGAAGCATTGCCCTACTAAAGGAAGGGCTACTGTACAAGAGAGCACGGAGAGGCTTTGGTTTGAACCCAAAATTCCAGGTAGGGTGACTTCCTGGTAAGGACTGATATTTCACTTTGTGGTTTAAGTTCGGTTCATAGAGGGGTTCTTTATCGCTGTAGGAAATTGGTAGAGGATTTATGCAGAAAAAGAACGTGTTAAAAACTCTGATTTCTTGTATCGATTTCGTTGATATTTTCCAAATACTTTTCTGGCAACACTGATGCGAAGGTAGATCTTAAATTAACCAATATATAACAACTAATTGAAGTTCTTTACTTTAGTAATTGTTACTATTGTGTCTTATATTTTCGTTATTCTTCGTTTTTTTTTTTGCTTTGTTAAATATTTTTTTTTCTACTTTCTTTTCTTTTTTTAAATTTAAACGCTTGTAGAACTCGCTATTTGTAGCGGTTTTAGAATTATTGTCTTTTCTATTCTTGCCAATGTTTGTTGTTTTTATTTTTCTCATACAATAATAATTATTTGGTCTTTAAGTCAGTCACTAGTGTCGTTTATTATCATCATTATTACCCAAGTAATTATAATTTCTATTACAATTAATGTTTCTTGTTTTAGTAGTTGTCTGTCTGTCTGTCTGTCTGTCTGTCTGTCTGTCTGCCCGTCTCTTTGTTGTTTTTAAGTACAAATTTTCTTTGTTTTATTCTTTATTTTTTTTAGTTTGAAAAAAGTATTGAATTTTTTTTTTGTAAGACCAGAATTTCTGGCTACGCACAACTACTTTCACCATCGCCACGTAAATAAAAATATTTTTATGCTGTCCATCAAAGAATGGCATTTCTACTTTGGTCATTTTTATCGGGAATGTCACTTGTTGGTTGAGAGAGCATTTTAAAACTGATGGATTCTAATGACTAATCACATGTGTATGTTGCAACAGGTTTCGAGGTAAAGTAATTTGCTAAAAAAAAACTTAAGCGTCAAGAACGCGTATGGTTTTTTGATATAAAATCAATCTGATTTCAGATAACAGGCTTAGCAAGAAGATTATTTAATGTTTTGGTAGGAAAATTTAATTTCAACAGAGTTTTTGCTTTAGTAAAAATAAAACTATTAACACAGTAGATATTAAGATTTTTTTTCTTGAAGTTCCTGTAAAAGATTGTGGTGGCTTTGGACATAAATAGTGTAACATTAGTAGGCCTAAGTTGTAGCCAAATGTTAATCCGATTAGCTACAAACAGTATCAATTATAATCACTAATTAATACACCGTAGCGTATCTTTAGTTCGTCTTAATCGTTGAAAAACTTGTTTATTGCGTAAATATTCTTTTAATTATTTGATTTCCACCACTTTTTTTTATTGTTTTAATTGCTTTTAAATATTCTTCTGTCGTTATGACTTTTGCACATGTTCTCACATCATTCATTCCTTCAACTTTATGCATTCGTATTCTTTTGATTTAATGTTGAATTATTTCAATTATCAATGTCACAGAAATTTTTTTAATATTCTGAAGTTACTACTTAAAGACGACATAATTCCAACTTCTTTTCTAAGTATTTGGCTTCGATACAATAGAGCAGTTAGTAAGTTTGTTTTGAACGGATCTTTTTTTTTTTTTTTTTTGATTAGAGACTATTTAGACTGACCATATAAGACAAATGCAGTTTAAACGATAACATTACAAGGTGGATGATTGACTGGTACTTCAAAGCCCAAGTCAATAAGAAAACATGTAAAATTGGAGACTTTAAATTTAGGTACTTGATAAGTTGTGCTCACTATATGGAAATATAGTTCTATTAACAACATTTTATTACCCTTGCAAAAGTCAAGTTTATCGTTCTAAAGGTTGAACGTGTTTTTTAAGAGGCAGATAAATTTAAATAAAATAAAGGGAAACGTTTCTATCCAATTGTCTGCTTAAATATGATAATCAGGCTGTACTTCGTCAATAATTATATTCCTTTCCAATTGTTTGGTCACTCTGGTTAATATGCTTACAAATATGAGTTTCTATGTCTCGTTATCCCTAGTCGGACGGAACAGATACAATTGTACCTTTTTCGTTTTTAAATTGCAATAACTTCTTTTCTACAAATGAGAGATATCTGAAGTTCTGTGACATCTTCAAACCATTGACTAAGATTAATATTTTTTTAAAACTTCAGGAAAATATGTCAATATCTTACATATTTTATAAGGCCAAGTTGATGCCACATCCTTAAAAGACCGACAAAGTACAATTGTACTGAGTGACTGACTGATTGACTCATTCATAATCGCCCAGCCAGAACCGCTGACGCTAGAAACATGAAATTTGGACTCGCGATTGGTCACTCCCCAAATCGATTCACAAAGACGAGCTTTTTCGAAATTCGAATGTTAAGGGGGTAAAAAAGGGAAAATTAGGTAACCTTATATCTCCAAAACTAAAAGAGATGCAAAATAAATGTAATTCTTATCGCTGTTCCTTAGAAAAATAAGCGGACTGGTGTCTGGTACTTTTTTGAATTTTGGCCCTATTAGGGAGTAAACGGGTAAGATATGAATTTTAGTACTTTTTTGCCACCCCATTTATCTTTTGATCTAATAAACATATAAAACTTATCAAAAATATATGTATACAAATTTGGTACTTTTTCGAAATTCGAACATTTTAGAGGTGAAAATCGTACTTTGGTACTTTTTTACAAAACATTTTCCTCTATTCATTGACATATTCGTACTAAATTATGGACTGTCACTACAATACTGAAATTTTTGATACTTTAATTGGGGAAAAATATAGTACCCAAAAAAAAAAAGAAATACAGAAAATTTGATATTTTTCTTTAGCTTAAGTAGCGGGTTAAATGCTAGTATTTAAACAAGTTTAAACCTAGCAAAATAAGCTTTGGCATAAAAATATGTCCACGAAAAAAAGGAGACGCTAACGAAGTAGCGGGAATATGCTAGTCTTATATAAAGATAAGCAAAGAAAACGAGTTAGAATTAATTTTATAATAAATTCCAAATTGTTCTCAACTTTTATGTAACGCACTAGAGTTCAAAAAGTCAATCATTAATTTGTTTTCCACATCAATTTGATTAATAATAATTAATTTTTGATTTTGATAAAATTAAATTCTTTTTTGATTAATGTTATTAATTTATTTCTTTATTTATATAAATTGTTGATTTTTGTAACTAGTTTTAAGATTTAGCATTACAACTTTTTGCCAATTCTTAGTTCCGTACTGCAATATGAGACTCTTAGTCTTGTGTATGGAACGACAAATAAATAAATAAATAAAATAAAAAAAAAAAAAAAATTAAATTTCCAAAAACTTATTTTATCTACACATTGTGAGGGAAATCTGCATTCAAAATTGCAAGTCTCTGGCCTAAGTTGCTTAAGCTTGGCGATGATCACCCAGTCAGGCTCAGTTAGCTGGGAGTAAGAGCAACGTTGGAAATCAGCTGATTCATTTTGTTTTATGTAAAGCAATTAGAACGATTATAGTTATCAGTAAGATGTTACGTCTCAATCTGTAAGAAATAGATTTGTCTTACTCTTTTACGGTAAGGTTACTGCTACGCATCGGGATACAGGCTTTAACCCTAGAGTACTAATAACCGACGTTTCGACGAGCATTACTCCCTTTTAATTAATTTACTTTTAAATGGGTATGCCTGACACTCTAAAATTGCGTATGCTGTTAGTAGATGATTTACTTTTGCTGTGTGTTATTGTGTTTTTTCAACCGCGTTGCTGGAACATTGCTTTTATTGGTGAAAACAGTGAAAACTCTGTATAGTGGACACTCTCTTTAGCGGACACTCCCTTTTAGTGGACAAAAACTCTGAAGCGTAGCACTAAAAAATAATTTTCATGTGAATGAACCTCCCATAGGTGGACACATATGTGGTTGAAAACCCTCCATTATGTGGACATCTTCATAAAATCCCTGAAAATTTTTTAAATGTTTTTGTATAATTTTTTTTTAACTGGCATCGCTTTTGCATATTTTCAGTTTGTTTTCAAATATTATTCATATTGTAACTCTGAAGCAACTACCCTACAAGAAACGAATGAGCGAGTAGTCACATTTTTCATTTTGGTGTTAAAAAAATGATAGGAAAAAATGACCGAATGTGACCGAAAACTTGATTTCGGTCATTTCTTTCTATCATTTTCTTAACACCTAAATGAAAAATCTGACTACTCGCTCATTCATTTCTTGTAGGGCTAATTGGTTTTGTGTCAAAAATGGCTTCACAGCGAAAGTGTTAAAAGTTACTGAAATAGAAACCTGGGTAGATCACAAATGCTATGGAAGCTCTGAAATATCTTCATAATGTAAAACAATTCTTATTGGCGGATTTTAAGGCATATAACTATTTAAAACAATTGGAAAGCTGTTTGCAATGTCGTGCTATTGCCGAAAAAGAAGCCAATTTAAAACAGAAAACTATAAACAACTTTTTTAAATCGATTTAAAATTATAAATTACAAAACATTATTAACTAGTGAATATGTTGTATGTACATGTAATTGAAATTAGAATGATCTCTCTTTGTTTTTGTTATTAAATAAACTAAAAGAAAAATATTATGCACTTTTTATTAGACCTCCCCTTAGGTGGACAACTCTCAATAATAGATAAATTTTAGGCGACCGCAGCTGTCCACTATAGAGAGTTTTCACTGTATATGCAAAAAACCCATATGCGGAGAACACAAAGTTGAACTTTCGGACTCTGGCTCAAAGTGTTATTTTAAAAGCCAAAAATGTTTTTTTTTTTTGAGTTTTGACTCTTTTTTAGTTTTTCAGTTTTCCTTACAATGTTTTTTAGGTCCTTATGAATGAGTACAAAAATTAAATATTTCGTTCATCTATATGAATTTAAAATAAATTATTTTTTTATATAGACTTATAAGGTGCCACAAAGAGTAATAACATTTATTGAAAAAGAGTATTTGGTTTTAAGCCAAAGTGCTTGGTACTCTAGGGTTAAATGCCAAACTTCTTAGTGGAACTAAAAACAACTTGACGCCAAAATTATTCGCTGAGTTGTTATGGTGAGCGCAGAACGGACAAATAGACTTTCTGGATTCATAAATGGATATTTCTTTTTATTAAATACGGCAAATGTATGTAACCTAATTTACCGCTTGTTTTTAATAATGGTTTTAATCTTGTTCTTGGTGCTTAAGTTCGTGTTTTCGAATGTAAGCGATTTTACAATGCAAAAGTTTAAGGCATTATCAATAAATCATATTGTGAACAATTAAATTTAATAAAATTTGTAGTCCATCTAGGGTTGCCAGGGTCATATAACTGGCCAATAGAAAAAATTCACCTGGATTTTGAAAAAATAACTGGACAATTTCGAAAAGCACTTAATTATAAGAAAAAGAAAAATTTTACCTCAGATATGATTTTGCAAAAAAAAAAAACAATTTACTGCCTGTTCTACGATTTCGAACGCGAACAATTTATATAAAAAAACACTCAGTTTTAGAAATATTTTGCATATAAAATTCCATACGAACATTTACGGTCGAAATAGTTGAGCAGGCAGTACAAAGCAAGGAACATGTTAAATTCTGTCTTAAGTATATCATATTACAAAATTATTATCAGGACAAATTCACTACACATCACAGCGAAAAGCCTGCTTACTTTGACAGTTAGAACCAATTTGTTTTGGTTTCATAATGTTTTATTTAAAAATAGTTGACATATCCAGCCGTTAACACTAATAATGCAATGCAAAAAACATTTGTTGTTTCTGTGCTTTAAAAAAAAAAGTACATAAACAGCCGTGTTATGGAAATCGAGTGAAGTTGAAATCAATGGAGATTTTCAGTTAAATATTTGTTTTAACTACCGTCATTTTATTAATTTAAGATAAGTTCTTATGAAAATAAGCTGTACTCATAGTATGAAGTATAAAAAACAAAATTATATAATGAAATTTAAACACTGAATCGTTTTCAAAGTTTGTTTGATTTTGATTTCACTCGAATTCGATGTCCAGAACTGATAACTATTTGTTTAGCCGCATATATATTTTTTTGTATTGCTATTTGTAGAATTTAATAGCTCTATTACTTTAGTTGTAAGCAAATATGTTTGAAACATTTTGAAACTTTCATCAAAATTTAGTCTTATTAAATTTGTAACCTTTATTCGGTCATAGGAATGGATTCTTGTGATTATAAGTCCTTGCACAAAAAGCATTGCTGGTTGGTATGACTAACAAACAAGATTAATTAATATACAATTTTTACTTTATTTTTATCGTATTTTTAAAAAACTGGACCGTATCTTATTAATGGGAATGTCTGTTGACAAATTAGAAATGTTTTCCTTACAATTTGGTCTTAAGCCACGGTCACACTTATCAAATATTTGACGAAAAAACGGGACCAACAAGCAAACTATATAATCATTTTCTTCAATTCCAATATTTATTAAGATTATAATACCACATCTTACAAAAAACCATTTTTTGATATGTCTAGTAGTATAATTAGTTTATTTTGTGATACTAAGCCCATGTTAAAACTCAATAACTATTAAGAAAAGTAGGGATTACGCTTATTTGGTCAAATATTTTATAAGTGTGACCGTAGCTTTAGTATCGGATTTTGTTCTATGCAAAATAATAATTTTATTATAAAGAAAAAAGGTCAGCAAAAAAAGAAAGACAAAAAATGAAAAAACCAAAAAATGTACTTTGGACTTTGAGAAGAATTCTTGAGAAAAAGTAAGAAGAAACAGAAGTAAGAAAAACATGTAACACAATTGAAATAGAATAATTTAAAAGCAAATTTCGATCTACCAAAGGTTAAATACAATTTGGTTTAAATATTGATGTATGTTTGGATATTGACTGCCAGCAGTCGTCGATGGCTGTAAGTGTTAAACCGCAAAAACCCCCGATGAAATTGAGTGGTAAAGATTGATACATGTTAGGGTAACCTGTCCGTGAAAGCCCGGGTTCGAGCCCCGTGGCAGTCAAGAATGAAAAATTGTCAATAAATTTTAATTAACTTCATGTTGTAAAATTCCTTTCTTCATAAAAATAATTTAATGAACATCAGATTTGATGAACTTTAGCATAACTAAAAGTATCAAAAATTTGGATTAAAACCCATGAACAGTTCAACAAAATAACCACAATACTAATTGTTGAAATATAATTAATAAAAATAGTAGTTTTTCAAAATTAAATAAAGTTTTTTAACTGAATAAATTTCATTTTACCTGGAACCTGGACAACACCAAAAAAAAACTGGACAATCCAGGCCGTCTGGCAACCCTAAGTACATCTCAGCTGTCTCCCAGTAATGTTGTATCGTCTGCATAGCGTATTTTATTAATATTAATACCATTTACTTTAATACCAATGTGAACTTCGCTAATAGATTCTTCAAAATTTCGTTCAGAATATAATTTCAAGAACAAGGAAGAAAGGATACACTGCTGTTTTACTCTCGAAAAATGGGTTTTAATAAGTACACAATAATTAAAATATGGATCTCAGCACTATATTTAAGTTCATAAGCAACATAGCGCTCATTTGCTGCAACATTGTCATAACTCAAAACGACTTTAAATTTTATCATTCTCTTAAGAGCTGAATTTACAATACCTTAATATGACCACTTAATAAAACTGCAGATTTACCAAGACTTAATTTTAATTTGCGATTTTCGACTTTAAACGGTGTTGCAGCAAATGAGGCATATCTACTTTCACTTTAAACAATATAGAACAGAATCTAGTACAAGAATATTATTGTAAATTGTTTTGTTTTGTTTTTTTTGTTTTTTAATAAATAAATACGTAAATGTGCGTAAATCTTAGTTAAAATAATGTACATTAACTAAAGTTTTATTGAGACTTCTCACGTTTGGCTGAAGAAAACTGGCTGAATAAAAAACAAACTTGAACATCACCCTTAATGACCCTGTAGGTTCTTACACGTGTTTTTTTTAACTTTTACTACTTTTGCTTAGAAATATAAAGAAAATGAAAACGAAATTTTTTTATTCTGTTGCTTGTTTAAACAAATTCTTGAAATTCGTAATTTTCACTCTCAGTTTTTTATTTTGTTGTTAATGACAGAAGTCACTGAAAAACATGCGTTAAATTTTTGTAAGCTTATGGCCATTTAAGCTGTTTAGCCCCGTTAATGCCTTTTTAAAACGAAGAAAAAAAGCATTATAATTTTTTACAACTTGTAAAACCAACATAATTTAAAGCATGAAATACATACAGAACAAACATTAAAGAGAGAGAAGAATATTTCAAAAATTTGGAAATTAATTTACAAACATTTTGGAGCTAATAACCAATCTATGGAAAGACGCGCCTGTGTTTATAATTTTAAAAATAAAAAACTATATTTTCACAATAGTCTGCAAGTAAATTAAATGTGACTTTAAACTAAATGTTGCCGAAATATTGGCTTGTGATTTTCATAACACCTTGTATTTTTTCATAATTCTTGTGGTTATTTTTGCGGGGTGTCTTAACACTTATATATGTATAAATGTGTATTTTGCGCCTTTTGTGCATCCCGTGTATCTCACCATGTCAGGTTCAGGCTACAAATTAAACCCACTGAAAGATCACCAGTTGCCGTCTGAAAAATTTCCGCCTGGGCTCACCCAGACGTGGCGGCAGCAGAGCTGATTTTATAATGTTTTGTTATCAACCTCACAAAATCTGCACAGCCTGGTACAAATATTATTCATTAGAAATTGGTGGTATCTGTGACCAGAGTGGCCCGTAAATATGGCAGCAAGTTATCTAAGCTTCCCCTTCTCAAGCAGAAGTAGCTTAGCTGATTTGCTACGGGACAGGGTCACAAGTCCCTTTGACTGTCTCTGCGCGGAGGTAGACGTAGTAGAACTCACGTTTTGGCCCTGATTGTATCTTCCCCTTAATGTGACCGACGCCAAAAAAATGCTCAGGGCCTATAAATGGACGGCTTTTTGCTAAAATATCAGCCCTTTAATTGCTTTTTTTTTAGGACCAGCATTAATCGATAACCCCCCACTAATGAATTGTATGGTGTTTGAACTGGGAAAATAGGTTATGGGAAGGAGCCAAGTGGGAGTTGTGTTTGTTATTTATGTTGAAAGTGGAAGGGAAGACTAAAATAGTTCAGAGATGTAATACAGTCCATAACTAGGCTCGCCTTCACCTCTAAATAAGATAGTACTCTAAGAGCGGCCTGGATAACCGACGTTATAAAAAATCTCAAGCCATTTGCCCTCCATCTCGGATATTCCCTAGCGCACAAGCAAATAGCGTTGGTTTCTACCTGAAAGATTGTTGGCTGTTTTCCCATATGCCCGTCCCAGTAATACCATTCGTCTGTTTCGAACCGTCGGTGAACCGGGCCTGCTTTGCCACCAGGATTCTTCCGGCCATTGTTCCCTACCAGGTATTCTACACTCAAAATATTCTGTACGTAAAATTAACTGAAATTGTTATATAAAATAAATGAAAATTCAGTTAAAAACCGGTCTACTTATTTTCCATTTATTTTAAACGAAAAGCTCATTTCATTTTTACTGTCAAAAATTCAACCCCATGTTTGATAAAAACAAAAAAATTTTCAGTTATTTTATTAAATTCAGTAATTTTCGTTTACTCCACTTAAATGCCGAATTTCTTAAAACCAACAGACAGACACCTGTCTGCTTGTTTTTCTAATGAGAGAGAGAACATTATTATTTACTTACGCCGTTTGTTTAACTTTTGTTTTGTCGGCATCGTTGTTTACAGAAGGACTCTCAATTATATGACACCAGCAGCATGACCAATATGGCATCGAAATTTTTGACTTAAAAAAAATTTATGTCTTTAACTTAATTATTTTAACAAATTGAAAATGGGAATTTGTAAGACAAAACATGCAAATCGTTTTTTATTGAAAACTAAAAATTTATTTTTGGTAGGTTAAATTATATAAAATAACTGAATATTCCTTTGTTTTTACAGATTATTCAGTTAATTGTTTGACAGTTAATTTAAATAAAATAACTGAATATTCATTTGTTTTTACTTTTCCGTACTTTAAAGTACATTTTCATTTTATTTTACATAAAAAAGAAATTAACTTAATCAACGGACAATATTAACTGCAACTGAAAATCCGTATTAATATGCACTTGGTTTTTTGAATAACTGTAAGAATCAGTTAAAAATAAATTTGCTTAAAATTTCAAATGTTTATTTATTTAAAAATTACTGAACGGAAAACTTCTTAAATAAACTTCATTCCGTTACTGTAATAATATTGTGAGTGTAAATAGAAGGGTAATTTCCAAAAATTTTAAGAAAAAGCAGGTAACCTACAAAGTCAGCTGTTCTGGACGCAGAAATGCGTGGTAACCTAATAACATCCCTGCAGACCCCTTTTTACGGATATGTGCAATGGAGGAATGTGCAGGATAGCCTGTAAAGCTAGAGTGGAACAGGTATTCATGGCGCTCCTGATCGATACGAAAATCAGGCGATATATCTTGTCAAGTATTTCTTTAGTCTTGACCTGTTCGGTCTTAGTCCACCACACTAGGGAGGCTTCAGCTTCAATATCTTCCTGAAGAGTCTTTGGTAGGCGTTTTATCCAGAATGATCAGAATGATAAAATCAGGAAGGTGTTTAATAAATCAGAAGATAATGTCTCAGAACTAAAACATACAAATCAAGAAGTTAACTAGTAAAAACAAAAACAACACTTGGAAAAGTTTTGCTTTTTTGAACGTTTCGTACTTGTAGATTTCTAGTTTGTAATTTTGAGAAATGGGCCCAGGATTCCATCAAGTGTGCTTTATTCCTGAAAATAAAATAAAAGTCATATTCGTACCGAAAATTCAGTATAAAAAAAAAATTCTTAGCACGATATTGTGTGGTGGTTGGACCATCATCACGTCCCGTTCCCAAATTTCATTCTTCAGAAGCCCCACTCCTAATTGCATCTCAAGCTACAGTTGGCTACGAAAATATAAGTCAAAACTTCAAAATTACTTCTAAATTTTATAATCGACAACGATGCATGCCACTCTAATATATCTGTGGCTTTATGGTAAAATTAAGCACTTTTTCCAATTTTTTCTATTTCTTTTGTTCTGTAGGAGAGCAATTTTAAGCTTTTAGGATGATTTTTGAAAATTTAAATCCAATGTTCGGTTATAGTGATTTTAAGTAGTGCTGAACTACTATTGATAGTCTTAAAATATCGACAGGAAAAATAATATGTAACAGCAGTTATAATCACAGTTTCGCTCCCACGACAATCGGTTCTGCGCACTGGAACTCAGCAACAACTGTTCTTCAGTAGTGTGATTCACTATGCTTTTTAACCACAATTGTTTCGTTGAAAAGTGTTAACCACAAAACTAACCATTTTGCTTTTCACTAAAACTTTTAACGAAATCTGCTGGTGTTAAAAGCCATCTGTTTCAGTCAGCTGTTATTTGTTACTAAACAAATTGTGGTTTATTAACACCAATATTTTTGGTGTGTTTAAATCCGCTTAGGAAAGTGTTTATTTATCGTTGTACCTATAAAGTCGATAAATGATATGGCTTTTAGGTGTTTAGCCTACAATTTATCCTAATTCTTATCACACACCAATTTTCCGTGGAGTTTCTTATTTATTTATCCTAAAGCAAACCATTTGACTCAAATAAAATTAAAAAAAAATTAACTTAATTAAAATTAAATCAATAAAAAAATAAAAATTAGTAATGTTTTACGTACTTTGTACAGTATCATTTTAAATCTATAAACTAAAAGGTTTTTGTTCTTTTATTCTTCTTTGTTATTTTATCCTATTTTGATGTTTCTTTTGGCAGAGCTGCCACGATATATCAATTTGAATAGAGAGAACTATACAGGGGTGTTCTGGAAATCGAAAATGCTAAACGCTAGAACTTTGAAGTTGTTTTTAATACACTTTTAATCTAAGTTTTGTAATTTTGGTTATAAAATTCTTTTATTACATAAATCTTATTAAAAAGCGACGTTTAAAATTCTTGCGTTTTGCGTTTTTTATTTCCTGAACACCCCTGCTAAAACTGTTTACCGAGGTAATAAATAAGTTAGTGGAGCACATAGTGGTTAGTGCAAACATCAAAATGTGTGGTTAAAGTTAACACTTTTTAAAGTGTTAAAAGTTAGTGCTGGTTCACACTATTCAAGTTTTAGCCGTCAAGTCTTAAGCTTTTAGGAGAGAAGGGAAAAGGGGATGCCATTGCTTATCCTCTCTCTGCTAAAAACTCAAGACTTGACGGCTAAAACTTGAAGAGTGTGAACCAGCACTTAGTGAATTGCATAACAGGGCTTGCTGCAACAACAGCAACAGTGTTTCGCCTCTAACAACTCGCGCTGAATATCAGTAATGTAAACAAACAAGAAGAAAATCAGGTGCTAATGATAGCACTGCTTAAAGGGCCTATTATATCAAAATTTGTATATGTTTGCATTGGAACTGAAATATCAAATGGTTTTGTAATATTAAAAAAAAATGTGTATATGACATTGCGGGTATAACGCAATACAATGAACGACCATTAGAGGAAAAGTTCTCTAGACCGACAACCTTTTCCGTGGAGAATCAAAGCCAATTGAGAACTTTATCTTATAGACCCTGCTTCGGAAAAGTGCTTTTCAGCTGCCGGTGAAATCTATATATATAAAATATGTTTCTATGTCCGTTATAGACTCTGAAACCATACAACCAATGTGCTCCAAACCGGTATAGTAAGAAAAGCAATTTTGTGATGATAATTTTAGTCTTTATATTTTTTAAAATCTAGAGATCAATTTCTGGAAATATCCAGTAACAGATTTTAATGAAATTTAAAACATAGATAGATTCCCATTTAGATAGACACATTACCTATAAATGTTTTAAAAAAATGGAACCACAAGATTGAGGGAACGGAGAAGTACACGCCGGGTATCCGCTAGTATTAAATAACAGGAGAAACTGCCTTTAACCAAATAATGCGACATACTTGTGTTTTATAAAATATAAAATTTTTTCTACTCTAGTACAAACATTCAGTCGATAGTAATATCGATAGTGAAATCCGAACTATCGATATATATCGATTGAAATGTGAGAAATTAAACAAAGATGCCAACAAACTGCTGTTTTTCGCTCTAAACTGCGTCTGTAACATTTTTGGAAAGTTATAGCTGTCACGTAAGGGCGCCAATTCACAGAAAAAGTGTGTCTGTAAAACTTCTGTGAGAAAGTTCCCGCTTTAAACTGTCAAATAAAAACGGGACGAGGAAAAAATTTAATCACTAAAAATTATATTAAACATGCAAAATGCAAAGAATAATAATATTTTGTTCTTGGCACATTTTCCATTGTTTCAGTATTTTGCTTTTAACATTTTTATAAAATAATGCGAATATTTTCAAAGCTCGTTTGCAAACAACAAACATTAAAGTCGCACTTTACATTATTTGGTATAGCCGACGGTAGTATTTTCGCCGCCGTCGTTGAAAATTTTTCCATTTTAATAAATTTTGGTCGCCGTCAGCGATATGTCTGACTGGCGTTCTCAACGCTTGCAATGTCACATCGGCTTCAAGTGCAATATTATGACATTTATAACTAAACGACTTTTGATAGTTTTTGACATGAGCTACAGACACATTTTTTTCTCACATTCCGAGAAACGATGGAATATTCTGTTACACATATTTTCGATGCGAGAAGTTCTCCCTAAAGTTACAGAATATGGGTACAGAAAGTTATTTTTGCTATAAGTTCCTAGTCATACAAACTAATTGAACTTTTGTCCATGGACACTTTTGAACTGGAAGATCCCAAAGGTATCATTTACTCAAATTTAGCTTAACTCAACTTCAACACTTTTTTCGTTTTTGTCGCAGATATATACATAATTATTAATAATAATTTAATATTCTTTTCAGTTAAAGTGAGTTGTCTGATTCTGGCAGCAGTCAAAAGCTGTTTCTCGTCTTGGTGATCTGTCCATTGCTAATTGTGTCTTAGCCATAAAATGAATCTCCTTCCTCTCGGACTGCTGTCCTGAATATTAGTCTGGACAATACTTTGGAGAATTTTATATCATCCATTTCGCATTATGTAATCTTAATAAAACGTTATATTTTTTTTGTTTGTTTTAATATTTCTTAATATCTGACGTACAACATTCACATGCCACAGCCCTTCATTATTCGAAACTCTGTAAATCCATGGAATATTTAATATTCGTCGGAATAGCCATATAAGAAACAAACTTAATCGCTTTCCATCCAATACCGTCTACCGTGTTTCATGTAAAATTTTATCAAGCTTAATTTTATTGCCAGGCTTTTGTCATGGCTAGTCAGTTTTTTCCTATATGTAGAGAAGACATTGCTGGCCATTTTAATTTGACACTTAATTTTCCTTTGCATGTCCCACTGATAAGCAAACCGAACTCTAAAGTATGAAAATGTTCTAACTCTTTCAATTATGATATTATTTATCCGTTTTAACATATGAACCATCAACTTTTCCCTGCTCACCACAATCTTCTCAATGTTAATTTTTACCCTCAAATCTCGCTATTATGCGTAAGTTCATCTATTTCTTGATTATGTTGCTTCCATTCAGTGATGCACAAAATAATTTCTCTTAAAATAAATTAAATAAAATATCTCAAGGTATCTTAAATTAAACTACAAACCTTTCATTCGGTTTATCATCATAGAAACAACAACAAAAAACTACTTAAATCGGTAAATCATCATAAAATTAAAATCTGTATATCGTTTCATTTGACTTGAACGACTATACTTTCTAACTTGTTTTTCGGTTTTCTTTATTATTTTTAAATTGTAATTCCTATTGTGTTTTCTTTAAAGCTTAAATGTACATTTAACTTAGTAAATCCCTTTAGTATATTTACTTAAATTAAGTTCGTTTTCTAACTCTTTCGTTTTCCTAACACAATTTTCATTTTCATAATTCTTTTTATTGTATCAATCAAATACTGTAATATTTATTGAATATTTTCAAAATACTAAACAGATGACCTGCTGTGAACCTCTTACCAATTAAACACAATAGTGCTAATAAGAAAATATTACAGAAACAAAAACAACAAAAATAATAATAATAATAATAACAACAAACATAGCAACTTAATAAATATGTATTTATATCTTCATATATAAAAGAACTGGAACACATTAATGAAACACGTTATGAGGCATGCCACATACAGCATTCTCAGACACAAGAGCAGAAGTTTTGAAAAGCAAAAAAAAAACAAAAAAAAAAACTTTTACAAACATAATGTAACAGATTTTCTGCATACGTTTCATAACAAAATATGCATAAACATGATTTTGAAAAGAAATATGCAATAATTATTATTAGAAAAGAGAAAAAGAAAGAAAGAAAAGAAAATTATTTGCTCGCCTAAAGTAAAAACTCGGCATAAAAATGTAGGAAAATACTTAAATAAACTTTTGTGAGAGTAGAGTATTCAATAGAGTTTCTAGGAAATAATAATAAAAACATTAATAAAGCCTTTATTCAAAAAAACTTCCCATAATATTATAAATATGGAAATATGAAGAATGATAAATCGGCTTATCATCAATTTAAGGCTATTTTGTGCAACACTGAAACCCTACTTGTCTAAGTAATTAAATAAAACAATTCCTCACTATTTTCTAAGCAATTTTCCATAGTTTTTCTAAGTAGAAAACTCATAGCACATAAAGAGCTCTAAAATAAAACTAGAGAAAAAAAAATTAAAATATTTCTATACGAATATCTTTTGATTAATCTACCGATGCATACAATGAAGAAGAACAACTGTTAGTTTATGTAATTGATTTTTTGCATTCGAAATAATGATTATCTCAGAAATGAAATAGAAATATTGAAAAAATAATTGAAATTCAATACATTTGTAGGCACACACATGCACACACACTTTCTAAGGCAACTGGTTTTTCGTTACATTTAAATGCGATACTTAAGTGCATGTTAAGCGACATGTAGAGTTACGCTTATGGTTTTGTTTTTCATTTGATGCATCTTCAATAGAGATGTGAAAGATGAGATGATATTATTGTTTATTTAACTCTCAACACCTATTTGGCATTAATGGAGATAAATTATGCATATAAAATAGAAAAAAAAGTTGTAGAGTAAACAAAACTTGCTTGGATAATATTTCTATGTGGTTTTCATGGCGTGTATACTTAATGGCAATGAAATGCAGAGAACGTTTTGAAAACGGAGTGCGTAAGTCAATAGAGTAGATCTTTAAGTATAAATATCGACGTAGAACCATTTTTGGTCCGTTCTAACAACGTATGTCCATCCGGCCGGCTGGCTGTTCATTTAAACTATGCACTACAAACAAAGTACAGGTCGCAATTTTGGAAATAATCCGATAAGTCATGCCCAAGCGTTGTAACTCTTATAAGGAACCAGCATATTAAAATTGTGATAATTGTTTCATAATTTCCCAAAGCCCACATAGAGGCTTCCTTCCGGAATAAAGGTTTTGTACCCATAACACATTTTATTATGTTGGTATGTATTTAGATTTTATTTGGTACAAACAATTTTGTCTTGCAATATAAATGATTCTTTAAAATTTTATTGATACCAGTCAATATATGGCAACGACTCCCATACAAATATCACTCGCGATATGGTCTTTAATACCATCACGTTCTTATATCTGTGCTCGCAAGTCATAACAACCTAAGTCTGTTTTCAATATTTTCAGTGCAGCAGTTTAAAGCTTGGAATTTTCACTAAAAATCCGGAGACGGCTTTTTTGGAAAACCTTGCTACAGATTCAAAGAAACGAATTTCATTACTTGGTTGCAAACAAAAAAAATAGTGGTTTATTCTCGTAGTCAAAAGATATTACCGAAAAAGACACTTTGGCTCTTATGAATCGTTGAACGAAAGAAAGTCAAAAAGTTAAAGTTGAGTTAAGCTTTAATTCCAGATAAAATATAAAACTTTCAGTGCGCCTTAATTTGCATAAATTATTATTCTATGCCAACATTTTTCAGATTCGAGATCTTAAATTGAGTTATTTGTACCCTGCAGGAAATGTCACTAGTGAATCTGTACTGATTCACTACTGACATAATAGTCACCAGTACTAGTGACTTATGTTATTTACTATAAACATTTAACATGTGCGTGTCATTGAAAATCTACTACTGACGTTGGTACTATTGACTTGGTAGTTCTTTTGGGAACATATGGGCATTTCCATGTCATCGTACGTGACATTTGTACACCTTCAGAGAGATAGAAATTTTGCCAAAATAGTATTAACTGGAAATTTTTTTTATCATTATGTTTCTTTTAGAAAAAAATTATTAAATTCGGAACCTTGTTGTCCAAAATATCGAGCAAAGTAAGTGCATTTCGTACGTGACATAAAACGGAAGTGATTTTGGGGTGAATGTAAAAAAATACGAAAATCTGCGAATTGTGGGAGGTTTTTCTTCTTTTTTTAATTTTTAACATTAAACCAGATATTTTACCTTTATAATCCGTAATTGGAATTTTTTTTTTTTTTTTTTTTTGTTGATGATTTAATAATGAACAAACTGTTATATTGTTCGTGACATACCGTACGTGACAGATTTTACTTTTATTGTATTTACAAGGCATGAAAAATATTTTTTGTAAATATATATGTATGTAAATATATAAAAACTTAAAAAAAACAAGTTAGAAAGTATAGTCGGTCAAGCCCGACCATATTGCACCCCACTCTTTAATATTTAAAAAAAAAAATTTTTAAGAGTGTACCCTATTTGGGACCCATGGCAAATCAAGATCTCCAGAATAGAATTATGTTATGAGGTTAAGAATTATATAAAAGTAATTTGTGCCGAATATTATTTAGTTATCTCCATCTACATGAGATTTGTGTGCCTCTAGCCGATTTAAGAAAGGGGGTTTATATGGGACCTATGGTTAATTTTTGGACCTACCCGCGCAACATTTTTTCATGATATAGTACCTATCGCAAAAGTCATTGTAGCCAATTTTTATGTAAATGCCAACATTTCTAAGGAAGTTATGACATTAAAAGCTATTTTCGGGAGTAGCACTTGTATGGGAGCTACGGTCAAATATGGACCGATTCCAAAAAAATTTTGTAAGACGATTTTGATTGTAACAAAATAAGATTTGACCACATTTAAACTTAATACTAACATAATAAGATGATGCATATGTAAGTACTAAATACAATATCGTACGTGACGAGCCCTAAAAGCATATAAAATTTTGATTATACCAATTTAAAAAAAATTCCGATCAAATTTTTTTTGCGGCAAATATCTTGCTTTGAACTTTTATTTTGAAACACCTAAGACTGGCCAAATAGAAATGACAAAGACAAATGTTGTTTTTGCACCACGTACGTGACGTTAGAATAGCATCCAAAACAAACCAAAAAATATACTATATACTTGGTCTTTCCTCATGGATCTTGTTCATTGTTGTTGTAACACTAATTTTAAAGCATAATTCCAGGGTTGCCAGTATCTGTATTTAATCGGAAGAAAATTTAAAATTGTTAATTGCAGTTACTAAAAATGAATCAAAGAGAAAGTCAGTTTAAACTTTAATTTTTTGCTTTTTAAAAATTGTAATAAGCTATAAGTACGTCTGCATAGTAAAATTTGGGTGTTTTATTTCTTTTTACCATATTTGAATAAAAGTTTCAAGCGTTTTAATTTTTTGAGTTGTGGTTGACATTCTCATGGAAATGCCCATATGTAGACACCAGAACCAGAGAATCACTTGTACATTTTAGTTAATAAAGTCTTTAATTTTGGTACAAATACGAATTCATAACAATCTTTTTTTATTATTTCTACAACTTTTATAGGAATTATTCTTCTCAGTTTTATTTCGTATTAAAGCCAAATATAGTGGCAAAGGTAGTGTAGTGTAGTGTAGTGTAGACACTTAGTTGAAAATGCCACCAAAATAGTCGACAAAACTGGTGACTTGGAGACACTTGCACCCATGTTTTCTTCAGGGTAATTTCTTTATAAAAATTCATAAAGTTTAAAGCATAACGACTTAAGTTGATTTAGGCAATAATGAAATAATAATGTTTATATATGTTGTAATCCTGAATTGACTTAGGCGGTTTTTTTATGGTTTTAAGGGTTATATATCACATATATATATATATATATATCATCTTATCAATCACTTAAAGACGAAAAAGTCCTATGAAGATGTATATATTTAGATTAAAGTTGGTGCAAAAAACGCTTATATGAATCTGAAGCTCACAAAATAGTTTTCTTTTGACGGGTCCATGATAACCCATTCATCTCGAATAGAGTATACTCTTGGAAAGTTTTCCGTAAATACTCTGGTGTTAGGTATCATATGGTACGGCTTGATTGTGTCTACCTTCTAACTTTTTTTACCTGATATAATCTATGGCATGTGTTGATTAGAGTCAAAACACCATTTAAAGAAGCAGCCTGAACACATCTGAAATTGCAAAAGAATAGTTCTTCTTGGTCGCCTTCAGGGTGCCTTTGTGATCCCATAGATGTTTTCTTTCTATAGCGCCAGAATAATGCAAAGTACAATTACACCGTATGAACGACGAAGCGTACGAAGTAGATGCGTTCTCAAATAGAACGTATATTTAACCAGTGAAATGCTCATAGGGATAGCTTATCCCTTCAACAACAATTTTCAGTGTTTTTATCAAGGATAAAAATTGAAAATTAAGCACGACAAACAAATTCTTTTAAATTAAGAACGTATAATATTTACACAAATGCACAAAATTGCAGCCGCAAACCTAAAAGCGTTTGTACGTCGCACTGTGGCTGAAAATTGAATTTCATCGGCCAAAAGTCCAATTTCTTGCTATGGCCGATTTAAAAAAATTTAACGCCAATTCATAGCAAACATATTAGAACAAAGGTTTCCAAAAACCGCATCAAAATATTGGTAAGTGTGGGTGTGGCATGCTGCTGGGAACAAATATTTTATGTTGTTTTAGAAAAGTTTTAACTTTTGTAAATCTGATCAGAACTAAATTATGATTTCTCGCTAACTGTTATCAGTAATCGGTCGAATTTTTTTTTATATTAGTGGGATAGTGGTCTTTACAATGCACTAAGACTAGTTCAAAAGTAACCCAATCGTATGAAAAAAATGGTCTATTTAACATTACGATGTCCTAGGGCAGGACCATATAACCCAGCTTTGGATTACAAAGGAATAACATGGTCCATGCCTGCATTACATCGGACCAGTCCATGGAGTAGTCCATTTAATCAATATGGATCAGGTTTTCCAATAAATATTTGCAGGGTAAGTAAGGATTCGTTACATATCTGAAAAATTTATACGTGATGTGTTATTTAAAGTTCTCCCAAAAGGGGTTAAAGAGATTTTGGTACCATAAGAAAGTGTCCTCTTTAACGCCATACACACTCTTGCAACTGTTTGGAACTGCCTGTTGAACACTTTTCTCATTTTAATAAAATTACTCGCAACATTTTTTTGCTCTTTTTATTTTACTGAAGTATAACACAATGGCTTACGAATGTTTTGTTTTAAAAAATAATTCTGCAACTGATGCAAATTTTTGAATCTGTCAAAGCCGAGCAGCTTTTGAGCTGATTTGGAAAAACATGGGTCGATTGAGAGTCGTGACAGTGACTTGTGGTCCTCAAAAATTGGTAGCCTCGGATAGTCAAGTTTAAAAAAAAAAATCGTCAAGAATATAGTTATTTATGGATTGCAAAAAAATTAGACTTAAGCTGACTTAGAGCCACTTTTTGGGTTTGAGATTAAAGTTAATTTAATTCTATAATAAGATAATCTGAGAATTAAGTTAATCTAGCATAAATTGAATTTGATATTTTTGGCTTGTGGTGTTACCATACTGAGCACAAATAAATGGCAATATTTTTTTGCAAATGTAAACTTTTCATCAAAGCAAGTTGGATGTTTTCAAAGAAGAAGAAGAAGAAAATATGCGAATTTACTATTGTTTACAAGATAGAAATTTTTTACGTTTGAAGAATAAATATATTAATGAAAAAATATAGAAAGGAAAAATTATATAAAAGTGCTTAAGGTGTTATGATACTTGCTATTTTTTGTATTGGATTTTTTTAGGATTGACTGAATGAAACAACAAATGCGAGAAATAACAAGAAATACAATTTGATAAAATGTAAACAAAACAAACAATACTGCCCACGTTTTTTCCCCACAAAAAACCGTCATTAAAGTTAAAAATCGCAAAAAAAAATTTATAAACCGTTTCTTTCGATCAAAAACTAAAAAAATTGGCAACAGTGCTAACAATTAATCTGGAAGTGTCAATTTTAAGTTAAAAAATTGTATATTTTTTTTGACAGTCTTAGATTATATTTGTTTGACATTTCAAGATTTTTTATGATATAATCATACTCTTTACACTTAGTCAGTTTTCCTATGCAAATATATTTGCACTGTTCTCCAATATAGAAAAAATACAAAAAATAGCAAGTATCATAACAGCTTTAGCAATATATTTTATTTTAAAAATTATTTTTTGTTTACATTTTTGCATTAATTGTTTATGTTTAACATGTGTATGTTGACAGTTTAAGTTAAGGTTTAAACCACCACCAATGGCCGCTTAAACTAGCAAAAAAACGTTTCAAAAATACAACTCAAATACAAACAAAGTAAATACGGAGATTAAAGTAATTTAATCGCTTATCTCTAATCCAAAAAGTGGCTCTTAAATGTTAAGTTATCCCATTTGCCTTTATACTACTTTTACACCTACGCAAAATCTAGTACTTACGAGATTTCGAGCCAAATCTATTTGTTTTTGACTAGATTTACCATACAAAACAAAATCTACTTCGTGACTAGATTTCACCGAAATCTACTCAAAATCTAGTAGTATTAAATGATGCAACTATGGTTTTTTCAATCTAGCACTAAAAAATACTTCCCTGCACAAGAAAAAATGAAATTTAAAAAAAAAACAAAACAAAAATTGTTTAAAAAAATTTAAAAGTTTTATAAAAATCAAAAGTTTTTGTTATTCGTGCTCAATTCCCAGTTTTTATTCTTGATAAAAACACTTGAAATTTATTGTTGATGGGATAAGCTATTCCTATGCGCATTTCACTGGTTGCTTAGGCCAGATCATCAGGAAACTTCACCCATAAGGATTTTAGAAAAACTAAAGATATTAAACCAAATAAAAATGTTAAACGTATAAGACTTATAGCAACAGTTCTACTTGTAATAATATCAAAGCTTAAACAAAACAAAACAACATCAACAATAAACAGTGGCTTTATCTCATCTTACATTCCCCGCTACAATTAGTTGAAATTCTCTCAACATTATTTGTAGTTGTAAGTAGGTTAAGAAAAACAAAATAAAAACAACAACAACTTGCAAAAGATGTTGTCAATTAAGTGTTTTTTAGGCCGTGCACCTGCCTGTTTATTATCAAATAGTAATTTCAATTTTTGGGAATACAAAATTTTTAATATCAAAAGTTTTTGTTATTCGTGCTCAATTCCCAGTTTTTATTCTTGATAAAAACAAACATTTTATAAAAATTGTAAAAAAATAAAAAAGACGAATAATATTGATAAAATAAATATCGTTGATTATTAATAAAAGGTAATGCAAATTTTTTAATGTATATTTCTTTCTATGTTTGTATATGTAACGAAAAAACTTTTAGTCAGCTGTTTTGTTATAAAAACAAAATCTCGCTAATGTCAAAAATGTATAATGTAAACGCGCTAGATTTCGAAGAAGATGTTAGATCAAATTTACAAGATTTCGGCTTAATGTAAATGCAGTATTAGAGATATTTGGATAAAACGGATTTTTGGGTTGTTTTTTTTTAACGATTTTTCTAGGTTTTTTATCGGGTGGATTATGTTTAATATCACACTGTTATCAGTAGTGGATTAAACATTTTTTATATTGGTACAAAAGCTCTCTTTAAGCAATGGTATCTATGGTAAATGTACATATATTCGAATAAAGGAAATACACATGAATACTAATATTTACTATTTCACCAAAAGGTGTTCCTTCGCTGATAAAACAATATTTTCTCCAGAAATATATAAATACTTATATATACAAATTATATTCTTCGAAAGAAAACGTTATGATTATGCTTGTAGAAGCAATTTTTAGTCAATTGTTTCTCCCAGATGCCCTATCAAAAAAAAAATCTAATTTTTCAAATAAAAACATTTTTTTAAGTAAAAAATTCTAGTAATTCAACAAACCGGTTTTTATAACATTAAAACAGCAATGTTTTCTAATATGTCCATAATTCTGATCAAAATCTAGTAGTAAATAGTGGCAGTTTGACATTCTTGTAAAAAGGAAAATTTTTAAAGCGATTTTATGGGATTAGAAATTTGGGGTATTTTTTAATGAGAAATGGGAATGCTTTTTAGTTCATTGTCTTAAGATCTTTTCGGTCTACATAACTTCAAAATTTCATTGTGATATCTCTATCAATGTCTGATTCATGGAATGTCAAACATTTAAAATTATTATTTCTATAGTGTAAATGAACGAAAAAGGGCTTTTAATATGAGTAAAAACTAGCAAGTTTAAGTTTTTAAATACCATAAATCTGATATGAATAAAGATATAATAATGAAATTTCGCAGTTATGTAGATTGGGATGTTCTTAAACATCCTTCTTTTTGAATAAAAAAAATACCTTAATTTCCAATCTAAATCAAAAGCACTTTCTTATTAAATGCGTAAAAACTTTAAAGTTTAATTTTGTTCTCAATAACTGCTAAACCGATTGTAATAAAATAAAACTGTGGCAAAGTTCATTAAGCCTTCTCTCCAGAAAAACATTGCAAAATTATTTCTATCGGTTCAAAAGTTACAGATTTTTGGCAGATGAAAAGCCACTATACGTCGTACTTTAACCTACTTCTTATTCTAGTTTTTACACCGGAAAATGAAAAAGAAATTTTTTTAATTAACAACAAAATTATTTTTGTGCAAAAAATAAATAAAACTTTTAAAAAATTTTAAGTTATTTTATATAATTTTTTATATAAAACAAAATACGTTTAAGAATTAACTGTGGGCTAATTGAGCGGGTTTATAAAAAAATTACGGTCTTACGTCCTACGCTCTTACGACGTGCGACCGAATTGAGCGTAAATTTAATAAATTTACTAATTTATCCAAAAATTCTATATTTTTATGGAGCTCCTCATACACAGTAAAACTTTGAAATCTTTCACAGCCTTTTAATTTTAGTGATAAATGTTTTACACACAAAGAAAAAACATGGTTGTGGTAAACATATTCTAAGAGCAACATATTATGATAAGATCCATGATTGTAGTCACCATATTAATTATTATTGAATTATATTATGACCAAATATTTTCGTAATATTACATCATATTATTTTTCCCTTAATCATATTATTATTCTGTTAATCATACTAAGTTAAGAAGTAATCGAATTATTGCCATGTTAATCATAATAAGCTAAGAAATAATCATATTATCATCATGTTAATCATAATAAATTTAGAAGAAATCATATTATGATACAGCAACTTTCATAACTGTCATAAAAATATAAAATAAATTAACATTTTTTGCATCGATTTTTTAATGTTGAGTCTTTTTACAATTTTTCTTATTGTTAATCAAATAGCGGGGTTCAATATAAATAAGGTTTGCGAAAGAGCAAATGCAAAATCTGTGGTTTTCATGGGCAACCGCGTATGTCCATTTTTCCGATTTTGAAGTGTTGATGACATGTTGCCAAATTTTAACCACTCTTTACATGTTTATAAAAATTTTTGAAAAAATATGGATCAATTCCGATTTTTTTAACGAAATGCCAAAGTTTAAAAAGTGCAATATCTAGCCCATAGTTTGATCTTGAATGGTTTTTCGGCTCTCCTAAAAAATGTGTCTTATGACATTCGCGATTGCCCATGAAAACCAAAGAATTATCGTAACACTTTTACAAAATATAACGAAAACTTTTTGTGTTTTGTTGTTGGATTTTAGAAAAAAACAACGATATTTGGCATTTGATACAAAATTATTTTACAAACGGCGCAAACAAAATATTATTAGAATAAAAATAGTTTGACTGCATCTTAAACATTATATGATAAATGTATAGAAAGTTATCATGTTATGGCTATTAAATATCATGATACGGTTGTGAGTAACATAAAATGTTTTGAAAGTTATCATAATCTAGTTTTTAGAAAAACAATTATTTTTCGGTCAACAATACTCAAATTTATAATTGCGATAAACATTGATATGTTTACAGCAACTATAATATTGTTGATATAACATAAAAATAACAATTATTTGTGTACGACAACAATATATTGTTACATTAAACATAGTATTGTTGCCGTAACCATGCCCAACCATATTTTTTCTCTGCGTGTATAAGGTGAACAAAGATCAAACTTTGAACAATTATGTTTATTCAGGTTTTAAATTGTTTAAAACATTCCAGCAAACTAATTCTTCCTACAACACATTCTACTGTTCTGCTCTCACAAAACAATGCGGCTAGTACAATATTATTAAAAACAGCTAAAGCTAAAGCTACCGATACCGCAATCGACTACTAGCAACCACCAGCTACTGCTGCTGCTGCCAACGATTTTAAAATAGTATTATTTTTATTTCAATACCAAGCATTTGGTAGATGGTTTTTACAAAGTCTACAAAATTAGACTTATACGTCACATTTAGTAGTTATAAAGAAGACTCTGTATTGGGTGATAACAAAATATATTAGAATCGAACCGTAATACTTGAGTTATACTTTTTCGTAAGTTTAAAGAGCTGTTCAGATAATCTTAACTGTTATAGAATTTGCTCAACATTGGCTGTAATTGAAAATGGGGAATATAAAAAACTAAAAATATAGCAAACCTTTCCATTATTTCACCGAATTTCAGTTGTTTTGACAAAACCATAATTTTACCATAAAAACGATAGTTCGTAGCAACCTGAGATAAATAATCCGAAAATGTGACTGATTTAAGTAAAACTAAGATTGACTTAATCTTAAAATGCGCTTGATTCAAGTATTATGAAGTTGATGTTATCCCGAATTCGTACTTGAAATAAACTAAAAGCGCAGTTAAAAGGAACATTTTATTATGATTGATTTACTTATCCGCTATTCACCTAACAAAATTTCAATTATAAAATCCCAGCATCATTGCCGATATTGTTTTTACTTTAAAATGTACATATTTAACTGAAAATATAAACTAAATGAGAAGCAAGAGTTCTCAATTTTACTTTCTAAACATGAAAATAAAGTATTTTCTTTTTGTTCTGTTGTTTCTGTTGTCTTTACACACAACAAGCAAATCGTTTTTAACTACTTGTGTGGTGTTGTTGTAGGGTCTGTAACAAACTTTGATTATTTAAATGTGTTTAAAAGTCTCACTTTGTAATTTTACTCTCAGAGTGTGGCACAACCAAAGGTTTAATCTTTTTTTTACTTGGTTTACGAATTTTGTACTTTATTTATCCCGAGTGTTTTTCTTTCTGTGTAGTGATTGGTACTCTTTAATGCGTTTGTGCATTTGGCTATTGCAGCTTTTAATTTTTGTTTTCTTTTCGCAAATCATCACTATTTGTTTTATTTGAATTTTTAAAAATCAAATTTTTTACATGTTAATTTGAGCCTTCTATTAATTTTGATTGCCAGTATTTGCTCATATAAAAAAATTTTGCGGAAGTAATAAAAATTTTCTAATATTTTGCTTTCGTATGGAAATTTAATTCGCATCGCAATAGGGAGTAACTCCCAGGACTGAAGCTACATGTAAGCGTTTCCAAAAAACCACGACTGCCTCGAATTCCCCCTAAAAACACTTGTTGCTGTTGTATTTTTTATTTGTTTTTTCTGTATATCTGGAGAACGGCAAGAGCCAAAACTTTCAAATAAGATCCACGCATCTTGGTTATCAATACACAACCTCTCTGGGCGGGATTGGAGAAAAGGACATGTTACATCACGAACAGAAAACATCTTCTTCTTCTTTATTTGCCAATCCGTTTTCGGATATTAGCGATCATACAATTATTATAAAGTAGCAAAATTTTTTTTCAGTTATAGAGAGTTGTCTCTTCTTCGAAATCATCAAAAATTGTATAATGACAAGGGAGATCGATCGAATAGTATTCGGGGTGCCATACACCGTATATATTTTCATATCGTACAATGATGAAGGGTATATAATATTCGGCATATAGCACTCTGCATATAGCACTCTTACTTGTTTCATTTTATTTTATTTATTTAATTTTATATTTTTAACTTTGATCACTTTTTTGTTCGTTTTTTGTTTCAATTTGCGATATTTATTTCTAGTTGCCAAACTGTCAAAATAGCAATTTCGATGACTTTTTGGCAAGTAAGCAATATTGCCGTACCTAATACCAATTTTATTGTCAGTACTAAAGCTGTAAAGTTGTATTGGAAAAACAAGTCAAAAATTTAATTGTCCGAATGGACTACGTAACTCGTAGCCGCTATGAAAATATGACGGAGATCAAATTTACACAAGTTAGAGTGCTATATTCGGCTTTACCGAATATTTGATACCCTCCACCAACAGTTCAAATATTTCAGGAGTGATGTCTATATGATATCAATTTATTATTAGTTTTTCTTTATAAAAACAGACGTCAGCATTAACGTTGGTTGTGTTTTAGACCTTTTATAAATTATTGACCGACATTCAGATAGTTTTATTTTTTTTTGCAATTTTAACTAGCTTGAGTAAATATCATGATTCGTAACAGTTTAAGCCGAACTAAAATGATTTTCGGGAGGGGAATTTGTATTGGAGCCATGGTAAGTTCTGAACCCAAATTCTGCAGAGTGATATCTGGCATTAAAAACGTAAATTTCAATACAGCGGTGAAATTAATTTTAGCGTTTACAGTGAATTTCAAAAGGCTGCTAAATATGGGGTCTCAGTGAGGCAAATAATTGACCGTATACCACAAAATTTCATGACTTTTTTGCTGGTCATATGAAGCTAAGTGGGAAGAAATTTTCCGCAATATTTATATCTGTAATGGTTTTAGGCGCATAGTAAATTATGGGCCGATTATAACGAAATTTATTAGTGTGACTTCTAGTCCTAGAAAACTGCGTAGTATTATATTTTATTCTAATTGCATTATTAACTAATTTTATGCTTCCTAAAGGGTAAATCATGGACCGATCTTCACGAAATTTCACAGTGTAATTTTCAGTCGAATAAAACGAATTTTTTCAAAATCTTACATCTTTCCGTGCATTATTCCCCATTTATGTTAGTTTTTGTAACAAAATTATCAATTTTTTAAGGTTCTGGTTTGACATTTTGATTCATAGTTCTGATCCTACTGAACCGATTTTGCTGGATTTCAATCATGCTTAGGATAACTACAAGCAATTTGACACGAAGTTTGTTCATTTCTTTTGAGGTTTACGAAAGGTAGCGTGTTTTCAACAGACGTACAGACAAACAGGCAGACTTTATACTTTATGGGGTCTGAGATGAATAATTATAAAGCCCAACACGGAATGACAGACTTGGGTATACAACTAATTGTGGTGGAGGGTATAAAAAATAAATGATGAATTTCCAGCAATATTTCTGTATTGTATTATAATATTAGTTTCTCATGCAGCTTAAAAAAACACCCTTTACTAACCATTTTTTCAAAAGTTTAACAAAAATTTACTTTCCTTTCTGCAACCATATATTTGTTGTTTTAAATATACTGTCAACGCAACTTAAGCTAACTTAAGCCATCCGTAATCGACCTATTAATATATTCTGATTTATTATTAGTTATGTAGGGTATACAAATCTCAAACATAATTCTAAAATATGACCAACAAGCCAGGCCGAATTTAGAAGGAACATTTTGAAAAATATCCTTTTTTAAAAATACACAATTCTTAAGCAACTCAGAGGAAAAAGGAAGGCACTCGGCAGATGTCTGGATGATGTAACAACATCGATAACACAATGGGATTGTGTTCTACTAAATGTCGTAATTAATGGATAATTATAGAATAGAAAATGCTTGCAGGGTCATCATAAACTTATGCGTATTATTTTACATTTAAAACCTACACATCTCTGGCATGTTTGCATTTTTATCTCGTGTCTACAATTTAAACCTTTCATTTAACTGCACATAAAGATATTTTTACTTAAATCATATTAAAAAAGAATTTCTTTTTCTATTACAAAATAAAAGGCTAAGCAAATTACCATTACAAAAGTTTTCTTTTTCTTATTCGATAAATAAGTAAAAGCATATTTTTGTTAAAAAAAAACAAACAATTTAAGAGGCCATATTCAAATAAATATATTTTGAATATCTATAATTACTATAGATGGTCATGTTCGATCATAGGCTGCCCTACACTACTGTGCTAACAGACTAATTTACAAGAGTGTACACTCTATGGGGAATGTTGTGGGGAATGTAAGAAAAGATAACCACACTTGGGGTATTCACGTCAATTTTTTTTACGCTTGCAACTATGGAAAAAAGTATAGTTGCAATTATTTGCTTGCACCTTAAATTTCAGCATTTGAAACCATTTTTTAAACAACACACTTTCCATTCGACAATATTCAAAGATGTATGTATGCACTTGCGATTATTTTTGAAAACATTTTTTTAATAAAATTCAATCTTGAAAGTTTCTTGAAAATTACACAAAATTGAATAATTTTATTAGTTTACAAGTCGAATTCGTGACTTATCTTCCTAAACAAAAATTCAGATAAGTATTCCAGTGTTTTTATTGTTTCTGCCAAAATGTATTAACAAAGTGACCTCACTACTACAACAATGAAACAATAGAAAAAACAACAGGCATTTTGTTGCTAGAATTGAGACGGCAAATGTCAAAAAGCCTTTATAAAAAATGTAAATAAACAAAAAAAATGACGCCAAACGTCACACACGAAGAAAATCTCTGCAAACAGCTGCGCTTGTGAGGTCACTTTATTAGTACATTCTGGTTTCTGCTTTTCCTTTTTTAATTGTCAAATTTTTTACAAACACTACAATTTATAAAATTTTTAATTCAAAGAAAAAAATGTATGAAAAAATGATATTTCTTCATTGTTGTTTACTGTAGAGTTGATTTCATGAGTACTTTTTTAACCATTTTTTTCAATATGGCAATGCTATTAAAAGTTGTAAGCTTTTTTATGCTTTTACTCTGATAATATTGCACTTACTTAGACCCTATCAATTTTTCATCGTTTGTGCGAAACAATTGTCTATGTGGTTGTTGTTATGGTTTTGCACTTTTGCTTATTCGCAATGGTGCAACTTTTGACGTGAATACCTGTACTGTTTATTTTTGGTATATTGTTTAAGCTTCGATATCGTTGCAAATAAGATTTCTTGAGTGTTTGCAATTCTCATTCACTCTGAAATTTCGTTTGCTAATACCTTTGGCTTTTCTAAAATTATTTGGGAAAATGTTTTCTGATGATCTGGGCTAAGCAACCAGTGAAATGCGCATAGCAACTATCTTATCCCCCAAAAAATAAATGTCAGTCATGAGTAAAAATTGCGAATTAAGTACGGCAAACAAAATCTTAGTTATATCATTTGCTAAGATTCATAAAAGAACTCTTTATGTCATTCTTATAAAAAAATGTTTGTCTTATGGAGGGGGTGTATATGGGACCCATTTTCGTTTCCGTACCTACCAGCATTGACATGACATTGGTTCTGTTATGGAAGTTGTTGTAACCAAATTGTATACCAGTAGCAGTACTTTTAAGGCCAATTATGGCTTTCAAAGCTTTTTTCGGGAGTGGTATTTGCATGGAAGCATTTGTAAAATATACACCGATTTAAATAAGACTTGGTTATATGACTGAGGTTGCAATTAAATATTTTTGAACCAAATTTAATTCAAATTCCAATAAAAAGAGATGGGAAATGCCCCAGTCAGCTAGTTGGTAGTGTGAATGTTGCGCCAGAAGCTCTGGTGTGTAACACAACAATGGACTAAAGCTCAAAGTTCCTAATGCTCTGCTAATTAAAATGTATTTCTTATGGAAAGATGTTAAAATCTTCGCAACTTGTGGAAAATTTATGGTAGATGTTGATCATTGTAAAAAGGCTATAAGCAACATGAGAGATCGAATCTGAACATTTTTGGCATAGAATAATAATTTATGTAAATTAAGGCGCACTGAAAGTTTTCTATCTTATCTGGAACAATAGCTTAACTCAACTTTAACTTTTTGACTTTCTTTCGTTTTACAATTTATAAGAGCCTTAGTGTATTTTTCGGTAATATCTTTTGACTACGTTTCTTTGTAATCTGTAGCAAAGTTTTTCAAAAAAAGCCGTCTCCTGATTTTCAGTGAAGATACCAAGCTTTAAACTGCTCTGCTGAAAATATTGAAAAACAGACTTAAGCTGTTATGACTTGTGACCACAGAAATAGGAATATAATTTGTAATTATACTTGTAATGAAAAATAATAAACCCCTTATTCATAAAAAATATTTCAGTTTTATAAACGGTTTATTGAACAAATTTTTAATAGAGAAATCATTCAATAAACTTAAAAATAATTTTAAATAAGGCCTATAGAAATAACAAAAATATGATTTATAAGCACAGAGTCTCTACTTTGGAAACAATTTTTTTATGCTACGAACATTAGCATAAACGCATAATACCCTCTTCATTGTTATGGTGTTGGTATAGATCGTTTAGATACATCAGCACATTCGACTGTCTGTTAGAAAAAAGCGTTAAAAGAAAGTTGTTAGCACGAGACAATAAAACTTAATATTCGGTTATTAAGTAAACAATTATGAAGCCATTGATCTTTTGATTTTAATTCTTGTTGACAGTTTATTAAAACTATTTTGTAAGTGGTACAAAAGTGATTTTTAGCTTTAATAAGACAGAATTTTTCATTGAGTTTCTCTTTTACGATTAAGAAATTAAAAATAAAGTTCAATGGTAAATTTAAAAATTTAAATAAGGGCTTTTTTAAAAAACTAAAATTTAAATGATTTTGTTATTCGTGCTTAATTCCCAATTTTTTGTAGTTGTAAGGAGGTTAAGAAAAAACAAAATAAAAAAAAAGTTTTTATATATTTAAAATTTTGAAGGATTTTTGAATTACCAATACTAGTGTTCGTCTAATGGCCAAAATTCGACCATAAACTTGTATGTTAATATGAAGAAAACATAATTCATCTAAGTATAAATGAATTAACATGTTTCGATGGATCGATTTGGCAAGGGTTAATTTAATTTTATAAGTTCAATATCAAAAAAGTATCAAAAAGTCTACTTTATAGATTTTCATCCACTCAAGACATTGCATGTTTATGTTTCTATTACTACGTTTATACGCAGACTATTCGCAAATAAAAATTATTTGCGATTAACTAACTTACTGTTTATAGCTATGTCAATTATCTGACTGAACATTCTTATTTGTATGTGATACCGGATGTGAAATTTATGCATTTGGTACCACTGTATGTATGTATATAAACTTTTTATTTTTTTAAAGAATAATGAAAAATAAAAAATTTTTGTGTATTTGTGAATTTTATTTCCACAATTTTGAATTAATTTTACTTTTGTTGTCGTATAAATTATATCCAATATTAACGAAAATTAATCAGAGTGCCAGATGTTGAAAGAAAAAGTACCAAAAAGCTCCCCTTACATATTCTTTATATCAAAAAGTTCCAGATGAAAAACAAAAAGTACCAACAATTTTCATCATATAGGTTTTCATTCAATCAGGACCCTGCACCTATAAAATTATGTTTCTAATTTCAAAATTATAGAAAATTGGAAAATTATCACATGCTAAAATAAAGAAATTTAATTTCCCGTATTTCCCTTTTTTTGATACTTTTTTCCTCATAGAGGTTCGATTGACAAACAAACGAAGAAAGCGTTCTTAATTGTTATGCCTGTGCCGATTTAAACATAAGATTTATATAGACGAAATATTTGAAAACCGGTTTCTGAAAATTGTCGTAAGATCAACCCTATTTTTTTATAATTATTTGATAATTGAAAAAATAACAAATTTTTTATTTATGTGTTCTAAATATGTGTTAGTAGCCAATTTGAATGCTTATAACTCTGAAATTATTTGATAAAATATGCAAAGTGTTCTTAACTGTTTTGTTTTAGCCGATTTTTTTTTATAGATATGTAACTAAAGACATTTTATCGAGGTAACGCTTTAACACACAAACTCATAGCGTGCCAAAAAGCTCATTTTCATTTTATTAAAATGACTTCCGACAACGGAACAGGGGCCAAATTACGGCATTCGATATCGATCGAAATTACAATACAATTTGAATGGGAATTTCAATCGATATCGAATGCCGTTATTTGGCCCTAGTATTCCAATATTAAATTTATAAAATGGATCCACTCAAAAATAGGTGTTTCTTTCTGGTTGCAAGAAACAAAATTTTTTTTAGAAATTTCAGAATTGACTATAAAGTTGCTCTCTAGGCACGAGTGATTCCCATGCGATGAACAATAACGACATCGAATTTATCGATAATTTAATTTTTTAAATATCTATCAAAATATTAATTTACATTTTTTCTTATTGAAGAAATTCATCTTAAATAACAATTTCGTCGTAAGCAATTTTAAAAGAATTATTTCTATTTTGTTATTAAATTTTAATGTGTTTTTATTTAAAAAAAACTTTTAGCCATTTTTTTTTAGCAATTTTTCCGTAAATTCAGCCATTTTTGGTCACCAAGTTTTGGCAACACTGTTGTTATGTGACTTAACCCTTTCGCGGAAACCCATTTTAACGAAGGGTTTCCCGTGGGCACTTTGCTATATCTCCATTATTAGGCAAGATAGGAGAATTCTGAAAACACCAAACTGCTAGAAATTTAAAATAAAAACTATATAACGGCAAAGACTAAGTTTTTATTTTTGACGGTTATGAACGTCATGCATCTACGTATGTATGTCCTAAATGTGATGTTAAAAACGGCATGACGTTCCTAGACGTCAGTCGTATATAAGTAAGTTCGACGGCTATACACGTCATGCGTCTGTGGGAACCTCCGAATTAAAACATATGTATGATTTTTAACGGCTTTTATTAGATGCACATTTTGGTAGTGTTTTTTGTCCAATTGAATATTTACACACTTATGATGGTATGCACAACATATTCACACATGGCAGAAGCCAGGATGTTATTGAAAATGTTTACTCGTAAAGATTCTATGAACTAAACATTTTATGACGTACATATATAGACGTCATGTCCCACGAGAAAACTTTGTTTTGACGTCTCTACACGTCAGTGTCCGCGTTAGCGTTTTAAATCCAAATTTGTTCACAGATTGATTCTAGCAAGTCTTATTTCTAATGGGCTTAACGAATATTTCGCCGAAAAACGATTTGCCCGATTTTGATCATAACACTTATAGACGTTTGGATATAAAGTTTCCTTTGAATCATTTAAGTAGCAAAAACAAAATTATTCTAAGAGGAAAAAAATATTTTTTATATATTGAACTGTTTGAAGGTTTTTTCATACTAAATTAATAGTATTCTTTTGTTTTCAAAAATTCATAATATTCGTTTGTTATTTAGTTTGTATATCCAACAATATTTATCTGTCAAAACTTAATTTTAATTTCGGGGAATACATTTGAAAGAAACTTTAGGACAGGCAATTAAAAGTTGTTAGTTTCTTTAGTAGAAGACCAATTTCTCTAAATATCAAAAGACTTAAGAAACATGCGCTAGCACCATCCAAAAATTAAAAGTCAACCAGATTAAGAAAAACACAGGTACATATCGTCACACAGAATGCACGAAAATTTTCAGGATAAATAAATAAAAAACCTAATAAAATGGCAACTTTTGTGATTATAACAAAGATTTTTTCTGGTTAATATATTAAACAAACTATGAATTAATGATACTATTTTAAAAAAACTGTTTTTGTGTTCACAAAAGTTTGCTCTTTATTAAGTTTCTTAGCGCTCCTGAAACATTTTTGAAAAGCTTGATAGACCCTTTTGAGTTTTATATGACGATATACAAACGGATCTTTATAATACTTTTATGTAATAACTTAAAATAAGCCTAAAAAATATTTACCACATTTTAGTCTTATTGTATTAGAAAATCAACTTCAAAACAGACGTCAGTTACCTAATCAAAAAGTCCACTATTTTAATATTTTTTTAATAACAGTCCGAGAAAGAAGTCAGTCAGTCTCTTAAACTAAATTTTTCGAGAAAGTTCATATAAATTAAAAATAAATTAATTAATAATAAAAATGTCTTTATTATTTTATAATTTTTTTTTTTTTTTTTTTGTTTAGCTTCAATTAAACATTTAAGTATAATGTCAATTAATTTGTAAAACAATTTTCAAAACAAACAAAACAAAATATACTCATGAACTACTTTAGGGAAAAAATTTCATTAAACTAAACAAAAAAAAAAAAAAAAACAAACACCATAAAAAAATTACAGAAAGCAATTAAAAAGTCAACGACAGTGATGTAAAAAAATAATAAAAAAAAAAAAAAACTACTTTACTTTTATAAAAAAAAGTGTAAAATAATTAAATTTTTGAGAAATGCCCTGACACAACACTTCACTACTTGTTACACTGAGTGTGGTTGATGTTTTTGTCTTACGAAAAGATTTCGTTAATGAAAATAAAAACAAACCAAACATTTTATTCAATTTTAGACATTCGCTCTTGTGTTTTGTTGGTAGTTTTAACGCGTGCTTTAAACGGCTGTTTTTAAGATAAGTTAATTATTTATTTATTATTTTAATTTTTGTTTTGTTTGTTTTTAAATTGACTTTCATCCAAAATTGTTTTTTTTTTTAATTTCAAATTCTTTATCATCTTGCCCATAAAAAACGTGAGAAATACATTTAAATTGATTAAATTTGTAGGCAAACAAAATTTTAAATAAAATTTTGTGTATATTTTAAATGATTTTTCTTTAATAGAAAGTAATTGAAAAAGAAATTTAATTAAGCCTAAATTAAATTTTAGAAAATAATTAAAAAAAAACTTGCCAACTTATTCACAGATGAAACATTTAAAATTTATAAAACGTTTTTTAATTTTCGTTGAGGTTTTTGGGCTTTTTATATAAATTTAGGGGCCGATGTTGAATGTAAACCACACCTAAACGTCAAGTTATTTTCTGCATTTCATTTGCCATTTTTTCAATTTCAGACTAGTTCAATTTGAACCATGGAAAGAGGAACACAATCGAGGAACGCGTTAAAGTTATTCGGGCTTATTATTAAAATGGGCGTTCAAATCAAAATGCATATCGTGCACTTTGTGATTCAGTGATGAGGCACATTTTCACCTCAGTATATTCGTCAATAAGCAGCATTACCGCATTTTTCCGAATGATAATCCAAGAGTGATTGTCGAAAAACCATTGCACTCACAAAGATTGACTGTTTGGTGCGGTTTATGGGCTGGGGGCATAATCGAGCCGTTTTTTTTCAAAATCAGGCCGGTCAGGAAGTTACTGTGGATTGTGTTCGCTATCATGAGATGATAACGTACTCTTTATGGCCCGAATCGGAAACTATGGATGTGGACGATATGTGGTTTCAACAGAACGGTGCCACTTGCCACACAGCTAACAAAACCATGACTCTTTTGCGCGATAAATTCAATGGCCGTATTATGTCACGTGGTGGCGATGTCAATTTGCCGCCAAGATCATGTGATTTGCCACCGTTCGACTTCTTTCTTTGGGGTTATTTGAAAGAAAAGGTGTACATCGATAAGCCAGCAACAGTTCAAGAGCTAAAGGATAAGATAAATCGGCACATGAACGACAAAGAACCTCAATTATGCGTCATCGAAAATTTGGCCATTTGGCCGATATTTCGTTCCATACCAATATTATGATAATAAAAAGAAACGACAATAATTTGTGTTTCATTCAAAATCTACATCGGCCCTTAAAATTTTACCACACTTTATCACAAATCTTGTTTTGTGAATAAGGATTTTAAGTTGCCATATTTAAAGTTTTAAAAGAACCGGGAAAACCCAACTCCAGACAAACACTTAGCGATGCGAATAACAACGGCATTATCATTACCCTGCGAGAAATTTGTTTCAATTGTTTTTAAGGCACTTATTCCGTGACCAGGGAACATAATATAATAATAAAAAGGAACCAATATTAATGGGTGAAAAAAAACACATGTCAACAACACCGGAAGTTTGTGTTAATTGGCCCAAAAACTGGTCCTGGGATTTGTGAAAATAGAACAAGTACAAACAGAAAAAAATTATAACCCGTGAAAGAAGAACCAATCATTTTACTCGTTTATGAAGTACTATAAGGTAGAAAAAGTAATGACCCTAGAGGGAAGCGTACTGACACCAAAGTAGTCCCGTGATAGGTCTTTGGTGGTAGTTCGAACACTTTATATGAATATGACCTACCACTTTTACATGGAGTTGTCATTGGAGGGAGTCAATTGACACCATTTGACCAGTCACAGATCTATTCTCAATGAACGTGCTTAGTGTCAGTTACAATGTAGTATTATTTCAATACAACGTAGTATAATTACAATAAAACAAGTCCTAGAATTAAAATCAAGAACCAAATTTTAGAAAGTACCAACAAATATGTCACAGCATCGGTGAAACGACATCCTGCCAGTCCGATTTTGCATAACTTTTTAGAGCATTTTCGGCAATAGTGTGTTGAATGTTGGCTTCATAATGGTCAATCGTTGCTGCCGTATACCCACAAAAAGTAGTCAAAAAGTGTCAAATCAACCCAACGAGGTGGCCAATTCTCAGGCAAAATTCTTGAGACCATTCGGGTACCAAACGTTTGATTCAAAGAATTGATTGCTTAAACCACTGTATGGCATGCTGCGCTATTATGTTCGAACTATTTCACCTCCAAAAGATTTGCAATGAGATGAGGAACAAAAAAATCCCTAAACATTTGCCTGTAGCGCTTGCCATTCAAGGTAATCTTAGCAGCAGTTTTCGAATTTAAAGATAAATGGGCCGATGGAGCCTCCGGCATGTCAAAAGTTTAAAGCAGTCACTCTTTCAGGATGTAATAGGGTATAAAGAGTCTCATGAGTATTATGCTCATTCTAAAAAAATGACAACTCTGACTGTTCACATACCCATTAAGATGATTTGACGATACAAACCTGGTTCAACTCAGCTCATTCTCAGCTCATTCACCGAACACACAGCGCAATTGATGGTCCGATATTTGCTGTTGTAATTTTCCCCGCACAGAATAAATTTTTGAAATATAGAGCCTGTGTGTTTTATTGTGTGTAGAAAGATCTACATAAGTTTTAAATTTCATTAAAATTTAAATTGCCCATCTGTCCCTTCATATCCCTTCCGAGCTTTGAAGAACATAAAAACCCTGCCTGTTTTAATTACGCTGATCTCTCTATTGAAGTATCATCAAAATTGGTTACATATTTTCGGAGTGACAGAAATTCGTGGTCGACGGTGTCGAGCGAAGATAGACTGGAAGCGGGATGGAGGGTGAACAGCGTCCTTATGTTAAAATGCCTTATTTTTCTTTTGAGTACGACAACTATTGCTTTAAAAGATCTTTTCTACAACTTAATTAATATTGTCTGAATACACGAGGCTTAGCGGCCCTAACCGCTATCCTAAGTAAGTACCAGTAAGAGAAATACAGAGTACCAAAACTTCCTCTTCCAGACTCTAGTTTACGGAGGACCTGTTCAATTTGATGTTTCTAGGTCCAAAATTAACCGCAAATTCAAAAAGTAGTAGCTTTAAATCAAAAAAGTACCAAAAAGCACCTTTTACAGATTCCTGTTAACACAGGGCATTGCATGTTTAATTGAATGCTTCTAGGTCCAATATTACGTAAATACAAAAAGTAGCAGTTCAAGAAAAAAGTACCAAAAAGCCCCTCTTACAGATTCTCATGCAGTCAGGACTTTGCAGGTTTAATTTTATGTTCAAAGGTCCAATATTAAAGGAAATAAAAAAGTACCAGTAAAATAATGAAAAATAAACCTTTAAAGATGTTCATTCAGTCAGTACCTTTCATCTTTAGTTTTATAACTCAGGATAACGCATGTTAAATTTTATGTTTCTAATTCCAATATTAACGATAATTAAAAAGTACCAATTGTAGAACCAAAATGCTAACGAATGAAATAAAAGTTTTCGTATTTTTGGTAATTTTTTCTTCCCTTTGAAGTATCAAAAATTTCAATATTGTAGTGGTAGCCCATTTAACACGTATCTGCCAAAGAATGGAGAAAAATACTTTGTAAAAAAAGTACCAAAAATAGTTACGAATTTTACCCCTTAAGCTTTTGAATTTCTAAAAAGTTCCCAATTCGTATTTTTTAGATAAGTTTCGAACGTGATTTAATGTTTATTTTTACGTTTATTGCCAAAAAAAAAAGTACCAAAAATTCCCTAAAAGGGCTGAATTTCAAAAAAGTACCACACATCTGTCCTCTTATTTTTCGAAAGAACAACGACTAGTATTAATCTTTTTTTCTGTCGCTTTTAGTTTTGCAAATATGAGTGGATTCAAAAAGGAGGCTTATCACCCCTGGACTCTGTCCTAAGCACTTTAGTGAAACCTTGTATATCCCATGTCCGTAAGGACATTCTATTCTTCATTTTGTTGAAGAAATTTTTCAAATTGGACCGGCTGTTCCAGAGAATACATCTTACAAACATAGAAACATGCAAACATTTTAGCTTCATAATAATAGTTAGTATAGATATTAATAACAGACTCTTTTGGTATTCAAAATGGGGACCAAACGGCCCTTAACTTTTTAAAGCCTTATGCAAATATCTGGAAAAAGGTTTTGTTATACAATTTCTCTCTTGAGATGGAATTTTGTTAAATTGCTTTTCATATACATGGTAAGATTGACATTTGAGAAGTGTCCCTTGTAATAAAATGGTCCATTATTTCTCTTCGGTCCCTTATAAACACAGTTTCGGAATACAGGTTTTATTGCAATAATGGTCAAATTTACAATTACTGCACTGTTATTTTTTGTTGTATATTTTTTTTTTTTAGTTTTATTCGAACTGATGGTGGTGGTATGTCAAATATCCTTTTAACTTTTTTTTACAAAGCAACTGAATTTTTATTTTACTTAAATTGCATCCATAAATATTCCTTGACTTTAATACAATTCAATTTTGAAAATCTACTTAAACTCAATGAATTTATTCATTACAGTAGACCATTAAAACAATTCATCTGGTTGTTTTATCGCTTCTTAAGCTGTTACTGTTACTGTTATTGCTATTAACACCTTCTTGGCGCGAAGAAAGCTTGTTAGAAATTCATGGGATTTGTTGGCTTTAAGTCTCTTTTACACACAAAATTCAATTTAAAAGAGTATTCATTCCCAGTACTGTATAAATTGATGCAGTTCAGGCAGCAATCACACGTTCTAATTTCTGCATATTTAGAGCTGAAAATCAAGAATGAAAAAGCGATTACGAAAAAAAACTGTGTGTGCAAAAAAATAAAACCACAATAGTTTTGGAAGCAATATTTTTAAAACAACTTATTTCTAAGAGTTAATTGCTGGTATTAACAGGAAAACTACAAATATCTAAACATTAACATTCTTGAATAAATGGTACCTAAAACCATGTACTTTATCAGGCGGCATTGACAGCGGTTTTCTGATTGCAACTTTTTTTTTTTTTTTCGTTTCTTTCTTTAAAATTCATCAGAATGTGGCTAAGATAAAGTTAAAGAGTTTTTACACAATGAGTTATGAATTTTTGATTGAAAACAGAACAGTAACAGTTTTATTATTATTCTTTTGCACCTTCTTGTTGTTTTTCCGCTGGCAATGATTGTCAGTTTTATTGAATTGAAAGAAGAGGAAAAACGATTTGCAACTAACAAGCAAATGCTGCATGGATTTCGGTACAATAAAATAAGAATTCTGCACTAAGAGTGGGCAGTTAATGTGATAATAAATTGGCAAAGTAAAACCATTAGAACAATCTGTTTTTCACTGCTGCCACAGTGGCTACCACAACTTGCAATCTTACTACAAGTAACAGCAATATAAAGTTTTTTTTTTTATTTATACGATTGTAAAAATCATCGTATGCAGCTGTTGCTGTTGCATTTGCACCACCCGTTTGTGGTACAACTAGGTAGGCATGAGAAGGCATTAAAAATCAAATTAATTTTAATGAAGATTTGAAACAACCTTTAGGAATGTTTTTCATTTTGTTTCTTTAAGAGACAACTAAAGCTGTTAATAAAATAAGAAAAACGTTTTATAAAAGATGCGTTAATAATACATGCGTAATTAGAAAACAAGTAAAAGTGCTAAACTCAGTTGCGCGAATCTTTAATACCCGCCTCTGGGATTTATAATGAGAAGGCTTTATATGGGTTCTATGTAAAATAACGGACCGAGCTTCACAAATCTTTTTAATACTCTTTTCAGTCTTATGGGACTCAATAAGGTCAAATTTTTACTACTCAGGCAGTATTTGTTATCAGCTTAGCGGCACTTAAGTCTTAATATAATTTCTAGTCATATATTTGTGCTTAGTTTATTGACAATCGGTTTATTCCGCCACCTATTTCTGTTAGTTTTTGTAACAATAATACTGGGAGAACTCATTGGTTTAGTGAGAATTAACCGGTAACTTTATGTATCTAAAAATAATATGAATACATAAAAATGCAAAATAAAGTGAGAAGGCATACGGCACTGAGTATCCTGAGTGCAGGGTTCGAAAAATAAACAGTACATCACACACTCAAGAACGATATATATTTTTTAAGTTATTGTGTAGACGAACAAAACCCTTAATACCGTTCGTAACTATTTTCAATAAGGAACCGAACATTATATAATATTCCGTTGTTCGTTTAAAAACAGAACAATTGTAGTGATAGGGTAGAAAAACATTATATTTTAATGTTCTATAATGTTTAATTTTTTTACATTGATAAAGAAATGAGCAAACAAAAAATTTAAGCAACGACCGCGCGACGAACGGGGGGCAAATTATGGCAGTTGTGATCGAATACTTTTTCGATTCGTAAGCAATTTTATTTCAGTCAATACTGAACGAATCGTTATTATTTTTTCATTGTTGTGTAAACTCAAATAAATGCTGTACAACACTTAAAAAATAATTTCGGTCCGTTCAGTATGGACACAAAGAAATGAAAATAAAATTGCTTTCGAATCGAAAAAGTATTCGATCACGACTGCCATAATTTTCCCGCAGCTTATTTTCCTGGCTTTTTCTTTTTTTTCTGTATGTGAATTTTTTTTTAATGTTTTGGTTGTTTTTATCAGCCAAAAGGGGCGAATATTAGTGAGCCGAACCGAACACAACGAAGTTTGTGGATTTAATAAAAAACCGAACGGAATTAAATGTTCTCATCTTTAGATGAGTTTGATAAAAACAGTATTATTTTTGTGTTCGAAAGATGACTAACAGGGAAACGTTATTTTTTTAATGATTTTCTACACAAACACTACTAGCGTTTGTGTTTTCCACACATCTACCGAACCGAACACTAAGGAACGATATTTAGTGTTTATTTTCAAACACTGCCTGAGCGCATGCTAACACCGATTAGTCTCTGGAAACTAGGAAACAATTCGATAACAATATGTCGCTGAAACTTAACGGAATTTAAGCGGGCCTAGAGGTTTGTTGGCAACCCCAACAGTAGGATCGGAAGCTTGGCCCGATCAGTCAATCTTAAATTTAAACGATTAAAGAAACGTCAACAAATTTGAATTTAATTACAGGTTTAAATTCACTAACTTTAAAGATAATTATTTTCAAGTTGTCCACTATAAATACGCATCCAGATGTTGACTCTCTTATTAAAATGTTCAAAAGTATTTTGACAGAATTCTTTTACGTTAAGGATTTTGAGATTAAATTTAACTATCAACTCAATAATTAATTCAAAAATTCCTGAAAGTTTTTCTCTTTTCCTTTTTTTTGCATTGAGTAGAAAAAAATGATGTACATGGATTCCTGCCGGTTAGGGCAAACTCCATGGTGGACTAAACCACTGAGTGATAAACAATGTGTTTAACAACATTCCTTGTGTGTTAGCGCCACCAATACACATTTAGAAATTTGAGTGTTATACTCGGTAGATTTATATACTAGCCTCTTGCTAGCAGCTGGAGCCTTCTTACTTCCTTTACCTTAGTAGAAGCCAGCAACATCTGCTCAATATCGGCATCTAGGGAGATCAGCCAGCAGAGCAAACCTTTTCACGAGTTGTAAAAGAATCAGCCCTGCAGAAGATCTTCGTTCCCGCCACTTTGGCTCTAAGCCACATCAACTACGTGATCCCCGAAGGAGACTTAATAAATAGTCAGCTGTAACCGAAGTCCCAAGGGCTTTGATTCCCATGGTAGCAGACAGGATCTCTAGCCAGTCACGATTGCAAAAGAACTGTCAATTCTGAACTCTATTAAGTTCCTGGTATTGACTGCGCCTAACTTCCCCAGAGAATGCAAAACTAAAATGTGGCATATTCTTAAAATATTTCCAAACATACTGCTAGGCGGTCACCATTTTTATAATGGAATTAAAATAGAATAATGAGAGAAGGGAAAAATTCTTCAGGAGTTTTTATTCATACACGCAGAGAAAAAACATGTTCAAGAAGCCACAACCATATTATAGTTGCCTCTGAACATGTTATGGTTAAATACAACAATAATTTGTTTTAAAATTAACAATAGTATTTTCCACTTTTCCAAGAGCAACATGCTATGGTTGAAAACCAACCATGCTATTATAAGTGTTGAACATGTTTTAGTTATTTTTGCACATAACATATTCGGAGGCAACCATAATATGTTTGTGGCTTCTTGATAGAGGACTAATTCAACCATAATATGGTGGTAGGTGACAATAATATTTTTAAATCATAATATGTTTAAAATATTCTTTAAAAATAGTGACCATATTTTAACAGGTTTTTTCTCTGGGTGTAGATATAGAAAGAATCTGTATACCCCAGAACAGAGTCAAAACAAACATATTCATTAATAAATTATCCACAAGTTTAAGTTCTACTCCCGAACAATTTTTATTCTTGATGGAAACTCTTCGGCTATCAGATCCACCAAAGGAATATGCATTACCAAAATATTTTTGATTCCAAAAGACCGGTGAGAAAGAGTTACTTTTTTCATTTATTTAATTATGTTTATGGATACAATAATCCTTACAGACTAAATATTATATTTAACAATTTTGCTGAATATAATTGCAGTTACATGCTTAAACTTGCGTTTAATATCATCAACATTTAAAGAAAAATCTATAAAGTTAAACATTTCATTAAAAGAACAACATAAATTCCTAAACGGATCTGCCATCTCGTAGTTGGTTCAAAAAGTTTTAACATGTAGTGGGTGATTGAATCGTAATATTGCGTTAAGGAAAATTCAATAATATTTTACTTGAAAGAAAATCTGTTACAACATTTCCGTTTAAAAGATTAACAAGAAATGAAACGTTTAGCATAATTCTTCGGCTTTTTAATGCTTGCAGTCGAATTAAAGCAATTCATGATGAATATGATGGAAGCGCGAATATCCTCGATAAACCTCTCTTAAGCAAACAAGTAAGAGTGCTATATTCGGCTATGCCGAATCTTATATACCCTTCACCACGGTGCAATAAGAACAAAAAGTTATGTAAACACCATTAAGATATAAATAATTATATTTTGTGCCACGCCCACTTATCCAAACCGTCCACATTATGTCGAATGTTGTGTTTTTATTGTTAATTTGGTTTCGTATGTATACAGGCTTGCTTAAGAAGAAATTTACCATTTACTTGAGTTATAAAGCTTGGACTCGGCAAGATGTATGGTTCCCGAAAGTGGGTGTTTAAAAAACAATTTGGGCGTAACTTTTTTGTATCTGAACCGAATTTTCCGAGTTTTTTAGAAAATATGTTCTACTAAAACTTTGCGATGTTTTGATATATAAGTCGTATCCATAGGTCATATGACAGCCCTTAAATTTAGGTTTATATACAATTTTTATTTTTTTTCGTACGGGAGGTACCACGCCAACTTCTCCAATCCCCAATCCCAAGTTTTGTAGGATGGTGTGTATTGACAACCAAAATGTGTGCAGTTGTAATAAAAATACAACAACCTCAAGGGATTTTTAAAAAAAATTCGAGGTCGTCGTGGATTTTGCTCATATCTCAGCCATTTGCGAAGCGATCTTTTTGAATTTCAATAGCAAACAATTGCGGACCATATGTGACAAAAATGTATAATAACCTGGCCCCCATCATATATGGGGTCTTCGGAAAACCAATTTCAATGGACAGGCAGACAGACAGACATCGATCAATCAACTTCGCTCCTCATAAGGATCAAGAATATATATACTTTATAGGGTCTGACATCAATATTATAGAAATTACAAACGGAATGACAAACTTATATATACCCTATTCACCACCTGTGGTGAAGGGTATCTATACAAAGTAAGAACTGTTTCTGAACACATTCGATAAGATTAATGTGTACGTTATAGTAGGGCTCCCATTCAATTGAGCCATACTCTAAAATCGGTCGTACAAGTGACGTGAATAATATTTTGGCGATAAAGGGGTCCTTAAATTATTTTGCCCATCGTTTGATGAAAGCCAAGATTACTCGAGCTTTTTTAACAGCCATCGTGATATGTTATACAAAGTTTATGACCACTGATATAATAGTGACCAAGAGCGACACGCCTTCTCGAAAAAGTCATGTGCTTGCATTTTTTGAGGTTAAATTCCATTAAATTAATGTTACACCAATTATATACTATATTATATAACTATTACATACGTATTTTTTTAATTCTGGTATAAATATAAAAAAAATTTCCCACACTTCAAAAGAAAGATAATAAAAAAATTACAGCTACAATTTCGTTTGGGTTCTTAAAATTTCTTAAAAAAAAATTTATGATCGTTGTATAACAACTTTTATTACTTATTTGCCATTTACTTTAAAAGGATATTTTAAATGAAAAAAAAAAACAATTAATATTTCAAACTTTCTGAAACTGCTTTAAAATTTCTTTAAACCCCGAGATGATGTTGAAAATAAATTCACTAATAATTATCAAATATTAAATTTTATTAAACTTTTTGATACGGTTATTTTAATGACATAATCACTTTATGTTAAGCTCTTTTTAATGTTTCCTTAAATAATGAAATAAAAGAAGAACAAAAGTAACAGCCAGCACCGGCAGAAGCAACAGCCATTGACAATTGTCACAGATTGCTGGTCCGCTATGATCATAAAAACTCATTTTCTAAGCAGTTTTTTTAGAGTCTTCACAAGTTGCTGCTTATTATTAACGAACATCTTAAGATTATAGACAGTACTCGTGTTTTCAAGTAATAATTCTAGTTTACAACTTTTAAAAGTAAAAAGAATACAATTTTCTGAAAATTTGCTTTATTGTTTGGTATATTTTTATTTGAAAATATATAAATTATGTAATATTATGGCAAAAGTTGCAAAACTTGATCATAAAATCATAAGTTTTTTTTTTATTGCAGTTTAAAAGTAAATAAAAATGCATTTTTTTCTTGCTGTCCTACACCAGAATATTCAAAAGCAAAAGAAAAAGCCTTAGATAAGTTTAACAATATACATACGTACCTACGATGTTGAACATTTCTTTGTCAGTCGTTGAGCTAGAGGTAATGAATGGGTCATTGACCATTGGGTTATAAACAGAAATAACAATGCTTCCGCCTACCAAAAGCAAATATTTCTAATAGCGGGTTACACTGTACAAATATTTGGCGCAAAAAAAATCAGTACAAAATGTGAACACTACATTAGTATATCAAAAGGTTTTTTAAAAATTTTTATTGATTTATTAAACCTTATTTCTAAAACAATAACTGCAGAAAATGGTTCATTACCAGCCGCAATTAAGCACAGCTCACGTGGGTGCAGTAATTAGTTCCCGTTGTCTCACATGGGTTCTTTGTTATGTGGCTGTTGACATTCTTACCCAGCCATCCGGGGTAGAAATGGATCCTATTTAAATCAATATCATAGGGCCAGTTCTTTAACCAAACAATTTGGATCTTATGTTTCCGAATGTCGGGCAATGACAGAGAAGATTTTCCATTGCCTCCTCCCACTCTTGGACATCAGAACTTCTACATAGGTCATTGTTATAGAGCCACTACCATTGGCCGTATTTACTAATGGGCCAGTTTTCAGGTTTAATCGCAATATGATGGGTCAGATTTTCCTAGTTTCCCTACATGTAGTATCATTAAACCACTTCTGGCAGGCAATGAGATGAAATTTGTGTGCAATAAGATGATTTCTCCTTGGAAGAGAAACTCCTTTATCATTTGTCCAGGGACCCAATTAAGGGTAACCACCTCCTCCACAGACACCCATAATTCTCGGATAACCACACTCTTCAGGGATCTTATGGCCGCTTTAGTATCAGTGATAATGTGAATATCCACGCCAGATATCTCACCATACCGAATGTGCACCGCAGCAATGTTTAAATATGATTTTTGCCATGTGGAACCACAATTTTCAAAGACGTATGGGCCAATGGCTCCGCCAGCCCATAAGACCCACCAAACAGTAACTTTCTGTGAATGTAATGGTGTTTCGACAAAAGCCTGTGGATTCTTCTCACTCCAAATGCGGCAATTCTGCTTATTTACGTACCCATTCATTCATCGGAACATAAAATTTCAGCCCCTTCGCCTAATTATTTTGATTAAAAAGTTGATTCATAATGAAATTTCAAAGGAAATTAAACAAACAGCAACTATCAGCTGTTGAATAGCTGGTCAAAAAATCAGTGATGCCAACTCAAAGTTGTGACACTCTAAAAAACACCCTTTATGTATTTTGTTGTTTTGTTTATATTCAAACCTGCTTGTTAAGCTGTTGATCGGATTTTATGGTCTCATGTATATTTTGGCTTAAACTTGAATTGGAATTTTGTTTTCCTGTCCTCGGTGCAATTGTAGCTGTAGACTATTAGAAAAAAAAGTGTTAAACAAGCTAACCCAAAGAAATGCCTTTACATTTCACATATATTCACCGAGTTTTCGAAATTAAATTCAGCTGGGAAATGTGAAAAAAGCATTTTCCAATATTATAATGGTCTAAGGAATATTTTTTCTGAAGATTACACGACTGAATTTCCCACGGCTGGACAACTATTGGGCAAAAATTGCAGAAAAAAATTATCATTTTTAGGCATTAGATCCATTTGTTTTTTTTTTTTTTTTAGTTTGTAACTAATCTATTTTTTCCTAGTCTATAGCTAATTTCAATTCATTAACAAGATATAGACGTAAGAAAAATTGCACGATCTTTGAAAAAATCATGTTTTCGACAAAATAATCATGGGACCATAAAATGCCACTGGCAGCTTAACTAGAACTAGAGTTTTCACTCAATAACTTCAAAAATTTTGCACAAAATATGGCATTTAGCCAAGTTAATGACTTGCTGGTTTGGAAAATTAAGCATTAACATTTAGTAAAATTTTTGCTGGGTTGCAATAATTTCACATACAAATTATTGACTGAAACAAATATGTAAAAAAATTGTATTGCCTTTCATATTTGTCCTTTTTATACCCTTCGCCACAGGTAAAAGGGTATTTATAAGTTTGTCATTCATTTTATACTTTCTACATTATTGATCTTAGATGGGTCCATATGAGGAACGAAGTTGATTTGGCGATGTCCCTCCAACCGGCTGTTTGTTGGAATGGGTTTCCCAAGACCCGAGACATGGTGGGGACTTTATTGTTCACAGAAAAAATAGAAAATCGACTTTAATTAAACAATTCGTTCAGACAATTAAATATTTAACTAATTTTGCCCCTGCAAAGGAATTGATCATATCAATTAACGGATTTGTATTTTCGAGTCATGGGACACAAATTTAGTCAATTAAAAAATTAATTGAATAAACTAAAAAATACACCACATATACACAAACATTTAATTTTATGGGGTTTGATTAAAAGAATTAATTGCAGCAAACAAAAAATTAATTGAATTATTAATGTACACCAATTAATTATTTAATTGAATAATTTTTTGCAAAAATTTTTTCTGTGTTATATATTTTTGTCACACATAGTCCGGAATTGTTTGCTATTGAAATTCAGCTTACTGGGTCGACAAATATAAGATAAATTTTAGTTAAAAAACCCACGACTGCATCTAAATTCCTTGTTGTTGTTTTAATTTTATTTTTATGTATGTATCGGGTTTTTCTACAGGAACTTAGTTTTTAATTGTGGCAACTATGAAAATTATTAAAGGTTGTCTTGGAAGTCAAAAATATCATTTATCCAAAGATTTTAGAAAACCTAAAGATATTATTTAAATAAAACTGTTAAACGTATAGGAATAATAAACACTCGAAAATCTTACCCGTAACAATATAAAGCTTAAACAAAACACCAACAACAAATAGTGAGTTTATCGTTTCTCACAATCCCGACTACAATTGGTTGATTATTTGTCAACTCTAATTGTAGTTGTAAGTGGAAAACAAAAATAAAAACAAATTACTTTAATTCACTGTTGCCACTTGCATAATTGTTATCACATTATGGTTCTGTTATAGTTACATTTCGTGATATTTTGGGACAACATAATCGTCCTTCTGAGAACGCTATTAAGAATTTGTTTGTAAATTTAAGCCCTATTTGGGATTCTAAAAATCCTAAAGCGATTATTGCGAAACCTTTGCAAGCTGAACGGGTCACTGTATGATGCGCTATGTGGTCTGGAGACGCGATTGGGCTGTTTTTATTTTTAAGATGAGGCAGGAAACGCGGTAATGGTAAATGGATCATGCTAACGCGAGATGTTAACAACTCAATTTTGGCCTATTTTTGATGGCGGGGATATCACGGATATGTGGTTTCAAAAGAATGGTGACACATGTCACACAACCAATTAAACGATCAATTTATTGCAAATTTTCGGATCGCATCAGCGGTTAAGTGACCAGCCATATCGTGTGATTTAACACTATTGGATTCTTTTTTGTAAGGGTATGTTAAGGACAGAGTCTACACGGAGCCAATCAAATCGATTGCAGCCTTAAAACTCAAAATCCGTGATAAAATTAACTAAATAGACAGACCCGCCATTTTGCCAACAAGTGATTAAAAATAATCGACAACTGTCAGCGTGCTCGTGGTGGTCATTTGCCAGGTATAATTTTTTATTCATAATTGCCGAACTTTTCTCTTCGTAATACAATATAAATTGGAATGAATCATCACCATCCAAGTTTTTTGTTTTATTTTTGTTTTAGAAAACAAAGTTCTTGTTAAAAAACCCGATATATCTGGAGGACGACAAGAGCCAAAGTTTCCAAATTTATTACAAGAATTTTAGTTATCAATACACAACATCCGACAAAATGGACAAGTGGGCTTGGTGAAGGGTATATAAGATTCGGCTTAGCCAAATGAGGAACTCTTACTTGTTCCCTATAGTTTTAAAGTATGTGTGTGGCAAGTTAAAAAAAAAAAGTATTACAAATAAATTGAAAGAATAAATATGAAAAATAAATATTTATATGGTATTTGTTAAAATAAGAGCGATAAAAGTTATATAATAAACTCTACTAAGCCACTAAGTACTTGTAGTTCAACAAGATTATGGCAAGTAAGTCAGTTGCCGCACTAACTGAAGTACAACTTTCAATAGATTGAGTGAGTGTGTGTGTGTGTGTATGACTACATCTTGGCCAGCATAATTCCAAAGATGTTACTTAACATTTATTGCTTGGAACACCAAACAAATGAAAACCAAATAAAAAAAAAAGAACTTGGAACAAACTATTTATAAAAAAAGGTTACTGTTACTGTTTAGTTATTGTTTTGCGATGATGTAGTTAAAGATGCATCATCGATAGGTTAAGTACTGGCCAAAGGTATTTTTTGAAAAGTACTTACTGGTAGTATCTAAGAATATCTAGGAATATGTGTCTGTCTGTTATAAATTTATGTTTATTACGGAGCTTTGAACGGGAGTGTGCACTAGTTACTGGCAATACATCCAAATGTGGCAAGTATGAATATGAATGTGTTCTTCTTTTTAAGTTTTTTTTTCTTCAGCCATTCCTACTACACTTTACATTGTACTCGTCGTATTCCTCTCTCTAGTTACTGTAGGTTGATGATGGTGGTGATAGTTATTTATGAATAATGGACAATGACTTGTTGAATTTCGGTTGTCTTTTCGTAGTTTTTCACCGACGATTTTTATGCTGCTGTTTGTGCAGTTTAAAATTATTGAAAATGCCTGAACAAAAGTAAAGGCTTAAAGTAGAAAAGACTGTTAATCTTGCGAGGTGTTATATACTTCTATTTTTGTTTTATGTACACAATTTAAATAGTTGTTTTTTTGTCCTGCTCCTGCTCCTGTTGCGTTGCAATTGTAAAACGTCAACTTTAATGCCTTTTAGTCGCTTTTGTTGTAATATATATTTTTTTTTTATTAATATTGAATTGTGTTTTTATTATTTAACATCAATAATTGTTATGACTTCCGTATGACCATTATTGGCAAAATAATGCTTAAGTTTTACTTTTGAATTCCAGTACACAATTTCCAAATGGAATATTCATTTCGAATTTAACCTACTCTTTCGCAGGCGATAAGAGAAAAAACAGCTTGATTCAAAATAACAAAAACAAATTGCAAATCAATATTCTAATATCTCAAAATGTAAATGGAATGCACTTGAAATTCTTAAATACTTGAAATACTTAAATACATTTTATACAAGGTGTAGCAAAAGTCGTTACCCCATGTTCTTTGACTGTAATTTCATAATTTTATAAATGAAAAACGTTTGTTTTGCTTTTGTAGTGGTTTTGTTTGATTTCTAGGCTTTATTTTCATTAAGTAGAAGAAATTATATCGCCGCTATTGACAACCAGACGGGCTTGATTTATGGCAATTACCATCACGTTTGTCAGAACTTCCGGTGATAGGCTCCCGCATTCATGACGGATATTTTATACGAGAACTTTATATGTCTCAGGCTTATTGTCATAGACTTGTGACTTTAATAAGCCCAAGAAAAAGAAAACAAGTGTGCATGTTCTGTAACTCTCGCTTCGAGAAACTATTCGATTGAAATGAAACAAAAATGCCATTAATTGAAGCAAACAACTGTTTTTCTCACTTAAGTGCATCTGTTATATCTTTCGTGAGTATTAGCTGTCACGTAAGGGAATTACTTGCAAATTTACAGAAAAAATATGTAAAATGTCTGTGAACAAGTTCATTATCAAATAAACACACGAAATTTTAGCGCTTAAAGACATATTAAAAATGCAAAGAATAATAATAACAAACATTAAAGTCGCACTTTACATTATTTGGTATAGCCGACGGTTGAATTTTCGACGCCGTCGTTGAAAATTTTGAAGTTTTAGTAAGTTTTTATCGCCGTCAACGATACACCAAAAAAAAAATAGAAAATTGAATTTAATTAAACAATTCGTTCAGACAATTAAATTTTTTACTAATTTTGCCCCTGCAAAAGAATTGATCATATCAATTAACGGACTTGTATTTTCGAGTCATCCCACTCAAATTTATTCAATTAGAAAATTAATTGCATAAATTAGAAAAACACAACATATGCACAAACATTTAAATTTATGTGTTTTTATTAAAAAAATGTATTGCAGCAAACAATAAAATAATTTAAAATATTAATGAACATCAATTAATATTTTAATTGGACAATTTTTGGCAAAAATTTTTTCTGTGTATGTGTGACTGGCGTTCTCATCGCCTGCAATGTCACATCGAATTCGAGTACAATGTTATGACATTTATAACGTAACGACGTAATCTCTTTTGATAGTTTTCGACATGAGTTATGGGCACACTTTTTTCTTACTTTTCGAGAAAAGATGGACTATTTTGTTTCACAACTTTTAGATGCGAGAAGTTCTCATTAAAGTTAAAGAACATGGATATCACTAAAGCAGCCCTGATAAATTTAGTTATACGTCGCGCAGAATGCGCCGTTGCTTCATTCTGCTAAAATCACATGTTTTCTAGTTCAAATTCGTTGAGTTAACCCTCTCATTCCCGAATTAAAATGGGTGTGGCTAAAACTTTTTTTAATAGACATATAATATAGAATTAACCTCAATATCAAGAGCTACAGGATGTTGCGTAAAGGCAATATTGGGTAATGGTGTTAAACATTTAAATTCAAGTTGAGTTTTTTCAAATGCCGTTTATTTCAATTTATGTATGGTAGGATACAAAACAATATTTTTTAAGAATTGGAGCACAAGTGCACACTGCATTTGCTGCATTTACATCTTGGAAACCCAGTGTTGCATAGCGTACATCTGCCCCTTGTTCCCCATTCCGGCCAATGATTATAACCATCAAATCGTAGGGATGTTGCAGGCTCTGCAACATATGCTCTTTAATAGGGGTTTGATTCAGAACCTGTAGAAGGAGCTGGTGATGATGAAGCTTGTGATGACGGAGTCGATGGAGATGGTGATGAAGTTCCTTAATTCTTTGTCAGATGGAGTGATGATGGACGTCCTCTCTTTTTTGCGACAACTGTAGTTTGACTTGCGTTCAAGAAACTAAATAAGAAACTAGATAATATTTTCAAGACGATTTTTTTTTAAGTTACTCACTTACCTTTAATTATTTAGTTAGTTAATTAAATCAATGTTTTTAACACCTTTTTAAAACAACGTTTTTTTGCAAAATGAATTTGTCAACTTCGCTCTCGGGAAAATATCCACTAATTGAACACGTGCACAGCTGACTACCAACTAATTAGCTGTAAGCTTCAACAGTGCATGAGGTTATAGTTTGGCGAAAGGTTAAACAAAAATATTTAAAATAGCGGTACTAATGGCCAATTTTCAGGATTGATATTAAAACACATTTATTTTTAAAATCGTTTTAAATACAAAATTCTCTTCTTCACTAAAAACTTAAGTGAAACTTAAGTCCCCGATGTGGTACACTTAATTTCAACTTAAGTTTCCATTGTAATAGCAAGCAAGGTGGCCTCAATATCACAACAATACAACAACAACAGTCAAAGCATTAACAGTCAGCTGTTTTTTCAGACCACCTTGTAGATAATTACACTTTTTTATATTTTTTTTTTTGCATTTAGCAGTGCTACCATACTTTTATCTTAATTAAATAAGACTTTTCACATAAAGCTCAAAAAACCAATCTGTTTTAAATACGATTTAAGTTTGTTATGAAAATTAACTTAATATAGATTTAAATACTATCCTGAAAATTGGGCATTAGACTCTCATAAGCACAATGTTGCTTATACGCAACATCGGGCATGAGAGGGTTAAGGTAGAAGAAAGTTGTTGTACATCGCTCTGAGGCACTTGCCGTTCACAGCAGTTATTTGAACCGCGGCGTTTTCGAAATAAATAAGCCCCGTTGACGCCGCCAACGTAAACACCAAACAGTAACATTGAGAGGGTGTAATGGCTCTTCGTATATTATACGCGGATTTTCGGTGCCAAAGAAGTGACTTTTTTGCTAATTTAAGTATCCACGGAGAAGGAAATGAGCTTCGCTGCTTATGATAGTTATTGATAAAAAGTCGTCTTACTCGTCGTCTAGATTCAATACACAATTATTCCGCTTTCTTTACAGAAATTGCACCCACATTTATGAGTGCTCATGTTTTGGAACGTTTCGAAAACATATTTCATAAGTACCTGCCAGTAAAATATTGAAATATTTGTAGTATTTATAGGTGTTCTTTGATCGATTTTGTCATTTAACAAGAGTCGACGAACGCGAGAATTATAAGTGAATTTTTCTCCGGGTTTGAAAAGTGAATAACAACAAAACATAATATATTTTCCAAATATGGAAAATAACAAGTGCCCACAATTGGATAATTTTTGTTACGTTTGTGGTCATATCGTCCCAAAAAGAGGCCAACTGGATCGAAAAAAACTTGATTACTGAGGAATTTATAACAGCGTATTGTCATTATTTTGATGAAGCAGATTTAAGTGGTGCAAATTTTACGCCGAACACAGGGTGCAAAAATTGTTATAATACCCTTATAATGTGGATACATAAAAAAGGTGGACAGTTTTCTTTTATGAAGCCAGTAAACTTGCCAGTATACTTGAATCGGAATGTTTATTTTCATGCAAAATAAAGAATCAATAAAAAAGTCATCAATGTTTTTTCCAAAGAATTTTGTGGATATCTCGAGCAAATTTTTGAAATTCATTCCTTTAATTAATTTTCATGATTTATGTATCATTGTGTTCTTAGGTTATGCGACTTTACGTGAAAGTAATAGGACTTGACACTTTTTTGTACCGTTTTGGATTTTTTATGAATTAAAAATAAAAAATTTAAATTTTTTGGGCAAAAAATATTTTTTTTTCTTCATAAATGTATTTATAACTGCGAAACTGTTGCTTATGTAGCGAAACGTTGCACAGATTAAAGGAATTGTAATTCTTTATTTTTTAATATTTTTTTCAGCTTATTCGGACTAGTGGTTCTCGAGTTATGACCAACAACACAGCCTAAAACGTGACAAATTCCCCTATACAATACTTACTAACTTCAAATTAATTTTTATTATTATTTGTTGTACCATGACCAAACTAATGATGCAGAAGTTCTTCTTTTTGGGTCTACGTTCATAACAAATTATCAGAATTGAGTACCGAAATCATGTGTTGTACTGTGTTATTTATTCCTAAAATTTTGTCAAGAAATTTTCACTATCTTAAAGAAATGGTGTAAATTTTCTAAGTATCGCTCTAATAAAATTGTGTAGAGGTAAAATATTTTTTTTTTCTTTTAAAATTATTTCGTATGATTAAATGCAGACTTAGCAAATATTTGATGAAAAAACGAAAAGCAACATGACTTCTAACATACTCAATTATCTCCTTCTTTTCAATAATTATTAACTTTTAACTTTTTTATAAGCAGATGGAACAAAATTAGATCTGTAACTGGCATCTAAGAAGTTTTGCCTCTATTTTTTTTTACTGTTGTAGGCCTTTCAAAATGCTTATAGTGCCTTTTTATGAAACCCATGTAAAAATTTAAATCGATCGGTCTTCAAAAAAAAAATTTAACCATATTTCATTACAGCATTATGGTGTAGGATATCAACATAAAAATCATTCTTTCTGGTTAAGTCGAACTATTATTATTAAAGATCCCTTAATGTATGAAGACTAAGAACTCGTTATGTACCCTCCCCCCCATTCATAACTCGTATTGGTGGAGAGAATTAGCAAACAAATACAAATTTTCTAAAATAATCGGTTTCCTGCAAGACGTCAAACATTTCTCTAGTGTGACAAATTTTAAAACTATTTGCTGTTGTAGAAGATCACTTTTGAAGAAATGTAATTTTATTTTTATTGTTAAAAATTTGAAGTGAAATTTTTAGACTTTATAACTTCCTTATGTGCTGGTTATATTTAGAAAAGAAAATAATTAAAAAAACAAATTTAATTTTTAATAATTCCCCTAAAGTCAGCTTTTCTATTTAAACTTTGGCTTATGAAGAAAAGTATTTTGACTTTTTTTAAACAAAATTCCAAATCACAGCTTCTTTTTTATGCAAGTATGTTTTATTTATTAAAAGAGGATGCAAGTACCTAGAACATGGTGTGAATGCAAATGCCATTTATTACGAAAACATTTTACATCACATACGACTTCATCGTTTTTGGAACATTTTCTAAAAAATAATACTTTTCAGTTGATCAGTGGCCGTATTCTGTAATTCGCCTTAGCTAAATCTCTACCGCTAAAAATCTATAAAGCTTCCCAATAAAAAATTTTATCATTTGCGAAGCTCTAATGGTACATTTAAAAAATAAGCGCACAATTATGTGCTACGCAATAAGACATACAGAAATGTAGTAAAGTAAGTGGAAGAACTTTCAACAACTTTTATATAAAAAATAACATTTCAAGTGCTACGGCATTCCCTTACTACGAAGCAGGTTTGTAAGGGAGAATACTTAAAAATAACTATATCAAAACATTCAGTGTGTAAGGCCAATCGTTGCACACAACAATTTTTATATGCGCTGAATAATGCGCTTTATGTATCAAAAATGTATTGCTTCAAAGTGGGAACTCGCCATATAAAATTCATGTCTTCCGTCAGCGCAATGGTAAGCGAAACGTTTATGTTTCTCCCTTACAAACCTGCTTCGTTGGAAGCTCCATTTTTTATTGGGTTATTTAGCAGTTTTTGGCTACGAATGCAATACTGTAACGTTGATTACTAAATTGGGCAATGCCATAAAAATGTAATTCTCCGCAATTTTAGCTTTAGATGTTATCGCTAAAATGTTTAAATTTTGAATTCTCTTAGGCATTTAAGCGATCGAGATTTAACTTTAGCTAAGCGAATAACAGAATACGGCTGCAGGGTTGCATTTTTAAAGAGTGAGTAAAAACTGTAACACTGGGTCTATAACTGAGATAATATTGGATATAATATCTGAGAGAACGTCGACAGAATTAGAGAACAGTTCATATTAATCTTAATCCTAAGCAAGGGAACATACGTAAGAATTGTGTGGTTGTTTAAAGTACCCTTTAGTGGGCGTAGAAAAACGAAGAAACTTTAGTTTTAATTCAAAATAGATCATTGTTCCAAAATAATCTCTAAAATTGCCTAACCCTGCATAATTTTGTTTTTAATCGAAGGTATTGTTAATAGCTGTTTCATTCTTTTCCAACACCACAAGACGCTTATGTTGGTTTTGAGGGTCGCTGTGGCTTGTGTCCAATTCGCATCTGTCTCCGGCTTAAAACCCCCTTAATATAAACAGGGTCATATTGCATAATCTCCGTGACCAATGCAGATCACTTTAAAATGAAATTGACCACTAATCGCTCGAGCAAAATGTCCAATGTGACATGAGCTGAGTGGTACCTACACTGAACCAAAAAAGCAACGCAAATGTCCGTTAAGCAAACGAACAACGTTTATTAAAATAGTTTTCGTTGGCTCAACGATTTATTCGTCAATATAATGAAAAATAAAATATATAATGAAAAATTAAATTATGCAGGTATTGGCATTTAAGTAGTGTTCATTGACACAATAAACTTGCATTTATTAAGTGTTTTATATAAAAATAACATTTAAGTAAAAAAATGTTCTTCGAGGTAAAGAAACATTTATTAAGTCTTGTTAGCAAAAATGCCCATTATTTTAAAGAACGGTCATTCATTCAATTTTTCGTGTGCTTAACGTACATTTTTATTGGTTTTTTGGTTAAGTGTAGCGCCGTCCATTTTAAACCACATGTCCGCTGGTGTTTATATCAGCCAACTCAGGCTAATAGACGTTGGTAATCATCGGTCTTAAGCGCTTGCCGTTGTTCGGTGTGGATACCAAACACTGATATTTTTGGAAATTTTTGCACGCTCTTGCATCTCGTCAGGATTTTTTGAAGATGTAACCCAGAAACCCAGCTGAAAATCAGGGTCAGTTTTAAATTGCTTACAATTTTATGTACGGATTTTCTTGAATGCACGAAATACTTAACTTATCCGTGTTCAATCCCGACTTCGTACTTGAAATAATCCGAAAATGAGATTAATTTAAGTAAAACTTAGATTGAATCAATTTCAAGATGCGCTTGATTCAAGAATTAAAAAGTTGACTTAATTCCGAATTCGTACTTGAAATAAACCAAAAGTGAAAGAACAAAGGGAATTTTACTATGATTGATTTACTTACACCTTACAAAATTCAAATTATAACACACCAGCACCATTCCCTATATGGTTTTTGCTTTAAAAACTTAATGTAGGTACATATATAACTGAAAACATAAACTAAATGAGCAGCAATCGTTCTTAATTTTTTTTGTAAAACATGAAAATAAAGTGTTTTCGTCTTGTTCCGTTAATTCTTCACACAACAAGCAAATCGTTTTTAACAGCTACTTGCACAGAAAAAAATAGTTTTCATATTAGAATACTAAAATCGCATATTTGATTACAAAAATATTTTAATTTTCCGCATGACGATTTTTGTGGTATCGATAAAAAAAGTTTGTAGTTATAATTATTGAATTTAAAGTCAACAACCAAGCTTATAGAGTCAATAAGAAAAGTTGTTGGCCAATATAATTTTATTCAACAAAATGTTTACGTGATTTGTTAAAATAAATTGTTGAAAATGTTGAACAAACCAATCAAAATTTTTATCGAATCTTAATTTATTTATTTATTAATTATTTTCTGCTAAATTCCCAAATTTTATTCTTTGATAAATATACCTAAATTTATTGTGGGGGAAGAAGCTTGTTCCTATTCGTATTTCGCTGGTTGCTTAGGACAAATCACCAGGAAGTCTTTTTCCAAAGACTTTGGAAAAACTAAAGATATTATTCAACTAAAACTGTAAAGCGAATGAGAATTAAGAGCTAAAAAATGGACAAAAGTAGTGTGAGAATGAATAAATATTTTATTATTACATTTTTAAATATGTTTTATTGAGTGCTTTTTTGCAAAGTGTAATTTTGATAAATTTTTTCATTGAACCAAATGAATAGTTTGATGACCTAAAATTTTATGTTTAACAAACTGTTTCTTGTGATATTTTTTTTCTGTGTGTGTGATGCTGTTGTAAAGCCTACAACAAACTTTGATCATTTAAATGAGATTAAAATGCTCACTTTGTAATTTTAAGAATTTTGTACTTATTTGAAGAAAATACGAAATTAATTATTTAGGATTGTTTTAAGTCTGTTTAAGTGTTATTCGTTCTTGAGTATGACTCGTACTTACTAATTACTGTAAAAACTTAATTTATCTCGAGTGTTATTCTTTCAAATTATCAAATTTGGAACAAATTTAATCTAAATACCAACTTAATAAGATGTTGTATATAGGGGCTATGGAAAATTAAGGACCGATTCTTGCCATTTATAGCAGGCATGGTTCTTCTTCAATGTTGAAGGTGTTAAAACACCAGCACAAAAGAATACTACGCTCTCCACTACTGAGGTGTTGGTACCAACATACTGTAAGTTTTTTAAAATATGTGTATGTCATCTACTGATCTTTTTTTTGCTTATAATTGAGGCTTAAAAGGTCAACGGCCAGTAGATCAAAAAAATGGTTTTAACACAACAAATCATAATAAATGTCTAAATATTAGCAATATTTACACAAGTAAAGTTCACAAGTAATAGTTTAAAAAAAAATGTTTATCTCTTCTTACCATTAGGACAGTTTATCGAAATATTCTAATATTATTGAATCGCTTTTATTACGGGGTACGGTATCACTGCGTATCATATTAAACCATTAATAAATTAAAGTACATTTCGTTTTATCTTGAAGACCACACACTTTTGAAAACTTCTGTGTCTTTTTGGGAATATGGCTTGTGCTAGCAACTACTCTCCAATTAGTTGTTCTAATAGTAGTGAAAAGAAGTAAATATTTTTCATCATATCATATCTAAAGCAAGAACCGTAATATGCATTTCTGGCTTATATTCAAATTTAAAACAATTTATATACAAACATACATATCTACACACAACAAAACAACACCCATTGACCAAAAACAGACCATTAAATGTGTTGTACTGACTGCTGTTGCACTCAGTCCTGGCTGCATACATTTATAAACTGTAAAGGAAATGGCAACAAAAAAAAGCAAAAAAATAAATATAAAAAAAATAAGAATAGTTATTGTAATAATAAAACTACATGTAACCAATTTGCGTAAATATTTTACCTTTTACGAGTTCAAAAACCAATAACCAAGAGAAAAGTACAAGATATGAAAACTGAAAACTAATAATAAAAAAAATATCAAAAATCAATTACAAAACAACTACAATGATCATCAAAAAATCTATAGAAATTCATGGTTAAATGGTTAGTTAGTCTTTTTTTATTCCTTTTGCAGTAGTTTTAAAAATGTTTCGGCATCTCTTACTGATTATTTCTGCTGTTTGTTGCTGCTGCACCAAATTATTTTACTCACATTACAATTTTCTTAAAATTTTTTAGCTTTTCAAACTAGTGCTTTGGTTTAGAGCTCACAAAAAATCGATTTTTTCCACATGGTCAAAAAGTGTTTTCATACTTTTGGGTTGGTTAGGTTCAATGGGCAGACGACCTGAGGACGGCTCACTTGCGCCCTTACAAGGTTCCCTTTGACCAGGGTTAGAGCTGGATTACTTGCCAGGGCATCGCAGCAACCAACAACTAAAAAGAAAGATTGACCTAAGTCTTACCTCAGAGAGAACATGCATATAGTGCAGCTCTGGTCTCCATATGTACCATCAACTTATCTCACTTAGACCAGGCCATTGGTAAGGAAGGTGAAAACGATGAGGAGGTGGAGGCTTGTTTAGTTCTTACTTCATGGTCCCTGATAGCCTCTCTGGCATGGGAGGTCCAACCAGGAGTATAAATCTTCTTTCCAGCTACTTCCCCCCACACGGCCTGCGATAGTCATTGCACTCGAGCATCTGCATTGCGTCAAGATGACAACGCACTTTCCCTACAGTAATCCCCTAACCATTTTTATGAGAATCACAAATTATAAATAACTGGCTTAACCCGATGCGATTACATACCCCAATTAAAACAAAATTAGTAGATTCTTTTTAAATCAGATACTTTCATTATTATCCTTCTTTCATTATTATCCTTCTGCAGATATTTGGACAATTACACTTTGCGAAAAAGGAAGAGTTTTGAAAAAAACCACACCTACTGGACAATATAGATGCGATTGTAATACCGACGTGTAGAATAACCCAATAATGGCAATGACCATTTTTTTTTTGTTCTCAAAAAATTTTTAAAATCGGTGGGCCCTTGAAAAACAGGAGTCATTGGTTTTTGACCAACAGCTGATCCAGACTTCATGATACCGCTAAGCTACATATACATAGTAAATATATAACTAGAAGCCCGCCGAACAAGTTTTCCTAAGCTTTTTGCAAAAATAACTTTTTCGTGCACTTTTTTTGAAAAGATTTTTTCTCATTTTCTTGAATGACTTAAAGGGACTCCTCATTGTTCAATTATAATATTCAGCAAATTTTTAATTACGGAAAGTCTAAACAACCCTTGTGAACATATCAATACCATCTAAACGTGCCTAGACATCCTAAATAACTCATAAAGGTCACTTTGTACCTTTTTATTGTTTTTCCACCGTTTTTTATTATTGAGAACAACCAATTATTATTAAATTTTTCATTCTCTTAAAAATACAACTCTGCCATCATTTTAAACGAATAAGAACATCGTAGTACACAATACAAATTGCTCTAACTCCAAATTAATTTTTTCCTACGCTACTATTATTAAGCAGAAGAAACCTCAAGTAGGGAATTTATCTACTACTGGCAACATTGGCTAATGACAAACACACTTATGGCCATTTTCTCAATGTACCGTCAAACTGCCTGTTACTTAATGTCAACATAAATTTATTAGACCGATAAACTGTCTGTTAACAATTTTGGATTTCTCAATATACCGACAAAAAACATGGTTTTAAGCTGGCAACACCTCTCAAAATACATGTTAAAGTTGTGAGTCAGCTGATTGAATTTATCTGTACGGCAAATAAAAGGAAAATAAATAATCGGCAGATGAGTGCTGGTTAGCTTTGCGACAGAATAGAAGCAAATAAGACATTGAGAAAACCAAATTTCTTTAATGTGCAGTTTTTCGTTGGGAAAAAAGTTAATCGTGTAATGAGAAAACGGCCATTAATGTTGTACAAAATTTTTGAAAGGTATTTAGATATTAAACACAACACTTGTACATAAAAATAAGGATTGTATTACCTCTAAATGTTATGGCCAATAAAAAAGAAATAAAAAGAAAATTTCTAAAAAGGGGAAATAAAAAGGAAAATTATTGGAAAAAAAGATGAAAAAGTAAGCGCTAAACAAACATTTGTTTAATAACACAGGGCTGCTCAAGAAATATGCAGATGTTCTCATACAGCTGTTCTGTTTTGTTTGATTTTATAGATAACAGAAACCAATAATTAATTTCGATCAATTTATTTAGTCCGTGTTTAATCAAAACAACGATAACAACGCTACAAATTAAAAGAGACCATAAAGTTTTTATTTGAACTAGAACAGATTATTGAAAAAATGTGAATTTTACTTTTCAGGGCTAAGAAAATAATTTTTGAAAATCGTTTAAAAAATGTCTGAACCCTGTACCCATGTTCTGTAACTATAGTGAGAACTTCTCGCATCGAAAAGATGTGAAACAAAATATTCCATCGTTTCTCGAAAAGTGAGAAAAAAGTGTGTAAAGTTACAGAAGATGGGTACAGGGCATTGTTATGAGAAACTTCCGCCATCTCCACACAGTGTGGAGGTCACCATCAATTTCCACCCGCACAAAAGTTAAAATTTTTAATTCATGTGTGAAATTTGTGCTCTTCTATGGGTGCCAGACTTAAATTTTAGCTTCCAAGGACGTGAACACTTTGCAAATCTTCGTTACACATGGGCCTTAGAAGGATCGTAAAAATATTCTGGCTCATCGGAATATCTTAAAAACAACTCTGGGTTCGCACACGCCATGAAAGAATTCATTCCGAAAAATTGAAAAGAAAATGACAATGGATGTGTGGCCCCATTATGAAGACCCCGGATATATGACACGTAATGCTATTAAATAGAATCCGCAAGTAGCAGAAGGGGAGGACGGCCTGGCCACACTTGGTGAAGGCAATTAGATAGAGAAGCTTTGCAAGCCAGAAAAAGCTTAAATGAAATTAATATTAAGGATTGCAAACAAAAAAATCAAGGAGATATTTGTCGAAAATGAAAAGATATTAAAGCGTGATCCATTTCGAGGTTCCCTACTTTGTTAAGAGAAAAAACCATAGATGGGCACTTTGCAGTACCAGTACTTCTTCAGTATTTTTTTTTTACTGGTACTGCGCTTGAATTTTCATTACCAGTATATTTTTACTGATTACTGAAAAAAAAAATCAGTATTCTGTAAAGTTTACTGATTACTGGAAGAAAAAATCAGTATGCAGTAAATTTTACTGAATACTGAAAAAAAATCAGTAATCATTAAATTTTACTGATTACTGATAAGAATGCAGTATCGGGAGGTTTTTACTACCTATACATACAAAAAAAACAAGAATAATAAAACTGTAAGAATTTTCGTACTCAATAAACGTTAATAAAACGAAATTCCAATATGCATATAAAACAAAGGAACAGATGAACGGACCTAATGTACATTCCTTTGTAATTAAAAAAATTATGAACTTCACAATATTTATCAGTTAATATAAATATGTGAATCTACCTGTGCTGTTAAATTAACAGTGTTAATTACATGATTAATTGTAAAAGTTGTTGCCAAACAAGTTGTGTATTATAGAGGTTAGAAATTCTTTCCGCAAATATTTGGAATTTTGTATTTAAATTTATTAAATACTGAAAAAAATGAGTGAAATTTCTGATTTTAATAGTGATGATTCGGTAAATGATCCGGATTATGTGTGCGAAGAAAATACACCAAGTTCATAAATTTTTTAAGTGAAACTTCAACTGACACCCATGATTTATTAAAAGACGAAGAACTAATGGGAGTCAATAAAATTATTTTTAGCGAGGAATTTTTTAAAGTTGTTGAGAAGGTAAATAACATACATATATGTAACTTAACTTAGCCATGTGAATATTTTGCACAAATGTTAAGTTAAATTAACTTAAACTAACATTAAATTAACAATTGTGCAAAATATTTACAAGGTCGTCTTAGCCTGGTGGTTGACACTCAAGACTCTCATCCCTGAGGCCATATGTTCGAATCCCCGTTCAGTCGGTCGAAATAAAAAGTTTTAGTAATCAAGTTTTTACTCGATAGCAAAATAGAAATCGAAATTTATTTTTCAAATTTAAAATAATTTAATAAAAATATAAAAAGAAATAAAAACGTGTTTTTGAAATACAATACTCCTTTGCCTTCGTCTGCTCCTGTTGAAAGATTGTTTTCTTTCGCTGGGATTGTGAATCGTTCCAGAATACAAAAACTTAGTGATAAAAATTTTGAAATGCTTGTATTAAGAAAAGCCAATAATATATAAAATCTTTTATCTTTATTCAACAAATTTACAAATATTTATTGTGCTAAACCAGCAAAGCTTTGAGCTTCTCAAAAAAAAAAAAATACGTAATCGTGACTCAATTTTCAGTAATCAGTAAAATTTACTGATTACCGAAATTTTTTTCAGTTTTCAGTAAACTTTACTGATTACTGGTAATGAAAATTATATTTCATTACCAGTAAGCATTTACTGATTACTGAAACGCTTGCTGCAGTAAAAAAGTAATGCAGTATGCCCATGTATGGAAAAAACACAGAAAATTCAAATTTAACGGGGAATGTTTATTATCATTTGAAAGAACATCCTGTGGCATTTAGCTTTTGAAGATTATGTCTATCAAATGTTGGCCTGTGCTACGTCGCAGATGGTCCATCCGTCGAGTCCAATTTTTGATGACTCGTTGGAGCATTTCGACTGGTAACTGGCGAATGACACCCGTGATGCTTTCCTCCAAGGCCTGAATCGAAACTTTAGACTTTATATATCCCCACAGGAAGAAGTCAAACGGTGTGCTATCACACGACCGGCCCAAAACGTGAAATTATGTGCTCACCGAAGTGTTTTCACAATAAATCCATTGATTGATGCGATGTGTGAGAAGTGGCGCCGTCTTGCTGAAACCAAATGTCGCCGAGTTTACGAGCTTCAATTTTAGGCATCGTTTCTCATGGCACAACGCGCGTTATAAAAGCCCTTACGGTCAGCTGTTTTTTTATTTGTACATTGAAAACGCATTTGAAAATATACCAAGATCAATTTTTTATTGAATTTGTTCTATTTGTATACATCGTATGTTTTTAACCTCTTCCATAGGTTTTTTTTTCATGATTCACAATTTTGTTGAATTATGCTTTTTGTTAACAGCTGATTACTTGTCAAAAATACACAACGCGTTAAAAAGTTCAAAGTTAACCAACTTTATACCGCAAACGCGTCAAAATATTTTGCATGTAACTTGTTATAAGAAAACAACGCCAGTTTAACTTTTTTTGACAGATGTCTACAGAGCGCGCGCACACTTACGTTTGTTATGTACTTCCACCTTAAGTATACCAAATAAAAGTTTATAGCAATAGAAAAGGTACCTTCATCGAAACGTCATCCTTTAACTCTCATAATTATTAACCATAAGTTTATTATGATTTCTAGAGAAAAAAATGTTCTTATTTCTTTTAAATTGTTCAGCTTTTTTGTTAATATCATCACTGTTTGCCTTGAAGTAAATAATCTTCACCTTTATCCAAATTATGCCCCACTGGCAGAGATGGCTGTAGGCAAAGGAAATAAAAAGAAACTACTTTGCGAAAATAGATAAAATGTATAGACACTTAAGTACTGATGATTGTAATCATCATTATAAAAGAGTTTATTTGTTGTTTCTTGTACAGAATCTTGCTGACCCTAGACAAAGCAACCATTAGAATAAATAAAACGAATTGAAACGAAATTTCATATTTTATGATGGCAATAAGAAGAACCAGAGCAAACATGCCTTTTTATAGAAACTTTAAAGTCACTAGTTTCAACTTCCAATTTCTTTCGTTTTTTTTTTTTTTTTTTGGGTTTTTACTTCTGATAGTCGTCGGGGTGTAATAATGAACAAACAATAACTGCCAAACATAGATAAATTGAATTAACGAGCTATTTTTGTTTCCTTTTTTTTTGTATTTTCTGGTATATTGTTAGTAAGTGCTGCTGGAACTGAAGCAGTGAAGTTACATAAAAGGTACTTTAAAAGCTTCACCAGTGCGCTTGGCACAACAACAAGTATTGTTGTAGTTCATAACAGCCAGTCATAACATGCAGTTATAGTAAAATTTGTTTCTTTCAAATGGTTTTGAAAAAAAATTGTATCACTTGTAATGCTAATATGCTCTATGTTCTGTACACAGTCCTGAGTTTTCTAACTGGTGCAGTTTTGTTATTTTTTATGTTTCATTTTTTTGCCCAGCGTCTATTCCTTCCTTTAGCAGATATTACAACATATTTTTTTTAACCTCAACAGCAGTTCATTTGACTTTTTTATTTTGCCTACACCATTTCCAAAAGTAGTTTAGGATATTGTCGTCGTTAGTTTTGAGTTTGTGTTAGAGATTTATACAATAACTGTCTTGTAAAGGAAACCCATTAATTAAGGGGTTCGTTCCACAAATAACTTTGGGGTTTAAATAGTCTATAACATCTTTATTATACCCTCCACCACAATTAGTTGTGAAGAGGGTATATTAAGTTTGTCATTCCGTGTGAAACTTTTTTATTATTCATCCCAGACCCCATAAAGTATATATATTCTGGGTCATTGAGTGATTCTAAGTCGATTAAGCCATGTCCATCTGTCTGTCCGTCTGTTCGTCTGTTGAAAACACGCTCATTTTCGAACAACTCCAAAGAAATGAACAAACTGGGAGCCAAATTGCTTGTAGTTATCCTAAGCTGTTTGGGATTGAAATTCAGCAAAATCGGTGCAGTAGGACCAGAGCTATGAATCAAAATGTGGAACCACCACCTAAAAAAAATGATAATTTTGTTACAAAAAATAACATAAATGGTGGAACAAGGCACGGAATGATATAAGATTTTGCAAAAATTTGTTTTATTCGACTGGAAATCACGCTGCAAAATTTCGTGAAGATCCGTCCATAATTTACCCTAGGCCCCATGTAAACATTACTCCCGGAAAACAGTTTAGTATGCCTAAAAAATTAATGCTATCATAAAAAAATTTGGTACGTTACAGTTTTATAGTACTAGAAATTACACTGTGAATTTTCGTGACGATCGGTCTATAATTTACCCTATGCCCCATCTAAACCAGTCACAATCAGATTTTCCAATTGCTTTATACAAATTGTATTGGTGTATAAAATTTTTGACTACTAAAAAACGCGTGTCGCTTTTGTTTAGGTAAGGCTGTAAGTGGTTTTAATCCCGAGTTCATACTTGAAATGAATCCGAAAGTGAGAGTGATTCTTAACAGTTAACCCAGGCTGTTCAAGAGAGAGAACATTTTTATTTATTTTTCCTTTACACGTGTTTCACTTTTGTGGAATTTCCCACTTTTTTAACAGAAAAAGTCTTAATAATAAGACACCAGTAGAATGGCCCGATAGGGTTTTCGTAATCATTCTACATACTTTGAAAATATGACGTTTATAACTAAATAATTTAAAGAAATAGAATATGGGAATTTTTGCTTCTTATTTTACTTTTAAAAAATAAAAATCATGTTTATAATGCACAAAATGTGGCATCGAATTGACGGCACTTTAGTCATAGCATGGATGGCGCATAAAATATGACAAAATTTTACGATGACTTTCGCCATTGGATTGATGTCACTTTTTGCATCATTTGTAATAGCATTGATGTCATAATTCTGAGGGCATCATCAATTTGAAGATGAATTTCTCTATGAGTGCACGGTAACCTTAAAATCTCTGCATGCACTGTGGCAACAATATGTTGGGTCGTTTTCTATGGGTTTTCTACAGGAAGCCTTTAGAAATTTTTTAACATCTTTCAGAATTGAGCCCCAAAAAAAATATTGATCGGTTATGCTTTCCGATGATATTCTACGCCAAACTGTAGCGTTTAAAAGGGTGTGATTACCAATGATAAATTACTCCAGGATTTTTTTGCTGCCCATATTTTATTATGTAGTTGATTATAGAAGCCATTTAAATAAAAATGAGACTAATTAAATTTTGTGTTTCATAGAGTTCTGTTTCAGCTTAAGTTTTTAAACTCTTTTTTTTTTGGAAATCTTAATAAAAAATCAAGAAAATTCATATTAATTGTTGTTTTTTTGGGGAAATCAATAAATCAATTTAATTTAGTTGGAGCTTTAGAGCTAAAATAAAGTTAAAAGAGTTTTCTTCATTAAACGAGTTCACTTATCATATTGAATCGTATTTTTCTCTAGGCGTAGAGTTCCAAAATTCATATCAATAAAAACAACGTTTGATCTCCCTAAAAAACATATTTTTCTTAATTAATAGAAAATTGTTTTTCTTTAAAAAAAAAGAGTCCCACTTTAAATAAATTAAATAAATAAAAAGCTTTTATTTAACGACTATAACCCAATATCGTCTGAAATAATATTCACATATTTCGCTTTTCACATTTTCCAAATTAAAATTTATTTAATAATTTCATTGGAATTTCCATTTAAATGTCGTGTCAATTCAATAAAAAACTCATCGACCTCATATCGTGTTTCATCTTAAGATTAAGATTAAATCTCCTTTAGATTATTTCTTTTTCATACCATCTTGCAGTAAATCTGGGTTATATTTGCCATTCTACATACGATATGTAGATTGCACTTGGCCCCTTTTTTTAATAGTGCCAAATTGCCCCACTAACAAGTTGAAAGTAATGCGGTCAAATCACTGTGAAAATACAATATTGAAAAAAACGCCTACAACTCAGCAAACACAAACTTCTACAAAACTCGAATTATTAGAAATTTCATTAATACCTGCGACTAGATTTTCGACATACAATTTACATACTGACATTAGAAGGCGACATGTAAATGTGAGGTGCGGTGAGGCCATAATGCAATACACTCACATACCGGGTGGTGCTTTTGTTGAATCTTGCAATTTTTCGTCGTTAGAAGTTACAAAGGAATCAAATCATAATGAATATAACGTGATATTTTGCAATTAATGCCACAATGTGTCTAAAATAATAACAAGATAAAGTGGTTGTTGCTACAACTATTTTTGCAATATCATCAGCAGCTTCCAACAACAGCAACAACAACAAAATCACAATCATCTCCATCGTATTCATGATCACATACACACAGTTCCAACTGTGAGTTTAGTATAAAAGACCACGTCATTTTTATGATTATAAAGCTTGGAATCAACGTGATTGTTGTTAGACTAGATTTGATTGCCACAAAACACAACTGCTGGAGCAATCAGAAATGGTGGCAGTTTGATATTTAAGATACACTTCAAGATTACATCACCTTGAAACCAGGCAACCGACCAAGACTGCAACCACACATACACCTATATATTTACTTAAGTATATATTACAGCATTATAAATTTCAAACTTTTTTTTAAAGTTCTCTTTCATACAGACAAACAAGTAGCACTTGCTGCAAATTTGAGTACTGAATTGCGGGCATTCACTCACATGCTGCAGTGACGAAACAGGACTTTGTTAGATTTTTGTATGTATTCTTTATGAGAATGGCATATAACTAAACAATGCGAAAGTCTACATAAAGATAATTGTAGCTTTCTTTATGCGGCATATTAATCATAAGAAAAACTTATTTGTATCTGAACGATGAGGATCATCAGCATCAGCATCATCATCATCATTTGGTCGATCGGTCGGTATGATGATGTTAGCAGTCTGTAATCATGTTGTAACCAAAAATGATTAATAAATGATTGCACAATTTTATTTGCACTATTTTATTGAATTACAAAAACAAACGGCATATTTAATTGAGAAGAGGGTTTGCAAAAATGTTATAGTTTAAGTCATAGAACTACATATTTTAAAGCACAATTATAAATACTAGTGTTTGCCTAGCGCTCGAAATTCGACCATAATTTTTGATGCATTAATGAAGAAAACATTCAAAAAAGTTTGTATGAACTTACATGTTTCAAGTATTTATTTTTTTTTCGTCTTAGTGGATTGATTGACCGGGGGGAACACCGTCGATCCACATATCATCTTCCATTCATGGCCGTGAATGTTTCATTTAGTTTTGTAACCTCAATAACATAAAGAAATCAGAAAATACCAATTGAAAATAAAGAAAAGTAGCAAAGAGTCTTCCAATCTCTCTGGACTCGACATGCATTATGTTTCTAGGTTTAAAAGTACCAGTTAAAGAACAAAAAAGTAGCAACAAGAACCCTTTTAGAGATTCTCATTTACTTAGTATGTACATTAGAGTGGCCATAGTGGAAATTTTTTTGAAAAGTTAAATTTTTCGCACTGAAAAATATGAGGTTGGGGATAAAATAATTATGCATATTTTATTTTTTTTTTTTTATTTAATTCCGAGTACCTCCGGGTTGAGCCCAAACTTTTATTACATTACCCATTTATCACTATTTTTGTTCCTGTTTATATTTAAATTACAACAAAATCAGACTTTATGTTCCCAACTGAGTTTCTTCGATACCTTTAATTAGTACCTTTCCAACGAGCCGCAATAGTCTGCAGATAAACTACGGATAATCTTGCCCGGAATACCCTAAAACCAAAGTCCAAAAAAAAATGAATTTTTTAATTTTTTTTATTGCTGATAATATTTTACTAATGAAGATTTCTTGTGGAATGAAAAGTTTTTTCTATAGTGCTCCACAATTTGAAGCAAATACTGCTTATCCTCTTCGTCGTATGTCAATGCCCGATTGAAATCTGTAATTAGTTTTATTGCTCTTTCTGCCGGGTCATTTACAACGGTTAAGTGTTGGCATATTCATTTTGCGGTGCAGTATTCTTCTTGGTCCTTCCAAATTGATGGATCCAATTCAAAAAATGTTACATCGATTTCTAAACGATGGATAAAACGCTTGGTGCGAGGAGTAACGAAAGAACTTAAATCCTTATTTTCAAACGATTTCACTTGTTCCAGCGTTAAGTTTTATCTTTTTGGAATAACTTTGTCATTTTCGTCATCATGATTGCCAAGAGCTTCAACCATTTTCCGCTTCACTTCAATAGATATAATTTCATCGAAAAATCCAAGAGCCACCGCCTCTTCGAATAAATACCATAAATGGTTTTGGATTTTTGACAATCAGGCATTTGAAACATTTAGATCGAAATATGAAATAGCGTCTGTAATGAATTGTAAATCTTGACGCGGTGCAGATACAGCGTTAACGCATCCGAACCAATACGAAACATAAATTCGCGTCAAGAAAATGCAAATGTTTCGAATGCCTTTCAGTTCGAAGGATGTCAACTTGAATTGTTCGCGAAGCAAAACAATCTTATAGCAGTATATAGCTTTGGACATAAACCTTGCATGAATTGTTGCGCCAGGCAAACGCAACTGCGTAAATTTTGGTACTTCCTTACCAAGAAAAATTAGCGAAAGTTGCAACAACTTCTTATAATCGGCTAGCACATAATGAGATTTCAACGCCTCAAGACAAAAGTTCTTGTGCGTCTTTATTTCGGCACTGCTTCATCCAATACTCTTGAGAGTATTGATATTCATATTTTTCCAGTCTTTTGAAAAACGATTAAAGAGAGTGACTTCTGGTGCGGATATTTTTCCGATATTTAACTCTAACACAGTTTTAATAAGCAATTCGCTGATATGATGGCGACACGGTAGAAAAAGTAAATCGCGACCCAATTTACTTTCAAGCTAATATGCTGAGCCTTTTTCAATACCAGTGTTTGTAGATGTTGTGTCAAAAGCCACAATTTGCACTAAATTATCAATCTTTCATTTGCGTAGGAATTTTTCAATGCCTTCAGCAATATTTTCACCACAAGATTCTTCAAGTTTTGCAATGCCAAGGAGTTTTTATTCGTTCTCTGCGGCTATAACGAGAGCCAATCGATCAACTTTGTCCTTGCCTTTCATATCTGGAATCATATGCATAATTATTTTTTTCCTCAACCTCATATTTTTCAGTGCGAAAACTGTTGGATTTAACATTTTTAATTTTTTCTATATAACGCTATGGCCAGTCTAATGTACATTGCATGTACAATAATTTAATGTTTCTAGGTATAATACTAATGAAAACTTAAAAGGTACCAGTTGAAGAACAAAAAAGTACCAAAAAATTGCCTTTTTATATTCTCACCCACTCAGGACGTGGCATTACTAATTTTTTGTGTCAAATGGCAATATTAATGCAAACGAAAAAGTACCAAAATTTCCCCTTTACTGATTCTTAGTAACTCAGAACCCTGCTTGTTTAATTTTATGTTTCTAGTTCCAATACACAGTGCAACACGAACAAAAATAACCATATACGGACAAAACTACGTCATAAAAGACAAAAAAAAAGACCCGTGTCTCCCAGTTTTGCCCAAAGACATGTACTTTTTTTTTATTGGCCCCAAATATTTGGGGCTTCAGTGTCATTTTTGATTATTTATTGGTGCTTCGGTTTCAAGCTTGTAAGCAGCGATGTTGCATGTGTCGAACCGAAAACCTTCCATTCTGCTAGCAATTATTGGTATTAGCATGAAAGAAAGCTATGAAACATTGAAAGATATACTGAAAAAAATCAAATACAACGAAAATAAATGGAAGATTTGCTGTGATTTGAAGGTCGCCAAAATTTTGCAAGGGATCATCGATAAGGGTTGCTTAACAAAATTCCTTTGTTTTCTTTGTAATTGGGATTCGCGCTCGCCTTTCAATCATAAAAAAAGTGCATGAGTTTGGGCAAACCTGGGAGACACTGGTCTTTTATTTTTTGGTCTTTTATCACGTAGTGGTGTTCGTATAAGGTTATTTTGCCATGACTTAAAAAATTACACACAGTGTTATTAACAAAAATTCAAAAAGTACCTGTAATGGAACAAAAAAGTACCAACAGTTTATTACAACATTATTAAAAATAATAATGGAAAATTTTGTATACGACCGATAAAAGCCTACCTTTAGCTAGCGGTTGTGGGCCTACGTCTCCTGAAAACACGTATTTAAGTCAGCGGTTTAAAATATTTTGTTTGAAGAAGTAACAAAAAAACAGCAGAGCGGAATCTAATAAGGGTTTTTGCAATTGTAGTTTAAAACAATGCGAGAAGAGAGAGAGAGAGAGAGAAAATTTTAAAGGATATGTGTGCGTCTACGTAGCGAAATCATACTACGAGTTTTCAAGTCGAGAGGCGCGGATTAGGATTTTGTTTTAGACCCATGGTTTCTTCGGAGAATTTTCTTAGAATTTTATGTAGATTACGTTTTTGCTATACGATTTAAAAAAAAAAATCGACCCGCCCTAATATACATATATAAGAATGTAGGGCTTGGTCAGGCTTTGTTGGTACGAATATGAAAAAAATATTTATTTTCTTGTGCACTTAAAACATCATGGGAGTTCGTATAAAATAAGGAGGGTCTGTCGATACTCTCTGGGTAAAATATTAAAAGAAGGTTCAAAAATGCCTTTCTAGGACCAAGTATTCGCTTAAGGGTTTTATAACCAGTATCAGGTTTAGAAAAAGGATGTTTTAAAAAACAATTTTAAAAAAAAATTTAAAAAAAATTGCAATAATTCTGACAATTCTAACAGTTTCGCAAGATCACCTCAATAAGTTGTAGCGCAACTTAAAACACTGCATACATTCCATATTTTCTGCAATCGCAAGGACGTTTTGCCACGACACATAATCTTCCATTATAAAATCTTTAAAAAAATCAACAATATTCTACTCCAGATTTTCCACACAGACATCGAAAAAACTAATAACAAAGAGAATAATAAAGCACCTCAAAATGCAGTAATAAAATCTTGTCCATGTGCCAAATGTTACACATGCAACAAATCATGTTCTTCTAGCATCAATGCTCGTTGTAGTTGCAGTTGTTTACATTCGTACAGCTGCCCAGTTTTTACAACAAGTTTTGAATGTTAAATCATGTTCGAAAAACAATAATTAAATACTTCTTTTCCCCAACTTCTCCCGTGCTCATATCAGAAGATCTACAAAAAAAAATTTTTTGATGCCTCATTGGATTGGCCACAGTGAATGTTGTTTGTTAGAGTGTGTCTGTTTTGCTGGTCAGTTTTAAATGTGTGAAATTGTTTCATAATCGAACAAATTTTTATATTTGTTGAGTAATTAGATGGTTTGTTTCGTTAAACGGAACAAAGAAAAATTAAGTGACGAAAGATTTTTATCAATAGAAAATTAAAGACTTGAGAATACTGTAAGGACGAGTTTTGTTTTTTTTGTAATAAATCAATAGCACGTGGCTATAATTATTTTTTATTGATAAATTAAAGAGACTAAACATAGGGAGAAGAAGAAGAAAAATAAGGAAGGTTTTTCCGTTTTAGTTTTAGGGTTGAAAATAAAATAAGAGATTTTAGTTTTAACTTACATAAGTAAATGTAAAATGCATTTAGGTTAGAAAGAATGATGATCCTTCATATTTACGTAATTGTGTGCTTATAGAAATATTTTTTAGGATCCAGATCTAATTCTTCAACATTAGTTTCTTTGCGTTAATTAAAATGGGTAAGTTTTAACAAGATTCTAAACTTAATATCAATTTAATACTGAATAAGGCTCAAAATGCTTAACGTGATTTAAGAAAAATTCCATAATTCATGTGTGTTCAGGGGATTCCACAAATCTTAAAGAAATTTTTATACTAAAATGGTTAGCATATTATTTTTGGCTCTGTATAATCTTACACAAAAAAAATGTATGCCTTAATATACCAAGCAACGGTTCTGATTGGTTTAAGTTTGGCCTTATCCCACACTTATCTTGGCGCACCATTTATCCCAATTGCGGACATGGAGCTCCTCGTGCTGCTACCTGGAGAGGTACCTTCAACATCCGTTGAATATTGGGAGCTAATATGTGACGTGCGTTTATTCATAAGGACGATAAAAACATGGGTTACAGTCTCGGGCTTGTAACCCATCTCTGCAAAACAGGTAACTACTATGAAAAAACAAAATATATTGAAAACTGCTTCCCTATTACAACGACCCCCACCAAACGTTTAACCATTATGTGCGCGGCAAAAAACACCAATTATAGCGCGACAAGGTACCCGGCTACCTAAAGGGTGGTTAACTTTAAAGGGCCTATGTTGATTTTGAATAAAACACAAATTATTTAGGAAATTGATGTCATTTCTTTTTATTATGGTTGTATAAATTAGCATGGTTCAATTATGTATGGAACAACAACACCTTTTCTTTCAAATAACCCCAAAGAAAGAAGTCCAGCGTTGTCAAATCACATAATCTTGGTGGCAAATTGACGTGAGATAACACGGCCAATGAATTTGTCATGGTAGCGAACACCATTCACAGTAACTGGGCAGGCAAGCCCCATTTTGGAAAATACACGGCCCGATGATGGCGTCAGCTCATCAATCGCACCAAACAGTCACTCTTTGTGGGTGCATTGGTTTTTCGGCAATCACTCTTTGCTTATCATTCGCCCAAATGCGGAAATTCTGCTTATTGACGAATCCACTGAGGTGAAAATGTGCCTCATCACTGAAGATGATTGTCTTCGAAAATGAATCATCCACTGTTGCCATTTCTTGCCACTATTCTGGCCATTGACGACTTTTGGAATGGTCAAGAGGCTTTAGTTCTTGAGTCAATTGCACCTTGTAAGCGTGTATATCCAAGTCTTTATGCATAATGTTCATCAACGACGAGCGTGAGAGGAGCAATTGTTGGGCACGATGACGAGTTGAGGTGGACCGTTCATCAGCCACACTATCGCGACTGGTGTTTTCACATCTCCTACAGGCCCGGTTTGCTCAAATTGTTGCACGATTTTTCCGATTTTACAAATTTGGACGATTAAATTCCCGAAAAAATCACGAAGTGCACGATATTTATTTTGATTTGAACGCTTGTTTTCATAATAAGCCTGAATAACTCTTACGCGTTGCTCGATTGTGTATCTTTCCATGGTTCAAATTGAGTTGGTCTGAAATTAAGAAATGACAAATAAAAAAACTTGACGTTTAGGAGTGGTTCACATTCAACGTCGGCCATTAAATATTAACCACCCGTTATATGGACGATGTGTGGAAAACAAGCATTTTTATATTAAATATCTTGTTAAAACGCTGTAAAATTTTAATGGGTTGGGCAAACGATACTAAGGCTGAGTTCCAAAATGTTGTCTGCAAAGCAACTGTCTTTTTTAAATGCATGCTACAATCAAACCGTGCAGATTATTATGCTTACATAATAAGAAAGCTGTGCATCACTTGACTTAATGATACTTTTTTAACTTGTGCTGCAATGTATTATGATGTTTTGGAACTCAGCCTTAATAACTTACTTGGATGCTAATTCAAGCAGTTGTTGGACTCGACCTGCTTAAAAAACTTTCTCCATGCGGTTCAGTATTTTGTACGTTGCCACCAGTTTGATTCCCAGTTTTTAATTTATTTATTTTTTTTTTTAATTTCCTAAGCTAATCCCGCGAAGGTCTATGCTTGTCTTCAGGAAAGAAACCAAAGTCTCTGGCGGGAATCGATCCCGCAACCTCGGCGATAATAGACTAGCTCGCTACCAGCCAGCCTACCGCGGAACTTATTTTAAGGTATTGCCCATTAACACTTTCTTTAATATAGATTCTCTGATGTCTAATGTCTCTTATTTTGGGGTAACTGTTTTCATCTTTCCGCTTTGTCCCAGCCATCGCAATCGTTGTATCATTATCTTTTACGTTCACAGTGGTGTAGATCTCATACAGCTCTTCGTCGACGCATATGGATCCATAAATTTTACTAATATTTTTTCTCTCTCAAAAATGCCTAATGAATATTGAACCCAATTTTTATTATACATTACGCAGATGTTTTAAAAATAAAACCTCCTCCTATAACTGCCAAAATATTTTTGATTCAAATTTTTTTACCTGGAGTAACATAATTTTCCTTAATAGCAATGTTGTGAAGTACTGCTAGTGCGGTAATCAATGTTTTTCCTTTTGCCAGATTGAACGTCAAACTATCTAAGAAGCAGTGAAATCGTTGCTTCCAAGCCCCGAAACAACGTTTAACAGAGTTTCTAGTGCCTATCTGTGCAGCATTATATTTGTTCTCCTTTTCTTTTCGTTCTGTGGTTTGGATAGTGGTGTGAATAAATAAGTCTGCAGCTTGTAGCCTGCGTCTCCCAACAAAATACCTTTGCACTTTCCGCTATTAAACCGCTGTTTGATAGATCACTCATTTAAAATACGGCAGTCATGAGTGGTAAATTATTTAATTATTATGTATTTCTGAAACATAATTTACCTGAACATTCAGGGATAAGTAATCCTTTCTGTTTATATAATATTGGGCTAAATTCCCGCCGGTTTTTTGTATACGTTTGTGCGTACCAATAGTGCCTTAAGGATTGATATTTGACTATTGACGTCAGCAGTCGTCGATGGCTGCGAGTGTAAGACGGCAAATCCATCTGAGGAGATCGAGTGGTTGCGATTGAAACATGTCATGGTAACCAGCCGCCTGGGTTCGAATCTCAGGTCAGTCAAGAATGAATGATTATCAATAACAATTTTAATTAATTTTCATGTTGTAAAATTCCTTTCTTTATAAAATTATAAATTTGATAATTTGGAATTTGTAACAATAATACTTTAACAATTAACTTCTATTCAACCCCAACATCGCAATGCTACCAAAACTTGCAAGTCGAATGAAGTTCCGCAGCCTCTTCTATCTAATTTCTGGCCTAACCATTCTAATAATTTTTTTATTTACTATGTATTTGAGACATTTTAAAATATAAGTGTAATAAATAGTAAAAAAAGGTTTGTATTATATAAAATAATTCTTAATAGCTTTTTATATTTTATGCAGAAAGTTATAACGACTTTAAGTTTCAATAGAAAACATATCTCGCGACCCACGTAATTTTTAACAAAAAAATTTATCGAGCAGTTTATATTTATTTAAAATTAATCCAAACATTAGTTGTCGTTATTCTAGAAAAAAAATTTGTATGTGAATTAAACTTTTTTATTAAAATAAATAAGAAATGAAAATTTTTATGTTATTCGAATGTGTATTCTAAGTCAAATTAAAATACTCAAAACTTTTATACTCTAATAGTCTTATGGCCGTTTTCTCATTACGATTATCTTTTTTCCCAACGAAAAACTGCACATTAATAAAATTTTGTTTTCTCACTGTCTCATTTGCTTCTATTCTGTCGCAAAGCTAACCAGCACTCATCTGCCAATTATTCATTTTCCTTTTATTTGTCGTACAGATAAATACAATCAGCTGACTCCCAACTTTAACATGTATTTTGAGAGGTGTTGCCAACTGAAAACAATGTTTTTTGTCGGTATATTGAGAAACCCAAAATCTTTATCGGACAGTTTATCGGTCTAATAAATTTTAATGTTGACATTAGGTAACATACAGTTTGTCGATACTTTAAAAAAAGGTCATAATTCCTTCAATATCTTTCAGGAATATTTTCTATGCACTATCAGCATTTTCGTTTGTATATTTCACCATGAGAAATAAATTCCCAGATTCTATTTGTTAAATGAGAAATGTTTAATTTTTCACGCAAATTAAAATTTTATTTTAAAAAACATTGAAATGTCACTTATTAAACGATAAAAGTAGGCTAGGTTAGGTTAGGTAAGGTTAGGTTAGGTTAGATTAGGTTCCATTGGTAGCCGTGATCAAGCACAGCTCACTTGGGTCCACAAATAAGTTCCCGTTTTGCTACAATATCACACCGTCTTCCATGGGTTCTGTGTTAGCTGGCTGCTAGTGGTCCCACGCAGCTACCCGGTCGATTCAATATCAGAGAAACAAGTTTTGTCCCCAAGTGCTCGTCGACCAAACATTTCAAGTCTTAAATCTCCGTATGCCGGACAATTGCAGATAATATGTTCCGTTGACTCTTCCTCCACCTCGTCACCGCAACTTCTACATAAGTCATTATAACGGAGTACCAGCCTCTGGGTGTGCCTTCCAGTGGGCCAGTGGCCAGTTATACCCGCAAATAGGTTCTTCAGGTGATGTCTGGACAGCCGTGTTCTCCGCCGTGTTTTTTCCTGGTTTCCCCACAGGTAGTTTCATCGTGCCCCCTCTGACTGACAATAAGGTGAAACTTATGCGTTATATGTTGCTTACTCCTTGACAGCGAAACCCCTACATTATATGTTTAACTGTCTCTATTAAAGGTGGTCTCTGCATACACCAACGAATCCGCCATGCAGTTTCCCTATATGTCCCCATGTCCGGGGATCCAAATAAGGGGGACCAATGTATGTCTCGCTATCTCCTCCAGAGACATCCGGCATTCTCAAACAATTATCGATGTGATGAACACATCCTCCAAGGATCTTATGGCCGCCTTGCTATCGGTAATAATGTGAATATCCCTTCCAGATATTTCACCGTACCGCGCACGTCTCGCGGCTTTGTGGATGGCCGTTATCTCGTCCTGGATGACACTACAGTGGTCCGGAGCCTTGTAGGAATGCTTCAGTTCAGCTACTCGAAAACGTGTTGGATGGCTCTTCATCTTGAATGCCGGCCACCAAACAGCTGCCTCGTAGAATAGAAGTGGTTTAATGACACACTCGTATAGCCAGCATACATAACTCGTTAATTCCCAAGTTTAGGCAAATGTCCCTTTTGCAGCAATATAATGCTGTTGCCGCCTTAGTAGTCCTGGAAATGGTGTTCATCCTTTAGCTTAGTTTGCTGTTCAATATTAGCATAAGATACTTGGCGCTGTCCGACAGTTCCTGTGAGATCCCCTTTATCCTCGGGGTATCAAATTTGGGAACTTTGTACCTCCTTGTGAAAAGTTGCAGTTCTGTTTTGGCAGGATTCTTATCCAGTCCACGTTCCTGGCACCATTTTGTTAGGACGTCTAAAGCGGACTCAATATATTCAAACAATAGTCTGGGATCTTTACCCATAGCCACAAATGCAACGTCATTCGCATACGCAACCGTTCTACAGCACGTCCTTTCCATTACCCTGAGTAGGGTATTTATATTCACCACCTTGCGGGGTGCCCCTAGTCGCAGCCTTGGAAATGTTCGAGGCGCCCAAGTTGGATTCGATACGCCTGAAGTGCAAGATACTGCTGACAAATTTAATGATCGCTGGGTCGATTTCCAAAAGTCTCATAGCGTTAATAACCGATTCAGGTGTTACGTTGTTGAAAGCTCCCTCAATATCCAGGATTGCATCTAAAGCAAATTCCTTTGGTGCAGGGATCTCTCTATGTGGTCCACCAATGAGTGAAGCGCAGTTTCAGTTGACCTTCCCTTCGTGTAGGCGTGCTTAGCCAGTGTCAAGAAGCTTTGTCCTAACAATGATCTAATATCTGTGGTCTTCATGGGCAACCACGTATGTCCATTTTTTCGATTTTGAAATGTTGATGCCATTTTGGTTAATATTAAACGCTCTTTGCATGGTTCTAAAAATTTTTGAAAACACATAGACCCATTCCCATTTTTTAACTCAATTACAAAGTTCAAAAGGTGCAATACCTGGCCCATAGTTTGATCTAGAATTGTTTTTTAAGCTCTCCTAAAATATTTTATTTTAAGACATACGCGGTTGCCCATGAAACCCACAGATATGATATCCAAAATCCTCTCCAGTGTTTTCAGTAGAAAAGAGGATGGACTAATTGGTCTAAAGTCTTTAGCCATAGTGTGAGATGTCTTCCCTCCCTTGGGGATGAAGACGATCTTATATGCTGTCCAAGTTGATGGGACATGTGAGAGGCTCAGGCAGGCTCTAAATATTGCCAAGAGCCATGGAATCAATATTCCCATATTTTTGGATATTCGCTGGGATAATGCCATCCGGGCCTAGAGATTTAAAGGCATGGAAGCTTTTGACCGCTCTTTCCACACGATGGCGAGTTATAGGAATATTAGTTGTATCCTCCCTAAGTAGGCACATCATCAGTGAAACCTGGGAAGTGTTTAAAGTAGGGCAAAACCTACAATTCATATTTCAAATTTATGAAATGCTTATTAAACGTTTATTATTATATTGAACAGTAATAAATACTCTTTTTTCGACTTTTGCTTATTAATGACTTATAAAGCTGCATTGAAGCGCTTATGAATTAGACTGATAAGATTTTTACACATTTCTATTGTTTTTATTTTCTTTAAGTTCCTGTTTTTATATTTCATAAAATAAATTGTTTACATTGATATTTTATATATAAAGACTATCTATCAATGTACCTTCGTGAGCATTAAAGGGTGAAAATACAAAATTTTTTTAAGTTATTAGTTTTCATAAAGTTTCAGTTGCTCAAACTATCAACTTCTATTAGAAAATTTGGGTTGAAAACGTCAAAGGTTCCCCTGTTGCTAACATTAGGGTTAAAGATCCACGACACTACGAAGCAGATATGTAAGGGAGAATATTAAAGAACAATCGTAACAACAAAAAGTCAGTGTATAAAGCTGATCGCAACCCACACCAGATTTTATATGCGTTCAAGAAAGGATTTTTATGTCAAAAGTGTACTGCTTCAAAGTGGGAGCTCGCCATATAAAATTCAAGCGAAACTTTTACATTCATTCCTTTTATTGGAAGGTGGATTGTAAATATAAGAAATAAAAAAATAAATGTAAGAAGAGATAAACTTTTTTTATTTTTGTTTATTGTTGGTATTTAGTTTAAGCTTTGCTTATATCGTTGCAAATAAAATTTGAGTGTTTTGTAATTCTCATTCACTCCACAGAATTATTCGCATATATGATATTTCTTGCTTTCCAAAGTTTTTGGGAAAACATTTCCTAATGATCTGGCCTAAGCAACCAGTGAAATGCCGATAGAACTAGCGTATCCTCCAACAATAAATTTCAGTGTATTTATTAAGAATGAAAATTGGCAATTAGGCACGACAAACAAAATCTTATGAATTATCTTAGATATTACAAAACTTTCTTCGTAAGTGGCGCTGTCGTAGTCGAATATCAGTCGTTTTAAAAAATTGTTTTTACGATTGTTGGAAACGTTACAAATACGACAAACTTTATATGTGTTTCACATTGTCATTGTCGTTAATTTGAATTTATGGCGACAAAAATTACAAACGACTACGACTTTGACCACGAGAACGCCTCTCGTAATAATGTCGATTATGAAATATTTTTTTTTTTTAAATTTTATTAACAAATGTAAAGCAACCATTAATCTCACTTCAAATGATTCTTATCTTTTTTATATAAATTAAATGTTTTGATAGAAGTCTTTTTTTCAAATAAAACGTGAATTCTTTTTGAAATTTTCTTTAACATTTTCTACTGCAGCCCTGACTTCCTGCAACTCTTTTCGTTTGTTGCATGTTACATTTAAGCAGATATTTGTTGGATAATAATATTTTAAAACCAATACTCAACTTGATCATCTCAATTTATGATTAATAAAATATTATGCAAAATTTTTTGTTGTACTTAAGTCAGTTAACTATTTATATGAAATGATTGAAATCATCATGATGTAGTTAGTCAGTCGTACAAAAACTATTACAGTTTAAATCATACGGTTGCATGTTTTCATCTTAGCAAACCTGCAATTACCGAAAAATGGCAAAGAAAAAAATCATCTAACAAATATGGATGTTAGAAAATATTAGAAGAAATGAACAACTACAGCAATAACAAGAATATTTGTAAGATCTATTTAAGGTTCATATAGTACTAAAGTCCGCCAAAATGGCTTTTTTCTTTTTTAAGAGTTTGCGGATTTTCTATTTTAGAGTTGGAGTTCTAATCTTTAAAACACGCACATGTCTAAAAAGGTTAGAAAAACAAAGTTAGCCGCTATATTGGATTTTTTTTGTTAAATATTTAAAAACTTCTATTTATTTATTTTTCATTTTTCATTTTTTGTTTTTGTTTTTTGCCATGTTTTAGCTTGAATTTTGGCATATCGCAGAAAAAATTGTTATTGGTCTGGAGTATTTGGTTTTTAGTCAAAGGCGTTTTATTTTATATCTAAACTTACAATAGAAAAACAAACTTAACTAAACTAAAGACTACAATAGCTTAAGAAATGCATTCATTCATTCGTAAGAGAAAAAAATTCTCTGCGAGTCTATTTTAAACATTTCATACAGATCTTTAATCTGTAATTTAGCCATAAGCCAAAATAAGTAAAATAAAAGAACAATAAAAAGTTAAACTTTTTTTTAATTTTTTTTTTTTTTTTGTTATTCCTAATCCTCTGTTTATGTTGTAAAAGTAGTAATTTCAATATCGAGTAGAAATTACAAAAAAAAAATCAAAAAGAAATTCATTTGTTAAACATACAGAACCAGCCAAAAATGCCTTCAAATGCCAGTCACTGTTCGTTCATTTGTTCAAAGGCATTATTTGGATAAAAAATAAAATAACAAAATAATTTTTTTTTTTTTAATAGTTTTTGTTTTGTATTGGCGGTATCGAGGTGCTGACTGACCGCTTGGCTGGATGTCTGGTTGGAATGGTGGCTTAAACGGTGGTAATGCTAATGTTAATAGAAATAAAACGGTAAATCAACGCCTTTTATAGTTTGTTTGACATTTGGGGAATTCAACATTTTAATTAAGAATTGTGAAATGTTTGTTTAGTGTTTTATTTGTTCATGTTTTTTACAGGTAATTTTCCAATAAATATTTAAAATATGTAAGAATTTTATGTAGACAAGTATCTTGGGGTTTTTTTAAATGAATTTTTGCTTAATGAATTGGCGAATATCTATAGGAAGTAGATTTTGTAATTTTAGCAAAAAGGGTATAAAAAGTTTAAGGACTCGATTGTTAAAATTTACTTTACTCTATCGAAAATATTTGATGTCAGAGCTTAAAGAATTTTTTCTTTTCCGTTTTTGTTGTAAACTCTTACCTGACCGCCAAAGACAAACAAATTTAATTAGCAAAACCTAGAAAATTTATTTGGGATCCACTAATCTGCTAAAAAAATTTAATTATATAGGGTGTTTTTTTAAGCAGCATCAGAACGATAATACAAAAACGATAATACAATATAGCAAAATTGTTGGAATAAAACTTGTTTTTATAACAATCTGGTAGATAATTTCATGGCATTTATTTTTTTAAATATGATTTCCGACACATCTCAATGGGTTCTCTATCGAGAGTCAACTCAAAATTTACAAATTTTCAGTAGAGGAAATAAAACAGTTTATTTTTTTAATATCTACAATGAAGGTTGATAACAATTATGGCATTGTAAAGAAATACGTTAAGAAGGATACAACTGTAAATGACTTTGTAATTTTTTCAGGTATTTTCGTTAAATAACAAGTTTCTTGAGTTGTTCCCCTTTATGAGAAATGCTATTTCAACTAAAAAGAGACAGCACAAATAGAACAACATCAAATTAAACCGTTGTTATAAAAACTTTAGCACAACTTAAAATATTTAATAAAGAATAAAGAGAATGATGTAAGATTTACTCAAGTGGGTAGATACGACCACTGTGCCTCGATTACTTGCAAAATTTTAAAATTTGTTAACTCCAAAGAACAATTTTGATTTTTAGTTGAACTGTTTATTTTTAATTTTTGATATTCTTTAATTAGGCTTGAGTTCATCAAATTTAATTTTCATTAAATTATTTTCACTGAGTGAAGGAATTTTACAACTTGGAATTTTTTTATTAAAATTTATTGATAATTTTTCTTGGCTGTGCTGGGATTTGAACCCGGGTTGATCTTTACATGTTTCAAGAAACACCACTTTCTATCGTCAGAAGATCTTTGTGTTCTACCCACAATTTGTTAACTCCTTTTAAAGGAACCAGTACGATATCTTCGCCGCGGCTACGGTTTAAATGATCCATTCGATTAGACCAATTTTCGACTGCTTTTTCCAATAAATCTTGTAGAATGGGGTCAATGGTGGCTTACAATCCTTTAAGAGTTGCTGGTTTGTCGGAATAAGCAAATTACTGAACATAATCCTCGAAATAAAGGAATCCAGAGGCGTCAAACCGCACGAACAAGGGGACGGTATACAAAGCCACTTCTGGAAATAAAGTTGATACCAAACTGAGTTTGCAATAAATCGATTATTGAGCGCGCTGTATGGCAATTTGCTTCCTGTAGAAAAAAAATGTAGTTGATGTTTAGCGGATTAATTTGTGGATTAATGTGTGAAACCCGCCCCAAACCGTTGAATTGGATTAAATTCTTATTCGTTAACAGCTTGGGGATTATCTTCGCTCTAAATACGGCAAATTTGCTTATTGAATTGTGAGAACTTCGGGAGCAGATTTATTTTTTCAAAGTAAATTTCCACAATTTGAAATCTTTGTTCTAGCGTTAAACGATGTATGATAACTTGCAAAACCTTACTGAACAGAAATGTCAACACAGTTTGACATTCTCAGCCGTCAAGCCATATTTATTGATATCGAAAGTTCTAATGCAGCTCAAAAACACCCAATTTTACAAATTTTTTTTGTATTTTTTTCCAAATTTGTTATTTATTAACATCTAAAATAAATTCATATAATAAAGTTATGAATTAGCTGCCTCGACCTTCGTCCGTCATAGTACAAAATTGTTTATGAATCATTCAATAACTTAAAATTACTAACGTAGAAGCCGCCTTCGAATAAGGAAACAAAATTAGTCACTTCTACTAGATTTCTGCACCGTAATTGTACTGCCATATATTTTATAAAAAAAAAACAAAATTAATGTAAACAAAATTTATTTTAATTTTTTCAGTAGTGATTTAAATTCATATAATTAATTCATAGATATTGAATTACCACTAAGAATAACGTTAAATGAAATTTTTTTTCAAGTTGAATCAACGTGAATTTCATCTAGAATCAATTAGTTTTGAGTATGAAGTAACAGTGAGAAAAAGCTTCAGAGACAACTTTATTTTAGAATATTTATTAACACTTACTCCAGTGCCAGAGAGAGAAAGAGAAAATATTATTATTAATTTTTTACATGTTCACTCATAATTAAGAGACACCAACAGAACGGCCCAACATTGTTTTCATCATAATTCTGCTTTGAAAATGTGATGTATTTTTTAACTACATCATTTTAATAAAAAGATTACGGGACTTTTACTTCTTTTTATAAATTATTTTAACATTTATTTAACATTTTTTATTAAAAATTAATATGAGACAATGATAATTTAAAATAAAGTTCATACTTTTGCAGAAATTTACTGTGATTTTTAACATTGCGCTATGTTAAATAAACATTGGTATTTTGTTCTGTGTAAATCTGTATTCCAAATTTCTCACAAAGAGAAAAAGTGTAAAAAGTACCAATATTTTTTTCGTATTTTCGTATATAAAAAGTACCCTATATTAAAATCTTGGCCATATACTATCTTTATGCCAAATTTTACAAAAAGAGAAAAAGTACCAAAGGTTAAAGAGTACCAAGACTACCAGCTTTTCCTCATTTAGGCCTTCAGATAGTACACTGTATGTTAATGTTGGCTATAATGTGCATATACTATATCAAATTTATTGAAAGGAGAAACAACACCAATTTCGTCCCCTTTTTACCCTTTAAAAAGTACTAGTCTTTTCCCATAAAAAGCACCCTTTATTTAAATTTTAACCATATGTAATCTCCATACCAAATTAATAAAAAAAAAAGAAAAAGTACTATATTACCAATTTTTTCCCTGATTTTTTTCCTAATAAGTACCCTTTATTTGAATCTGTACCATATGCTATCCGTCTATCGAAATTTATGCAAATCCATTACGCGGGTTTCACGTGATTGAGCCACAAACTAACCAAAAATCCAAACATTCCAACTTTCACATTCAGATTATAAGTAGGATTTCAGACATGTTTAATTAATTTTAAAGAAACGCTTACAAATTCTATGACTTTTAGTGATGCAACTAGGGTTTTTCCTTTTTCCAAAGTCATCTTCCAGACTTTTTAAAAATTCTGCTTTGAAATGGCATTAGTGTCCAGATTATGAAATTCTAGCTTAGCAAATTTTGTATTTTCATCTTGTCTTTCCTCTTCTCCTTGTTATATTTTACAAGTATGTATACATAGTAAGTTCAAGTTAAAAATTGTGAGAATTACAATACAAAACAGAATTGCAACGTACATGAAACTGAATAACCCTCCCCAATCTTCCCAGTCCATTCACCAATAAACCCAAGAATTGCTGCAACAAAAATTTAAAGTCTGGATGATGAGTAAAAAACTAAATAAAAAGAAGCATGGCGACTTGCTAAAACTATTAAAAATTCAAAAACTTAAGAAAATAGTAAAAAAAAAATGCAACTGATAAATAAAATTGATAAAATACCTATAAAATAAGTTGGTACAAATTAAAAGGTAATTTATACGTATATTGATTTTACTGATCCTATTGGCGTCAAAAAAAACCTCTTAAGGCCCGTTTTCACAACTTACCGATAGCTAAAAGTAGAATTTAACCAGCCTTATAAAAAGTGTTTCATTATTAAAACTTTACCTTAACCTTAAGTGAGCGATAAAGTAAATTAAGGTTAATTCAATCTGGTAGGTTAAAGTAAAGTGGTAATAAAACCCTACCTTTAGCTATCGGTAAGTTTTGAAAACGGTCCTAAATGTCTTTGGATAAACTTTATTGTATATATTTTTGTTTTATGAAATGTACTAAAGTATCTAAATTTATTTAGCTGACGCATACTAGCCAGTAAGAAATATTAGTTTCATTGGCGAACTAAGTAAATAAATAAATAGAAACTGGGAATTTATTTCTCATGTTGAGCGACATTTTATTATACAAATTTTCATATTATTCGAATGTGTATTCTAAGTCAAATTATAATCCTCAAAAGCTTTTATACTTTAATAGTCTTATTATAATAATATAAAAATTTGTAAATAATAAATAAAATTACTTTCTTTGTGGCTAATCGAATGGTCTTTCGTCAAATTTTTTTTTAAATCAGGCTCAATTTAATCAAATTCAATTTTCATTAAATTATTTTAATAAAAGGAGGAATATAACAACATAAAATTATTCAAAATTGATCAAAAATTTTTTTTCTTGACTGAACGGGGTGTTGAACTCCGGTCGATTAAAAGGTCAAGCATACAGTCAAAGCCCGGTATAACGAATACGCAGTTTAACGAATATCCGATATAACGAATGGCCAAATTTTTACATTAACTACCTTATATAGCGAATTGCAAAAAAAAAATAATCCCGATTTAACGAATGACAAAGCAAAATAAAAAAATCATAACAGAACCGTTAGATTTTTGTGTGTGTTTTTGGCTTCTTTGCTTTGTATTTAAAGAACACGTGTGATGTGTTGCTTTTTTCGTTAAAGTTTTAGTAGTTTTGTTTGGTTCATTACGAAAACGAGATTTCAAATCGAAAAAGAATCTCTTTTGATAAAAAATTAAAGATTTCAGTAATATCCAAGTGAAAATATTAATTAAAGTTTTATTTCTACACTAAATTATAAATTCAATTAAATTTTGATGTTTTTCAAATTGTGGACCACCGTTTTTTATAAAATTTTAAGGTAAAAAATTACTGACCGATATAACGAATATCTCGGTATAACGAAAGGTCTAAACATTATATCATTCGTTAAACCGGGCTTTCACTGTATTTGTAAATCTCTGTTTCTGTGGACCGTTCAGGCAGCTTTGTAATGCAAACTAAATCTCGCTTATGTCAGAAAAACAGAACATAAAGGCACTAGATCTACTAGATTTCGTCGAAATATAAATGGGCTAACTATAAATCGTTGTATTGTTCATACATTAGTATTCTGCTAGAATTAGTTATAAAAAGTTGTAATTTAAAAAAACGTTTTAGTTTTGTAGTACAGTGTTTTTTTAATTCTGTTCCACTGTCTAACGTTGTAAATTTAAATTCTCACAACAAATTTCCAATAAAAGTGTAAAATACAGTCATAACTCGATTTCTATTTGATGGCTCACAATGTGAAATAACAAAAGGCTTAAGAAACATACTACATTGGAAAGTTATAAAATTTACCACCCAAAATTTTTATTACCATAACTGTCATAATAAAAATTAAAAACTAATATTTTTATAAAACAAAAATGTTTTGTTACTTAAAATCGAATTAAAGCATGAATATGACTAATAAATAAAAAAAAAACAAAAGGAAAAGAAAATAATAGTTAAGATCTTAAAGCATCTTAAATGTAGGAGATTTAAGAAAAAATCTATTTTTTATTTACTGCTTAAAATTGAGTTGTAAAAGTGAGGAAAACAATAAACCAGCATTCGTCGCATTTAAACTTTGCTAAGAAAGAAAAGCGTAATAAAAATTTTACATTTTTTAAAAAATCATTATCATCATAAACAAACAATAGTTGGTAAAATTACCCGCTAAAATATTTTTTGTACATAATAAACAATGTAGATAAAACATAAATGTTGTATGAGTTGAAGACAATAACAACAACAACAACAAAAGGTATTTAGGGCTTAAGGTGTAATTAAATTTGTTTTCTTTTTATTTTTCATACTTATGCTCAAGTATTTTTGTTTAACTAGTCGTACATCATCATCATCATGGTCATGAATAGTTTTTATCTTCTTTACTTCCCTGTGAATTTTTGCTAAATAAAATCATGAGCTTTAATAGCAGCATTAGCAGTAGATAAAACTTAAAGAACACACTGTAAAAAATCTATTTGAACCAAAAACAGTTGCAATAACTGACTGAACATAAAAACAGATATAAATCAGTTGCTGTTTGTTTTTTTATTAGGATTGCTTTGTTTTGTTTTTCTATTTCTATTTTTATTCTTTTAGTTCATTGCTGTTGGTTGTATCTCTGTTGTCTTTTTATCACTTAACTAAGATTTAGCAAAATGTTATTTTATCTGTTTAGAAATCATTTGTAATGATTTTTACAGGGAGTCACTGAGTGCTCCGGTTAGAACCCAAAAGACTTTGTTGTTGGAGTGGGGTAAATCTCGAAAATAATCTTTTTTTTTTTGTTTTTGCATTTAACAATATCATGAATGTTAATAGCATTACGAAACTAAACTTGTTGGGACTTGTTGGTACATATTAAATGTAGATTGTTTTACATACTTGTACATTAACATGCATGTAAGTACTTTAATTGTATGCACATACATTTTACGTAGTTACAATTTAAAAATTCCATATTAACTTGAAACAAATTAGGAGGATGCAACAATGTGCACAAGAAATTTACAAGAAGCTTTAATTTGTTTTCAAAAAAAATATTTTTTTCTTTAACAAGGGAACAACAGTGGTGTGTCCAGTAAGGAAAAACATTAAATTTTAAAAATATTTGGTTTTTTTATATTTCATACTCTACGCAACTGCACAGTGGGAGAGTTCGGCTTAAACCATATAACTTTGTTACTTCTTTTCGTAGAGGAATGTAACTTACCAGTGAAGAAATTTTAGGTTTTTGGAAGCAAGAAAATTACATGAGCGCTGATATGTGCGCCGGGTATTACATATTACTAAGAAGCAGCAGAGAAGCGAATACCATTGAAGTGAATTTTTAATTAAAGTCAATTAAAATTATTGAATAACCTCGCATTATCTCTTATTAGTAAGCAGGTTGTAAGTGAATAATTAAAATCATTTGTATTATACAAATTTTCATATTCTTCGAATGTGGATGCTAAGTCAAATTACAATCCTCAAAAGCTTTTATACTTTAATTGTCATATTCCTTCAATATTTTCCAGGAATATTTAGTATTCACTATCAGAATTTCGAACTTGTATATTTCTGTTTAAATTTATATAGTAAAAAATTGTTACTCAACATAAGAAATAAATTCCCATATTCTATTTGTTAAAATCATTTTTTTTTAAGAAAAATTTTACGAACAAAGTTTTAAGTGCTTCTGCTAATTCCTTGCATGGAAGCAGGTTGTATTGCAATGATTTTAAAATATGATTGCGATCATTCCATAAATATAACACAACATAGAAAAAACATTATTTTTATTGCAAAATCAGTCATCAAATTCTTTTCGAGCAGAGAGGAGAAATGTAGTGCTTCCAAGTGTGAGTTCGTCAAAAAAAAAAATCATGCCGCTTGTAAGAAGATATGTAAGAGGGCATTGTGCTTCTCTCCCTTACAAAATTGCTTACCAGTACTGAGTTAGTACGTGGGTATAGTAGCTAAAGGCAGTAGCACTTATGTTTTAAAATTTTGGTCACGCCTATAAATAATGCCCTTTATGCTGTAGTTTCATTTACACCACCATTTGTAATCAAATATGCATTATCAATTTATATTTCATTGTAATTTGTTTAAAGAAAAAAACCTGCTGCATTTTCATAATATTGACTTTTATAATATACCAAAATATGTAACACCAACCCAAACGAAAAATTTGATGAAGCAGCTTGATGTTTGGCCACGGCGCACAGTGCAAAATTTCTTGAGCTTATCGGAACTTAATTATTTAAACCAGTAAACTAGTTCTATTTGTGATTTTTTTAAATTTTTAATAAAAATTAATGTGTTTTTTTTAAGGCTTTTAGTTGCATTTTTTTTTTTAGAAATGATACTAAATTTCGACTGGATTCCCACCACCTTTTTTGTATTTTACAAACTAGCGCACGAACAGGTGCCTTTAAACTGCACAGAGCGTCAGATGTTAGCACTGGTAAGCCTATTTTTTCCAAAACAAAACCAATGATGGCGTCCGATGTCGGTCCTTCCTTCCACTTTTAGAAAATGCAGTTATATGAAATTTGCAAAGTCATTCTGGAAAAAGTTTAATTTAAAAGAAGATCGCAAAATATCGCAGAAGATAGAGGAAAAACATACCTTTAAAATGTTGTGGGTTTTAAGATGGTATTATGCGGTATCACCTTTTAAAGTCTCCAACGAAGTTAAAAAACTAAATTTACTTACTTCTTAAAAATCACTTTTTTAACGAACAAATCACACACGAGTACGAAACGATTTTGCAATTATTTAAATGCCAATAATTGACAATTTTCTCATAAAATAAATTATGTAAAAATCATGGCCTACTGCACTGCCGTTTGTATGTACCACTCTATTAACTGAAACAAATCGAAAATCTTTCTGTATGCAAAAAGTATAATTGAATAAAAAATGCAACTTTCAGGTGTATTTTGGAGTTGTTTCGCAGGGTAAATCCCCAAACCGAGTATGAGGTTTTTGAGGTGGGATATTAATCAACCGCAATAATGAGTAATCTTATGCATTTTATGTTTTTAAAAAATTTAATAAAGTTCCGCTAAACTTCCTGAATTTCGCACTGTGCGGCGTTCAATTTGCGATTTTTAAAATTAGGACGACAAAAATAATAACTTTGCAAATGAAAATGGTAGAATGATGATTTTTTGTAGTACAAGTACTTCTAATTTCTGCCTGAACACGATAACCAGCTAAAGGATTGAGCTGTAAACGGGGTATTGAGTGTATGAGCGTTTCAATAAGGCTTAATGGTATGTAAACAAAATTCTTTTTGTGGGCGTGACACCACCCATATAAAGAGTGGTCCAACCATAATGCACGATTTTAATTGTAAGTCACACATTTACGTAAATTTTTTGTCCCCAACTTAATTTGACTTTATTATTTTTAAAGATTTAAAACTGTTCCTGAATTTCGAGTGCAATTTTTGTTTTTCTTTATTTAATTTTAAAATGTAAGTCGTGGTCCCGTTATAAGTAGGGTTGCGATTTCCATGCAAATGCACGTTTTGTGTCGATAGTCTCAGAACGATGTTGACCAATTATCTCTCCGAATCATTAAATTTGCGTTAAAATGGCATCGATTGATGCATATTTTAGTGAAAATGAATATTTTTGCATATTTTGGTTTTAAATGCATATTTTTGCATATTTGATTGATTTCTTTTTTAATTTCTTCAAAACATTACATAAATTAAAAATTAAGATTTTTCCAATTACAACAAGTATTTTCTAGCAAATAATAAGGAAATAAATAAGGTGGTCGATTATTCGACATTTTTCAGAAACCGGTTTTCCAATATTTCGACTATATAAATCTTACACTTAAATCGGCTCAGGCAAACCAGTTTAGAACGCTTTCTTCCTTTATTTGTCAACCGAAACTCAACAGGGGAAATCAAACCAAAAAGGGAAAATGCAGGAAATTAAATTTCTTTCTTTTACTTTTCCCGCAGCATGTGATAATTTTTGAATTTTATTCAGCTTAGAAATATAATATTATAGGCTCCTTAGTGAATGAGAATCTACAAAATTTAAGATGTTGGTACTTTTCTATTTTTAATCTGGTACTTTTTGAACTTTTGTTAATAAGAATATTTCGGGGGAGATTTTTGGAACTTGTTTTACTTTTTTACTTCGATTTAGACATTGAAATATAAAAATAAACATACAATGTCCTGAATTGATGAGAATCTATAATAGGAAACTTTTTGAAACTGTTTTTGTTTTTCAATTGATATTTTCTGATATTTTTATATAAAAATTAAAAAATTAAATTAACTCAAGTTAAATTAAATTTAAATAAACTTAACGTGTAAAAGCCATATAGAGGCAAAATTGACTCAAATGAAACTAAAAGCCATCCAAATTCATTGGCTGATTGAAAGAAACTCTGTCCTTAGTCTAGACTGCAAACTTATACTTTACAAATCCATCCTAAAGCCAATCTGGTGCTTTGGTATACAGTTATGGGACACTGCCTTGGCCTCTAATATCGAAAAAATTCATAGGTGCCAAAATTAACTTCTTCGAATTATCACAGATATGTTAAAAACTCAAATACTCACAAGGATCTCAATGTTCCATTAGTTACAGCTATGATTACGAAATATGCAATAAACTACTTAAAAAGGCTCGAATTGCATCCGAACTAGGGTGATCGATCGAATAGTATTCGACCGGTTTTAACCGGTTATTTTAGTTTTGCCCAAGTCGAATATTTTTAAATTTCCATTTTTCGAATATCGAATAAACCGGTTATTTTAGTAAAATAAACCGGTTACTTTAGTAATGTGTAATTTATATACGTTTTCCTTACTTTTGTTAAAAATGTACCCGTAATTTAAGTATTTTTCTAATTGAATATTAAGCAAACTTAAACTTTTTATAAAAAATGTCAAAACAAAATGAAACAAAACAAAAGTCAACAAAAACATTATGAGCAATGTAAATACAAATCACTTATATAAGCGTGTGTTCTTGTAACAAAAACCAAAAACAATATAAAGTACTACAAAAAAAGTTCAGCTTAAAAATACTATATATGTATATCTCTATAAAGATGTCATCTCTGGTGATATTTCGAACTGACTTAAAAGAAAATTGTGCTTAAACGGCCCTAAAATGATAAGTTACAACAGTTCGTTAACGTCACGACTCATTAATCACTTTTAATTAGTCTACAAGCTTGACATAAATAAACGCCAAGTAAAACTTGACCCTGTTCCAAGTGTTTTATAGAGACTGCAAATAATACTTTGCTAAAATATGCTGGCAATAATGAATGAAAAACTCTTAAGTAGCTTAAAACAAGAACATACCGGCGGAATCAACGATATGGGAAAATTCATCAGTTTTATTTATTAAAACACCAAGAACTTAAAATAAAATTGAAGGAATCCAAAATGTCCTGGAAGGGTCTAAATTGTGAACATACCTTTAGTCATATCTATGTATTGAGGCCCTATGCTTCTTATGGGATCGACGGGAACTTATATGTATTCGTGAACTGTTTTGTTTTTATTCTAATTAACTTTTTATTACAAAAACTAATTTGATTTTTGTATTTTTATGTATTCGAATTAAAACCGGTTAACCGGTTATTTTTAAAATGCTTAACCGAAAACCGGGTTTATTATATTAGCAACTGTTCGGAATATTCGAAAACCGGTTATTGAAAAATGTCGAATAATCGATCACCCTAATCCGAACCCACTAGCTCGAAATATTTTTAAAGATAGCGGCCACACTCACTTAAGGAGAAGAGACAAACACCTATATTTATAAGTGAACAGAACCCGTTATGAAGAACATTTTTGTCTGGCACTGGCATGACCTAAAATAAAGTATTAGGATAAGATTTGATTAATTATTGTTAGTTTATATTTAATATATAAAGATTCAATCCATAAATGATGGAAAACAAATGGAAGATGACATATGATTCGGTGGTTGGTCCCTCGCTAATTCGATCCACTAAGACGGAAAAAATAAATGCTCGAAACATGTAAGTTCATACATACTCAGATGTACTATGTTTTCTTCAGATTTACATATATATGAATGGTAAAATTTCGACCATTAGGAAAACACTAGTTTGAATAAAACAACCAGATAAATTGCAATATACGGCTGTGTCGAATTTTATTTACTGTAAACAATTGTATTGAAAATCGCACCAAAACCTTAAGTTCAAGTATGAGGACCAAGTGAAACAACGGACCGAGATCTTTATATAATATTTCTCATATAGAATAAAAATATGGACCAAATTCGATCGCCCTAGCACAAATGAACGCTTTTGTGCCAAATTTTGGATGGAAAAAAAGTAATTTGTGTATCGCTTTTAGGAGAGAAGGCAAGAGATAATGCCAGTTTTTGCCTCTCTCTCCTAAAAACTCAAGACTTGGCGAGTCAAACTGGACGTGTGTGAACCTGTACTTGTGCATAAAAAAAAATCTACGAAATTGCAAACGAATTTTGACATAATGTTTATCAGGGAAGTTTTTGGTACTTTTTTATTTATCAACGGTACTTTCTGAATTACCGTTAGTATTGGACCTAAAAACATAACATTTACCTTGCAAGATCCTCACAAAGTGAGAACCTGGATAAAGTAGTTTTTTTTTGGTACTTTTTTGTTTTTTAACTCGTACTTTTTGAATTTATTTGAAAATTTCTTTCTTCATAAAAAATAATTTAATGAAAATTAAATTTGATGAACTTAACCCTGATTAAAAATATTGAAAATTTGGATTTCAAACCATAAATAGTTCAACAAAATTACCACAATACTAATTATTTTTATTTATTAATACTAAACTTAGAAACATAAAATTTAACATACAGAGTCCAGAAGGATCGAGAAAAGAAAAGACTTTTTGAAACATTTTTGTTTTTCAATTGGTACTTTCAGATTTCGGTCCCTTGCCAAATCCATCTACTAATACAAAAAAAAACAAATGTTCGAAACCTGTTAATTCGTTAATACTTATACAAATGTTGTCTTCATATTTACATAAATAGTTGTGGTCGAATTTCGACCACTGGGCAAACGCTAGTATTTTTAAATCGAAAACACATAAAAAATTCTTTTTAAAATCATTTTTAAAAGTTTCGTTTAAATTTGTAATAAAAACCACTAAACTTTCAATTAGTTAACAATAATCAATGCATAATTTGGCCACATTAACTTTTATTTATTAAAACAATAAAATATTTTAAGTTTGCTTATATCGATATTGATAAAAAAAAGGTTTTATTTTATAAAACAAAATTAAAAAGAAATTTCAATAAATCTGATAAGCCAAAATATTTTTCCACATTATGTAAATTTTTGTCTTTTAATTTTGAAGTTATTTTTTTTTAGAAGTTACTTTAAAAAAGACATATTGTTAATTTATTTAATTACTGGCTATAACAAATTTTCTTTGAGTTGAGTTATTGAGAAGCCCAAAGAAAACTGTTAACGCCTTCAAAAGTAACAGATTTTTAATGAATCACACCCCACCAACACACAAAAAACGTATTCTGTGCAGCAGAGCGAAAATATGTTAATGTTTTTCCAAATTTTAATAGAAACTGAGGGAGGCCAAAGAGATAATTTTGTTGTGTACATGTGTCTTACACAATTACCGGGATCTTGAGAATATGCCCACCACTCTTCTAGACTAGAAGTAACTAAGCACCTTACACTGCGGTGGCTGAGCAATTCACTTGCAAATCTTGTGCGCAATGTACAATTTAAAGAATAATTTGATTAAATGTGACGCAAGATCTTCTACAATCAGTCCAGATTTTCCCCGGGTGTCGTAGAGATTATCTAAACCCTTTTGGTGTTACATCCTCCGAGTCAAATCAGGTTGAGGTCAGTCCGGCGATCCGCAAGGATTCAAATTTGACCAATCGATGAATAACAGGCAACAGTTGACGCGCGTATAGAGAAAACTTTGAGAGGTATCGTAACTGTTATGTCGATATTCTATCCGCGGACATTGAAAATCTATGATGGGGCTATTAGGTGTATGCATACCTAGGATACACCAACATCTGAAATGACAGGACTATTTGGGGTCAAATGATTTCAAAGAGTCCAAGTTATAGCTTAGTACTTAACTGATACTGCCTCCGGAGTCAGTAGACCCAGGCCTAGCAAACCGGTCTGACTATTTCTGAGGTCTCCGTTAGTATAATCTCTAAGAAATGCTTCCATATCTTTATTAATAAGGGCGCCCATGTGGTGTGGGCACCTGCTGCGATATTTAGATCATCCTAAGTTTCTGTTGCTGTCAGTACAGAAACTGGGGAAACTCAATCATATTGGCAGTGGTTGCTAGATAGCTCCAGCTCCTAAGTAAAAGGACGAGTGTGTTTTTGTGTGCTTACTCACACATCGAAACCAGTGTTTTATGCGGGAGATCATGGTAAATACATATATAAAACACCGCATGGTTGAGATCCAACATTTGATTAGGACATCGTGCAAGTGCGCATGTAAATCAATTTCACAGCTGTCGCCCAGGTTTTGCCTTCGGTGTGAGCTTGGATTTTAGGTAACGAGAAAAGGTTTGCTCAAGCACTTTTGCATCTAAGGGGCATGTACGAAACTTTGGAATGTGGGTGTGGGTTCTGACCTGAGGACGTATGGCTCGTTAAAGCCAGACATTAGGAATTTAGGAAGCATTGCCATCACTCATTCTGGGACGGATTGGGGCTAGAAAATTGGAGCAATTTCTCCAAGAAGTATTACGGAGATGATGGAGGAGTTCGTCGGTATCGTCGAACCGTTCGCTAAGCGCATTGCATGCTCAGGTTTTGATGTCGGTTGAATATTTGTGGTGTTCGCCATTGTATATGAATTTTGGTGTGGATTATGCTGCTCTTGTTTGTGCCACGACAGTTTTATTTTAAGTCTCCTTGGTGGCTGGATATGAGAATGTCCTGGCGGAGGTAGCGGCATGCCCTCGGCGATGAGTTTGTTGTGCTGCATGAGGGAAATTTGTTTTCCTTATATTTGTTTATTTATTTTTGCTGACTCTAGTTTATTTATGTGGATTGTGCTCCGCATGAAGCAGCTATGGGTTACCATTCTCAAACCATTTCGAGTTCAACTGGTTGTAGTGTCGGTTACAAAGCTGACCGGAGTCTTAAACGTCTACCATAGAAAAGAATCTTGACCCATAGAATAGTAGGAGCATTAGAAGGGCTCCATCCTTTATCGAGGTGGAAAAAAATTAACAAATCCATCAATTCGAAGTAGGTATATACTTTTGCTCTGGTGCGAAGGAGAAAGGACCGCTGGTCGACGCATTGTTATGACCAGATGCTAAGAGCACCGTGAAAATATTGGGAATTAGTCCATTTTTTATCAACGGAATAAAAAAAGTATTCCCCATCAAATATTACTTTTGTCATGACAAAGTTCGAACGCTATGAGTGCAGTAGTAAAAGTAAAAGAACTAAAGCAAAGTTATCCATCATTTTACCATCCCTTATACCAACGTCCTTCAGACATATGGCCTTTAACGCAATAGATATCGCAAGCACTGTGTAGATATGCTGTATTTATTTGAAAAAATAATTATATTTTAAGCATTTGGAAACACAAAATACAAATAAAGAACACTTATTAAGATAAAATGTGCACTAGGATCGTTAGTTAATTCTCTCCATCTTATTCTATCTCCAACAGGTAGTTATTTTCGTACCCCGATGTTTGAGTCATTTTATGATTTCTTCTTAAGCAACGGTTTTATGTATTTTGTGGCCTGCCCGGTTAGCAGTGGCCCTAAGGACTCCTCTCAAGTGCATTTCTGGCTATCTCGATTAGTGGTCGTCTGAGAGTATGACCGATGGATATCTTTAAACGTCTACGAATATCAATTTCGATTGACCAGCAATCGGTTTGCTGTCAATGGGCTAAGTTTGATATCGTATTTCACCAGTTAATACGTAATTTTCGTCTCGGGCACCGATTCCAAAAAATGTTTTGTACTTAAAGTGGCCCTAATTAATCCACAATTCAACATTAGCGGCTATTTTTTTTTTAATCCAGAATTCCAAATCGTTGGCACCACCGTTCCCTTAAACTATATTTACTTATGAGAGTCATTAGGTTTTCCTCATTGTTACAGCATGTTTAATGCAATTTTTAAATTGTAGTTGTTGCATTATTTACTTTTGCCTGTTCTAGAGTACAATGCAAATGCAATGTTTAAGTGTTGGTGATAGTGTTAAAGTTTCATCAAATGAAAATATGCATTCAAATAATTTCCGGCTTTGTCATGAAGAAGTTATTTTTTTAATAGTATTTTGTATTTGAATAAACATTAAGTAAAACTAAAAAAAAAAATATATAAAAAAGAAAAATGAAGTTCGAAACATTACAAGAATATAAAATGTTTTGTAACTATTTCGCGCCTTTTAGAATAAGAATTTCTATACAGCTCGCCCGACCCACCTTTTTCTTGGCCAGTTGTTTCTACTTTGATTTCTTTGATTTTTTGGTGTTTTTGTTCTGTCTTAAAAGACCTAAAAAAAAACAAAATCTTGTACAATTTTTCTTTTCTTGTCTCTTTTAAGAGTTTTTTTTTTTTTTGCTTTTTGTTGGAGACTTCGAGTACTTCCTTGAACATGTTTAACAGATGGCAGATTAGCACCCCAAAAATTGTATTTACTAACGCGATTCAACAGTTATTTTTAGCTGTTTGTCCAATTTTTATCAGAAGTTTTTTTAAATAATTTTCCTGTTGGTGAACTTTAAATGAATCAAAAATTTGCATAGTTTTGTAATTATTTGAAACTTAGTTTTCCCAAGTATTTTTTTAATTCTATTATTTTTTTTTTTTCAAAAGTTTAAAAGTCTAGAGCAAAGGTTAGTTATGTTACATTGTTTAATTTTAGTTTAAACAACTAATTCTCAGAGAGACAAATAAATAGTACAATACATAGATATCATGTTACCAGGTACGTTTTTATTAATATTTTTTTTTTTTAAAAGCTTTATATCTTTGCTTAAAAAACTTAAGCTTGTTTATAAGCTAAAATTATGGACGGACTCTCACGACTTTGAAAACGCTTCATCCCTTTGACAATTGTTTAAACATCCAGACGGACGGACTTCGTTCCATCGATCCAATATATGACTTGGTTATCTTAAGCCAATATTTACATGTGTTACAGACATCAGCACAAATGCATAACACCTTCCTATCTATGGTGGTGTAGGGTATTATAACGTGCGTAATCTACAATAAATAATGCTCGTAACAACTGCTTGTTATGCGAGTATTTCTCTTACCAACAAATGTTGCGCAACAAAATTATAATTATTACCACTTGTTATTTCCAAAAAAAAACTTTAAAAATTAACAAATATATTTTCTAAATTCATTCTCCTATTATTATCTAAAATTTTTTCTATGTATATTCCTCCAAATTAAATCCCAGTTTTCTTTAATAACAATTTTTCTCACACGATTGAAATCTCTTTAAAAGAAAAGCCATTTTTCTAGCATATTTCACCGAATAGTAGAGAAAACAAGGGATTTTATTATATAAAAAAAAATTACAAAAAGACACTTTGTTTGTCTTTGCCTTTAAATCTTCTTGCTAATTTTCTCACCATTTCACCTTAATCTATAAGGTAAATGACTAGACGATGATGGTGGCGAATATAATGATGATGATGATGATGATGATGATGATGAATATATAAATACCACACAACCCAAAGGCACAGGTGCAACCTTGTGCCGTGTATATAATTTGACCGCATGCCACAATATGGAAATGAAATTTAAAAGCAGCAGAATAAAAAAAGCAAAGTGTTGATTTGAAAAATAAAGCAAAACTAATGGAAAAATGGAATCAGAAGCAGAGGTTGGGTTGGTAGAAAGATGTAAGAAAAATACAACATTTATTTATGGTAACAAATAAAATTTAACACTTTTGCAACAAAATTTGTAACAGAACAAAAACAAGGCGGAGCGGTAATCAAAATTATAAAAAAAAAAATGCAAGAACGAACTTTAGTTGACCCTACACGAGATTTGAAAAGTTTTCCATAACGGATTTTGGTATTGAGTAGGGAACCAAATTGACGGAGTTTGTTCAATCCCCTGTGTCTAGACAATCTTTGGTTTTTGGGATTTGTATACACTCACCCACTATTGGTGAATGAGTCCTTCTGTCTGAGAAATTCTAGGTCGAGTTAGACATGTCCGTTCGTCCTTCTGTCTCTCACTCTCACTTTCAAACGGCTTCACATAAATTAATTATTTTGCTGGAGAATTTGTTTTAGTCCTTCTAGGCATTTTGGGATCTAATTCCAGCACAATCAGTTTTGTGGAAATAAAGCTATGGATCCAAATGTGAAACAGTCTCATTAAAAATTATATTTGTTGTTAAAAACTAACATTAATTGGTAGCGGAATGCACTGCTTATATGAAGAGGATTCATACATCTAGATTTCTTGAAAATCGGTCAATAATTAACAACTGGCTCCATATTAAACCCACTCTCAGAAACCACTTTAATGCGCCTAAACCCGTAACGAATCGCGCTTTAGTAGTGAAGTTTGGACTTATTTAGTTTAATAAGACAAAAGATCACTCCACAGTATTCCGCTATGGTCAGCCCATAATTTACCATAGATCGAGTATAAAATCCCCTACTAAAAATCTCTGTTAAAAAAATCCTCATTAAAAGTGCACTCTCGTAATTAATACGACTAAGGCCGCAACAAATTCTAATACTGGGGTTCATAGTAAATCATAGATTCCAAATAAATTTCCTTGAAATATTTTAACTCCAATTAGAGAGTATCCAATAACCATATGAGCATATGGGCAGATTTATCAATCAATTCATTGGCTATCCAATGGCTAACTGAAGTCTTTCATTAGGCTCGAGTATTATAGACTTGTACAGTTGGGGTGGACTCGTGAATGCACCCACCTGTTTTGTATCTACGGCATTGTGGTCTGGCTATGATGATAGTCCTCCTTTCATCTGTCTACTTAGGCTCAATAGGGAAATGAATAGAACATTGATCTCAGCGATAACTAGACAGCGAAAAAGGCTCATGGAAAGACAATTTTCGAGAGCAATTTAATGACCACTACAGAAGTTGCCGTGACAAGGAGGAAGAGGAGCCTGTGTTTTATTTTCGTGGTCAGTGTCTTGGAATTCGGAACATCAGGGGGAGAGATACCTGGACAAACCAGCATTTGTCTATTTCGACGGTCTCTCTAAGATAGAACTTAGGTTGCTTCTTCTTTTCATTAGGAAGACAAACTGGTTGAATTCTGCAGTGTATTCTGTTGAGTAACTTGCTTGAAGAATGGGGATTAGAGCTGGGTATCACAAAGGTACCACTGCAGAACTAAAGTGAGCTGTATTCTGGATAGTTTGTCAAAGAACCTAACCTATGCTGCTTTACCGTTAAATGCTTTAGTTTGTGCTAAAATTCGTATGGTGATACGCGAAGTCTCAATTGCGTTTAAATACAAACGCCCTAATTGTATTATGATTTTCATTCCGTACTTAAACTAAATAATTCCATTTCAGCCGCCTAATCTTCTAACTAAAATTATTAAAACCTCATAATGTGCTTGCTCTTATGTTGAACTGTTGTTAGGTTAGGTAGAAATGGCAGTCAGTATCCTTCTGACACACATAGACCTAACGATCCATGTTAATACCATGACATTCAACTTAACAGAAGTCCCGTAGCAGAACCAATCTGAACTTCTTAAGAGGTTTGGAAGGCGCTCCAGTTCGTACAAACCGTCAATGGTGGCGGATCCCATTTCGGTCAGTCGTCTTCTCGCCAGTGCAAAAGAGTGATAGAGAAGATTTTCTACGTTCTGCTCCTCACTTTCGCTATCACAGCTATAAGAAAGTTTCCCTTGAAAACAGATATATGGTGTGCCCGACATCCATGAGAGGCCATAATAACCTGGCAATCTTGCACCCGGTGTTCACGGCTCAGCTATTATTATGAATATTGATAGTCAATCGCCGAAGTTCGAGTTTGCAGGAGAATAGAGGCACTTCAAAGCCTTTCAGATCTAGTTGAACCGGTAAGGAGTGCCAAAACTAGCAAGCACATCTCCCCTTATGTTCCCCATTATATTGCCGTGCATTTTTGTTATGAACGCTTGCAATCGTAAATGTTGTAGAATGTGAATTACCCGCCACTTCTTTATTTACAAGCATAATATTGCAAGCAATAGAGTTTTAGAAAACCGTTTGACGCCCCAAGCGTAAAATCTGAATTAATAAAGCATTTCTTTGATTCTTCATAACCTTTTCTACAACAAACAGGCATTTAACAGTTTGTTTATTTACTTGTACTAACTTGTTTTTTAGAAAAAAAGCAAACTAAGTCAATAACAATTTTTAAAAAAAAGTGGTTACTATTTTTCCCAATTTTCGTTAACTTTATTTAGCAAGGAGAGCTTATTGAGAGGAGCATTTCACGATTTGTGAACAAAACCTCGAATTGTCTCATTGAAAATCACACCTCAGGCCTAGTCCCAACTACCCACAGTAGCGTACAAGAGAAATTTTAAATTAAAATAATTCTAACACTGCAGTGCACTGGTTAAACCCATTTCCATACAATGTATCCAAATTAGAATTTTAATAGAAAAGAAAAACTACAGTTCTGTTCTTTTAATGTTTGCACTAAAACCCTTTTAAATCATTTCTTTTAATATTCACATTCTTATTCTTAATTCAATTGCTATTCAACTGCCAAGTTACTGTACATATTTCGAAAAAGGTACAACACCCAAAAGATGAAAAAACTAACAGTAAATTTCAAAATTATAGCTTAAATTAAATTTAAGCAATAAAAAGAAAGAAAAAATACAAACCAGAAACAATTTCAAACAAATTGTAGCAGTGGAAATACTAATGATCATTATGCTTTCACGTAATCTGTAAGCAGATCTTCATTATGACAAAAAAGATAACGTTGATCAATATACAGACATAAAATGAAAATTGAAAATTTTTAAACTAAAATACATTCATTTTTGCAATAGAATATCATTTTGTTTTCTATTGTTTTGCGAGTTTTTAGTATCTTACACGTTATTCGCCACCATTAGAATCGAAATACAGAGTCTTCATCATCTTTCAATGTGGTGTAATTTAATGATGGTTTTTTTTTCTAATAGACAAAAATTACTCATAAATTTGTACTCAACATTGTTAAAGTTCAAGTTTGCAAGTACACAGAGCAAAATATTCCAATGCAGATACGAAAATGCTTTTTGTGTAAAAAGCATTTTAAACTAGATCTCATGTATTAATAACCAAGTAATTTGTACCAAATTTTAAATGTCTTCTATTTTCATTAGGGTGTTAAGTCGATTAATTTTAGGCGATTATTTGTTCGAATAATTTAAAATTAGTAATTTTGATTAGAGGATTAATTGAAGAATTTATACCGATTAATCGAATGATAATAATATAAAGTATTTCTGTTAATATATTTTTTTTTAAACTTTAAGTCGAATAAACAAACCAAAAGTATGTGTCCTTTGGAATTAAAAAAAATAGTCATGTTTAGTGATTAATTTAGTTTTTTTTTTTGTTAAATTTTTTTAATACAATTTATTTAATTATTTCACAAAAGAAAAAACGATAAAGGCATGTTAAATCAAAGATTTATATTAATTTATCCAGTATTTTCCAGAAATCAATTTACAAAATGGCCGTAGTTTTTAGTGGTTTTGAGTGTTGCTCTTGCACCTAAAGAATGAAGTAGATAAAATGAAATATTTTTATGAACTTTCATTACAGGGTCGTTTTTAATTTATTTCGATTTCTAGAACACGCCCGTATTATTTAGAAAATAGTTCATTCGTTTCTCTCTTTAGAATGAGTTTGATTTAAAAATATTGTACGAAGGATGAATCTAATAATGCTAAATGTAACAGGTGTCGAAAAGTGTATTAACGTAAATGTTCTTAAACAGCTTCACTAAATTACTACTTACTTGAAGAAGATGCTCCACCAACTAAATCAAAGGGACCTCAAGTGTTCCAATGAATAAATATAACAAGATTTTTCGATCGATTCTCTAGAGGGAATTATTTGCAGAAGAATAGCAGAGGATGGAATGACCGTGAAAAGCTTCAAAAAATCCAAAGTTATATTGATTCTTTTTAAATCCAAGTGCCAAGAAAGTAAAGCAATAATTTGAAGATTTATCTATTAAAGAATGTTTATTTACTCGATTATTAATTTTCTCTAATATTATCGAAAAAAATCTAGTAGAGAATTAATCGATTAAAAGATTAATTTTAAAATTTTATTCGTTTAATACGATGAAGTTAAAAATGCCAAATATTGATTTATCGTTTAATCGAACAAAAATAAAACCCTGTTAATTGAACACCCTAATTATCCTTCTTCTATTATAGTCAATTATATTTTGTCCTTGCATGGGAGGTGCCACACTCAAGAATTGCTTCAACTTAAATTGCAAGTCTGGACGATGACAGAGCGTATTATTTTTGCACGTCAGTAGTCGTATGTTAAATACAGCTGGCTGACATCTTCTCGTCGCGTTTTGCACCATGTGTTGGTGAGATTTCCTTGGCCATCTATAGATGTGAGATGGCCAGCCCGCTTGAAAGTTCACAAATATTTATAGCACACGTTAAGCGCCGTGTAATCTAGAAAATCGTTGCAGGAGTTTAGAACTCTATATATATATGTGTTCCTCTAACTCCCATTGGAGCATAGGGCGCCCAAAAAAAAATTTTAGAACTCTATAGGGAACACACAAACATGCGCATTTTCATTTTTATATAAAAAAATAATTGGTATTGACACCCATACAATTTCGTTACATCATCTGACATTTCTGTGTCTGTTAAAAAAAAATCATTGAATATAAAAAGGTTTGTCATAACAAAACTTTTTTGCCGGTGTACTATTAACAAGTTTCATGGTAAAGCTTTAAACTCATGTTATTGGAATAGTTGCAAGCTGTTAAAATGTTCATAAGATGTTGCTTGATTTGTTTCTTTTAATCAAATGTAGAGTAATGGGTTTTGGATCAATGTTCGATTTAAAATTGAGGAAAATACTGTTCTTAAAATCAATAAGTGGTATTTTTAATTTATTTTAACGTTTTTATTACATTCATTATATTTTAAGCTTCTTTTTTTTGCCACACAAAACAATTCCCAGTTAATAACGATCCAATTGTATTTTTTAATAAGTGGAAATATTGTTTGTTTAGCCGATCATTAAACTTTGGCTTAAATAAAAATAATATAATGTTAACGATCAAAGCAGTTGCATCAAAGAGGTGTCGGTTCGAATTACTCTAAACTGTTTTTGGTTTAAGTAAATTTAATGAAGATATACACGAATTTTTAAAACATTCATACATACTTTTCTTCTTAGTCTGGCGGCACGAAATTAAAATATCCGAAAACCATTGTGAAAGCTTTATTATACCGTGCAGAGTTTAAAGGACATTTACCATACGTTAAAAAACAAAAAGAATGTTTTTTTACTGATTCGTATCTTTGATTCCCTTTACCAAACTACATAGTTTTTCATAAGCGGACTGAATCTGAAATCAGTTTATATGATGTTATTGAAAATTGCTGATCGTAAAACAAATATGTATCAAATTTCATTGCACCAAAATTATTGGTACCAGTTAAAGGCGTCTTAAAGTGTATTCCAAGGGTGATCATCATCATCAAAATCAGCTAGTGCACGTAGAAAAAAAATATGGTTGGAGGTAACCATATTCTAAGAGCAACATACTAGGGTTGGTTTTGAACAATGTTTATGTTTGCAATTTACCATATTATGTTTAAATTTGACCATAGTATATTTAAAATCAACCAAATTTTTCGCTAAATCAACCATAATAATGGTCAAAACTATACATATTATGTTCAAAATTAACCATAATATGGTCAAAATTTCCCAACATTTTGAGAAAAGTAACCATATTATGGTCAGGATTAACAATAATTTGGTGAATGCTAATCATATTATGGTTAATTCATTTTTTCAATTGGTTTGTTAAGTGTCAAATTATAATTTTATTTAATATGTATTATATTCTTGATAGGTGTTACGTTCCACTTTTATAAAAAATCCCCTTTGGTTCATATTCCAGCCTGTGACGACATTCATACTAGTTTTTTCTACGTAAATTTATGTGTTTTAATCTATAATTAAAATAAACATAATGAGAATTGTAAGCAAACCAAGTAAAATTCAAAGGACCAGAATGTTGTTGCTTTTTAAACATGTTATTTAATTTTCAAAAGATTTTGTTATTCGTGCTTAATTCCCAGTTTTTATTATTGATAAAAACACTTGAAATTTATTGTTGATGGGATAAGCTATTCCTATGCGCATTTCACTGGTTGCTTAGGCCAGATCATCAGGAAACTTCATCCATAAAGATTTTAGAAAAACTAAAGATATGTTATTTAAATTTAAAATTAATCATACAATGTTTTAAAATATTACAATTTCGAACATATTATTGTTATTAAATATTAAACATAACATGTTTGGAGGCAACCATAATATGGTTATAGCTTTTGGATGGATGAATTTTACCATAATATGGTTACCGTGATAATAATATGGTTAAGGTAACCATAATATGTTTAAGTGTATGGTTATAGATTTATTTTATTTAAACATTATATTGTCAAAATCAACTTTATTGTTAAATAGAAACAAAATATTATTAATCGTGAAAAAAGTTTTTTTAAAAACAACAAAAGTTTGTTTGTTGCCTTTGCACGGACCATAATTGGTTTTTTTAACCATTCTTCAACCATGTTTTTTCTCTACGTGTGTGTAGGAGCACTGAAAAGAGTTTGGCATCACATTCACTATTGTCGGCCAAAATTGCGCGAATTTTAAACAGACGAAAAGACATAAAGGACTTAATTCAAATGGTTTGTGCTTAATCTTGTTGCTTTAGCTCATTCCGTTGTCCCGAAGAGACTTTTGTATGGGCACTAAAAGAAATAATGGACAAATTCAGCTTATTTGCAATACCAAACGATTTATCTTTATTAGTTATTTTTTGTGACCTATATCGTGCTTTCAGCAGACAGAAGGACACGACTTAGAAAACTTCAAGTATTCCGAACATATATGTACATTTTATAGGGTACCCGATGATTATTTTGAATTATGAAAACGTACCCCTATATTTGGGGTAGTTTTTTTTGCGGTCCAGGAATTCACTAAAAGAAGTCGCTCTAGCGATATGTCGGGCTCTCTCAATCCGAGTATACTGACTTAACACCATTCTGCTTACCTTAGGCAACTACACCACTTCAGGATCTCTTTCGCAATTCTGGCTATTTCGCACTATCAGCGTTGCTGCTTGCGTCCAACCACGATATTTAAGTTTCCTCGAGTTCCAGCTTTATTTAGAAAGTACAATCTCATAAAAATTTGCAACACATTGCTAGTTCTGTTGCAGCTCCATCATCTTCTGTATCCGGCGTTTGGGGTCATGCGTCCTCGTTCATTTTGCCATTGGTCGCAATGAAAGATCGTCAATGTAGCTGTCCTCTTTGTAAATGCAATGTGGTGGATTGCATTTATTCATTCCGCAAAGATATTTGCTGAATGAAGTTACCGTGACCAGAGAGCAACTGTTTTTTAATTTATCTCACTATGATTCCCCTTTACAACTCTCTATATCGGAGATAATTGTTTTTCGTCCATCTTCCCTTACTTTCGCCTTTCCACACGTACGCAGGATACATAAATACCTTAATAGTTTTATAGTTAATAGAGCCCAGCCCGCTTATCCAGTTTGCCTAGCCATAAATACTATCCTGCGTTCTTTTACCTGAACACCTGCTATAATTTGTGCAGCCGATGCTAACACCGCACAATTACTTTTTTAATAAAATTTTTATATCGTACTATTACACTTCTAACTTGACAAAATTAAATTTATAGTGTTTGTGTAGTAAAAACATTTCTCTGTTTGTGATCTTTGTACACAATAAAAATACTGTACTATCCAACCCAGATCATTTCATTGCTTACAATTCACAAACTTCGTTATGTTCGGTTCAGCACATTAATGTTCGTTCATTTCAGTTCAACAAAATTTTTTTTACAGAAACATAATACCTACATATCCCACTTGTTCAAGAATAGTGTATTAACTCAAACTTTTTATTTTTAAATTTTTGGAGAAAATCGACACGTAATGTTCTTATCTGACCGCTGTAAAAATATCGTGCGCAAACATGAAAATTCTCTTTTATGTATTTTTAACGTAAAATTTAAATTTTGAGTTAAAACAGTACAGTATTGTTGAACGCTTGTGGTGGTATGTTCAGGTTCAGGGGTTTTAGTTATTTTGTTTTCCAACAAACAAAAAATTTTTCAAAAACAAAACGTGTACAAATTATGTAAATTAATATACTACAGAACATTCAAATAAAGGTGTACTGTTTTTTTTTAACGAAAAACGGAACAGTACGGTATAAGATATCGTTTCTGAGTGTGTGTACGGTTTATTTTCGAACATAAGCCATCAAATGATGTTCGTATTTAAATTAAATTTGCCCCAAAAATATTTTATTGCAAATTAAATGTTTTTTGGAACCCATTCATTTTTATAAAAATTAGCGAACTTCCCTAAGATCCCTTTAAGAAAAAAATCTCAAATAAATGGTGTATCTAGGTAGTCAGTCAAATTTCGTTAGTCGTTGTCGTAGTCCTTTGAATTTTTTATTGTTATAACTAAAATTTCACAAGAACGACAATGTCAAACACATTTAAAGTTTGTCACACTTATGACGGTTACGATTCAATTTCTAAAAAGGACTGGTTTTCGATCACAATACCGACACTAATAATTAATAACTCTTACATGAATTTTAACCCCATAACATAAGCCCATGGCTTCCCATCGGTTCCAAATATGGGGTTTATCGATTGTAATTTTTTTAAGTTTATTTTCTCAAACTTCAAATATTATTAGATTGTCTTTCGTATTTTGTTTTCAAATAAGCAATTTTTCGTTTTTCTAGAGTATATTTTAAACATTTTTTTTGGTATGTTTGGCTTATTTAATGCGCATAAAACACTTTTTTTAAAAACTTATTTTCTGTTTCTCTGCTCATCAGCATTTTCTCGTATATTTTTATTTTATTTTTCAATTTCAACGTATGCAAACGATTTTTAAATTAAATCTAACCGCGATCTCTATTTTGTAACTGCAACTTTATATTTACGACGTGACGTTGTTTATTTATTACTACATATTCTTTTATATTCATTAAAAATATAAAAAGTTTCAAAGTCGTTATTATGTGTAACAGAATGAACAATGTATGAATGTTCTATTACTACTTTAATGTTATTATAATTTCTACGATAACGTGCTTTTTTCATACGAATAAAAGGCCACAATTGACCCCATAACGCATCATTCCTGACCCGGGAAGTAGTTTTTAAAGTCAGCTAAAAAGTTCAAGGAATTTTTATTATTAAAAAAGAATGTTGAAAGACGAAAACGTTTCTATGTATCAACAGTAGACATTGATATAAATGTTTTATATTTCTAAATCTTTACGAGGGCAGTTTAGAAAGTTAATGGTGGTAATTATTTCAATATAAACGTGCTATCTATATAGCTAAGAGGACCATATCTTTGAAACCAAAATACATCAGTGGTTAAAATATTTATAAAACAAGCTCAAAAATATGGTATAAACACAACAATGAACTTCGCATAGTACGATGAATTCGTCGGCAAGAATTCGTTGCGTTATTTCGTCAAATGAGACAAAATTAATTCCAGGTATTATTGTGAATTTACTTGCATCAGCATTTTTGACAGTTAATTTGTTTAAATCTACCCTAGGTCTACACTAAAGATAAATATCTCAGCATGTTGGCAATAACGTCGGCAGAATAACAGAGCATTATTTCTTATTGCTCAGCTTATGTTAAAGGCATGGGAAACCGTATTAATGTAAACACATAATTTGAAATAAAAAATCAAGGACGAGGGTGAAGTGTAAAAACTCCCGCCATCTTGCAAAAATTATTTTTATTAATATAAATTCTTTCTTATTCGACTTATTTTTAAATGTATATTTATTAGTTTAAGCTTGAGACCTTTTTTTTATTAAAACATAAATTCTTATTAAATTTATTATTTTTGTTAAAATAAAATTTATATTTTTATATAAAAAAAAACTCAAGCTTAAATAAATTAATACAAATTTAAATAACAAAGATCGAATAAGAAAAAAATTATATTAATAAAAATTATTTTTGTAATTTTATTTTAGTGTTTATTAAATTCTTTAATTTAATTATATTACTACCCACACAATTGCTACTATTTTTGCTTCTTTTTCTCAATTGACAACCAAATTTGACGTTTTATGTTAGCAATAATTGTCAACAAAAATGGACTACATTAAGGATAACATAATTTTGACATTTACTCCAATATATGTCGCAGTAATTATCTTTGGTATAGACGGCAGTTAAAAATTCATAACATTTGTAGCCCCAATAATTAAAAAATAAACGTTGATGCACGTACATATTAACACACCTTTTATTTCCATTGTCCATATAAAAAAACTAAAATTTCTTATAAATTTGGAATATTTAAAAAAAAATTTTTGTTTAAATTTAGTTTTCTTTCATTTTTTTTATTTATGAGGAAATGTCAAGTACTTCTAGCGTTGCCAGAACAAAATTAGAAAAAAAACAGAGCTGCATTAACAAAAACTAATTGTTTGTAACTATTAATCAGGTAGGTGTGTTCTAATTCTACTTACTTAATTTTAGGGGTTCTGCATTTCGATTTAGCAATCTCAAATTAGTTGTCGCGAATTTCAGCCATGTTCGCGATAAAAGCGATTTGTTCCTGTAAGTTTGCTGATTCCTTGCAACTTTTACGGTTTATAATTAATATTAGACTTTGCTACCATGCCGCTGTTAGCAAATTTTAGCGAATTTCCGCTAATTTAGCAATTTTTACCAAATTTTTGTCATTCCTTATAGTTTAAAGCACTTCCCAACAAACTAAAACGATTTAGAAATAACTTGTAGCAAGCTTACTAACATAAGCCTTAAGCTTAGAAAAGTGTCGTGATTACACTCACAATATTCTGTACGTAAAATTAACTGAAATTGGAATATAAAATAAACGAAAATTCAGTTCAAACCCGGTCTACTTACTTTTCATTTATTTTTATCGAAAAGTTCTTTTAATTTTTACTATCAAAAATTCAACCCCATGTTCTGTAAAAACATATGAATTTTCAGTTATTTTATATAAATTAACTATAAAAAAATTTAAATTAAAAAAAAACCAAGGAATATTCAGTTATTTTATTAAATTCAGTAATTTTCGTTTACTCCACAAAAGAGCCGAATTTCTAAAAAATACCAGACAGACACCTGTCCGCTTGTTTTTCTAATGAGGGAGAGAGAGAGAGAACACTTACACCGTTGCACACGTTTGTTTTACTTTTGTTACGGAATGGTTTTGAAATTATTTTACTTTAAAAATTTGATGTATTTAACTAAATAATTTAAACAAATAGAAAATGGGAAGTTTTTATACAAAACAAGCGAATCGATTTTTATAAATAACTAAAACTTTATTTTTGATATTTCATTTATATAAAATAACTGAATATTCATTTGTTTTAACGGAAATTGCGTTTCAATTTTTGCCAGTAAAAATCAAATGAACTTTTCCTTATTTTAAATTAAATTTTCATTTAATTTTACAAAAAGAAGAATTTAACTTAATCAACGGACAATATTAACTGCAACTGAAAATCCGTATTAATATGCACTTGGTTTTTTGAATAACTGTAAGAATCAGCTAAAAATAAATTTGCTAGGAATTTTAAATGTCGATTTATTTAAAAATGACTGAACGGGAAACTTCTGAAATTAACTACAGTCCGTTAACGTAATAATATTGTGAGTGTGCTATTAATAAAGGCTTATTAGCAATTATTAAATAATGAAAACTGATCCCTTGCAATAATATTACTTGTATATAATATAATGTAAGCAAAAAAGTCTAATTATATAATAAACTTACAGAAAACTGCTTGTCTAATCTATAATAAGATTACATTATGTTTTAAATTGTATGGCATATTTACAAATAATTCATTACTTTTTTTAAATTGTGCGATGTTTAAAACACATTTAGTATACACTTCACTCTTCAAACAAAACACAAAGAGTGAAAACTTTAAAAAATAGTACAAAATTTATTCTTGCGAAAATTACGGCACATCATTCTCAAAAAAACTTACAAAACTATAGCGATTATAAGTCATTTGCAATCATATTTGTTTTCATGATGTAGAAAATCTCTTATGATAAGCTTACTCTACAACTCATTAACATTTTTGTTGGGTTTTAATAAATTTTATCGCTTGTCTGAAATATTAAAAATTTTCGCGAATTTTCGCCATCTTTGCAATTTTTGTGTTTGTTTTGTAGCGATTTTAAATAAATTTTAGTGTTTGTTTAAAAGTTCGCAAATTTTCGCGAATTTAAGCCAAGTTTGCAATAGAATCGATTTTTCCCTGTGATTATTTACAGCTTTCACGATTTTTAATAAATATAAGACTTTGCTATCATGCTGCAGCTAGATGTCCCTGTCCCAATTTATTCGTCAAACGTCGTCGTAAGAAATATAAATAAACCTATCGCAGAGTTCGTTACGCACGACGAATTTCGGACTACGCCATGATTAAGTGTATTTTCATACATACCAATGTGTCCTTTTTCGCAGTTGTGTTTCTAGCAATACTCATTTAAATACAAAATGAAAATTTTTGTGATTGTGCGTTTGTACACAAACAAAATATGGTACACAACGGCTGTGATCTGACGAGCATAAACACTAAGATTTTTGTTTTAACGAACGTGTTGTGTTTTTATTGTACATTTCTTTATTTTTTAGTGTACGCGTTCACTTTAACCTACCGTTTTCTTAGGTACAGTGAAACTTCGATATTACGAACTTCGTTATAACGAAAAACTCACTATAACCAATTTTTAGCTGAGTCCCTTGAAAAAACCTTTTAATTGCAATGTTTTTCATACAAAAATGCTCTATAGCTATAACGAAGAAATTCTGAGCTATAAAGCCTCTATATAGCGAAGTATTTCTTCAAAAGCCTCTATACAACAAAATTATAAATGCGAAATACATGCATATGTATGTATAACATTTTAAGTGTGTAAGTCATTAAAAGCCCATTATTAAAAGCCTCTACATAACGAAGTCTTGAACTATAGCCTCCATACAACGAAGTTAGAAAAAAGCAAAATTAAATTTTAAGCAAAACGGGGAAGTCCCTTTTAAAAACAACGAAAGGTACATAATGTCTTTGCATATGTAAAGCGCCACGAATGTAGTCAGTTGTGTTTTGGTTCTTTGCCAAAATGAGTGTAAATCAATTTCTATTGGAGAAAAAAATTCTATAATTGATGCTGTTGATCGTGGTGACAAATCTTAGCAAAAAATTGCGAAACAATTTAATATGCCGCCGAGTATTCTTTCTGCAAGTTAAAAAAATCGGGAGATTATTTGCAACACTAAAGCTTTAAAATGCAAAAGATTGCGCCTTGCAGAATTTGCGATTTTGATCTTGAAGATGAAGTTTTTTTTTATATGTTCTTTGTGGCAAGAGCTACAACTTTGTCTCAAAGTGTAAATCAAAATTCCGAAGAGTTTGCAAGATATGAGCCTGAGAAAATTATCACTTTTTCTGCAAAAATGACGCCGAGGACCCAAATGTTTGGGGGCCCATAAAAAAAAGTGCATGACTTTGGGCAAAACTGGGAGACACGGGTCTTTTTTGGTCTTTTATCACGTAGTTTTGTCCGTATATGGATATTTTTCCATGACTTAAAAAATTACACACAGTGTAATCATAGTTTTAAATTATTGTTATTATAAACCATAATATATTCAGATTCAGTCGTATTATGGTTGTGGCTTCCTAACGGAGGACTAATTTAATCATAATATAATAGCCGATCATACTAATATGGTCAGGGTAACCATAATATGTTCAAACTAGTTTAATCATAATATGATAGCCGGTGATACTAATATGGTCAGAGTAACCATAATATGTTCAAAAAATTTAAGTTAAAAATAGATTTGTTGAGTGTCCATGTCAAAAAATATATTTTTTCTGCTTGCGCTTATGGAGAATATATAAACTTATATTTCTGCCCTCGTATATTTTATGTTGGCTGTAGAAATCAATATTATTTTTTTGCAAGAGTTGCGGACAATAACAGAAACAATGCAGATAAATTGTTTTTCAAGAGACGATAATTCTTTTTATTAAACATTTATAAACTAATAGATTTATATTAAAGTTAAGAAGAATGAGTAAAAAGGCCTAATAAAAGGCCTTATTTAGCAGACCCAAGCCCTACTCGCCGCATACCATGCATGTTTATTTGTTATTGTCATTGTGAGCAAGCCAATCCACACTCCCTTTAATAACAACTAAGTCCCCTTACCAAAGAATGTAGTAAGGAAGATTACAAAAAAAACTGAACAAGTTCTGTTCTCCCTTCTTGGCAAAAGGAGGAGCGAGTGTGTACTGAATACTTTGGAAAGAAAAGAAAAAGAAATTTATACCTTCTGAAGGCAAGATATGATACGAAGCGAATCTTTTAGAAAGGAGTATGGAGTCCATCAAAAAGGCCTGCCACTTGGGGTCCTTTCACTATTTTCCGCTGGATTTTTTTTCAATATACAGCAAAATTATTTATATGTATTAAAATGCACTGAAAATATTTAATTTAATACAATAAAGAAATCTATTAAAGAAAATAATATTAAAAAATTAAAGTTTTAAATTTTCTCGAATGCTACGTACCATAAAAAACTACGGCTAATGTAATCGAAAGCGATTTTCACAATCATGAAGTATGGATTAATAAAAAATCTTTAATCTTTAAACTTTAGGATTTAACTTCCTCATTTAGACTACTTGAATGTTACATTTGATTCACTAAAAAAAGTTTATAACTAAAGAGAATTTCGCAACTTTTTTTCCGGAAAACATTTAATGAGTGGTCTTGCAAAAAATATATTTTATTATACAGGATTTTGTAATTCTAGTTAAAAGATGAAAAAAATTCTTTTAAATGAATTTCCGACATTTTCAAACTACTAACATTTTAAACACAAAACTTGCCTGCCTTCTTCAAAATCTGCCAGCAGAATAGCAACTTAAAGGAAGCAACAATTTGTATTTGCATGACACAATATGAACTGGAACAAGTCATTACAACATCACCTACTTCCTAAATGCCTGCCATACATGTTAAACAAAGAAATAAAATAAGAAATAAAAGTGCAGTGTTGCCAGCAGGAGGTAAAACCCTTAAATTGTAGAAAACAAGACTGGCTTTCAGTTTTCGATATATGTTGTAGGGTTTTCTAGAAAGTTTTTAAAATGCTGGTATAAAAAATGGTTTAATTGATTTCGACTCTGGAAAGACAGACGGTGATTTCGATATCGATTGAGATTTCCATTTAAATTATTTCCTAATTTCGATCGATTACGAATGGCAAAATTTGCCCCCAGATAAGGCTTTGTTAGGATAAAATGACATATTCGATATTTACCCGATAGAATTAAGTCCACGACATAAAAGATCGTGCATTATCAGTAGGAATAACACAAAAAGCATTAAATTTCAATACACTGCTGTAAATTATTTGTTTACAAAACGAAAGTTTTCAAGGCACATTCAACTCGAAGTTCTCTTAATTTTTGAATTTACGGAATATTCCAAATTACCTCCTTTTCAAATGAAAAAAATTGCTCGTACACATGCACATTTTTTGACACAACTTTTGACAATTTGGAATTATGAATACACCTCGCCCTTTCTAATGCAGTTATGCTTTCAATGTGCCTTAAATTAAAAAATTTAAATAATTTGCACCAGTAAATAAATTAAAAAATAAAAATTTTTTGGTATCAACAACATTTTCTGTAATAATTAATAATATAATAGCTTATCTTTTCAACAATAAATTGGGCATTAAGCACGATAAACAAAATCTTTTAAGTTAAAAATTTTTGTATTCCCACGAAATTACTTTGATAAAATATATTTAATTAATTTCTCAAAAAAAAAACTCTTTTAATCAAATTTAAATTATACCTCAATCTTGGGCACCCTGTACTTTATGGACTTTAGGATGAATATAAAGAAAAGTTATTATAAAAGAAATTTTTGTTTTTCGTGCTTAACTCCCAATTTTCTTTCTTCTTTATAAATGCACTGAAATTTTTAGCTGCAGAATAGGCTTGTTTTTCTGCGCACTTCACTGGTTTCTTAGGTCAGATCATCAGGAAACCTTTTCCTAATACAAATTAAGCTTTGAAGCGAATGAGAATTATAAGCTTAAGCAAATTACCACCAAGAAACACAACAATTGGTTGAAATTCTCCCAACAGGAATAGTATATGTAGGCAGGTTAAGAAAAAGAAAGAAGAAGTGTCACACGGCATGACAAATTTGGCACTTGTTGTGATTTATGCCCAATTTTCAGGATAATATTTAAATCTATATTTACTTAAATTTCATACAAGTACAGATTGCTTTTTTGATTTGAAAAGTCTTATTTAGTTAAGATACAAAAAACATCATAAAAAAGTGTATTTATTTTCAAGGTGGCCTCAAAAACAGTTGTCTGCTATTGCTTAGCCGGTTGTTGTTGTATTGGTTTAATATTAAGACCACCTTGCTAAAGCTACGGTCACACTTATTAAATATTTGACCAAATAAGCGTAACCACTACTTTTGTTAGTAGTTAGTGAGATTTAACAAACTCTTAATATCACAAAATAAAGCTTATTATACTGCTAGACATTGCAAAAAACTGTTATCTGTAAGATGTGGAATTATAATCAAAATAAATATTGGAAATAAAGGAAATAATTATTTATTTTGCTTGTTGGTTCCGTTTTTTTCGTCAAATATTTGACAAGTGTGACCGTAGCTTAAGTTTTTCTCAATGGAAACTTGAAATTAATTAAAATGTAATTCATCGGTGAATTAAGTTACTTTTAAGATATTAGTGAAGAAAAGTATTTTGTATTTAAAACGAATTTAAACATAAATATTATTTAATATCCAAGGCCCATCTATCAGGTCTGCTTACTTGTACAAAAACAAAATACGATTCTTTTTAGCTGTCAAAAATTTACTACCACATATACAAAGCAAAAGGAAAAAACGTGTATGTGTGGCATACCATAAACGTATACATGCACATGTAAGCAAAATGTAAACAACTTTTGACAACTAAAAAGAACATAAACAATGATCATCAGGCTTCTTGCACAGACCTTTTCAATGAGCCTTGTTGATATCAATCCTAAAAATTGGGCATTAGTGTATACCAATTATTTCACTTCAAACTGTTTCTAGCTCTTCTAAGAAGTTAGCAATTGAAATCCAGGAAAATCGATTTTGGGACAAGTGTTCTGCATGAAGACCAACTGTCTCAAAAATTGTTATAACTGTTGTTTAGCACAGTATTTACTATTTATAACCAACTTTGTCCATTTCTTTTTATCAAAGAATTTAATATTACTCCAGCAAAAATGCTTACCCGACCACTTAGGAGGTCGATGTATCCCATAAAAAAATACTTAAGCTTAAGGTAACATTTTTTGGCGAAATGTATGTCTTGTCATAAAATTAGGCATTAGCTCATTTTATTTGACTGGAAATTATACTACTGACCTTTATGATAATCAATCATTAGTCTCCTATTTCACTATGCAACAAATGGGAATTTTTTTTTTTTCCTTCAAAACCCACTATATTTTTTTGATCCGCTATAGTCACCTACCTGCAAAAATCATCATTATTTCAAATTATATGGTAAGATTTTTTTCTAAAAATTGAGATTTTTGAAAAGGCTGCTCTTTACATCTTATCGTAACTTTGGAACGACATACCCGATTTTGTTATGCAGTCAGCCAAAACATAATAAATTACGAGCATTTAAGTTTCTCTACTATCATTTTTATAATTTAGCCATTATTTTTGCAGTTATTGAGACCGAAGTGGCAAAAAAAATATTTTTGTTTGTTTTTTTATAAAATTTTTGATTTCAAAAAATTAATAAAAAAGTTGAAATCAACAAATACTTACCAGTTTTAGTACTTAAGCTCAAAGCTGCATGTTTTAGAAGTAAAATAAGTTTGATTTAATGAAAATCCAAGGATAAATTCCTGTTTTATTTAGGTACTTTCAGCTTATCGGGAATAAAACTGGAATTTGTACATGGATTTTCATTAAATAAAATTTATTTTGTTTCTAAAAGATGCAACTTTACGATTTAGTACCAAAACCAGAAAGTATTTGTTGATTTAAAATTTTTTATGAATTTTTTGAGTTCCAAAGATTTTATAATTAAACAAAAAAAATTGAATTTATTTGCACTTGTGCCTCAATAACTCCAAAACTAATAACTAAATTTAAAAATGATGTTAAAAAATCTTAAATATGGTGAAATTTAAAATTTGTTGGCTTATTGCATTATATAATCGAGGACGTCGTTCCAAACTTACGACAAGATGTATGGAGCAGCAGCCTCTTCAAAAATCTCAAATTTTAGAAAAAAAATTTTATATGATTATTTTTGCAGTTCGGTGACTATAACGGATCAAAAAATATAGTGGTTATTCAGGGAATTTTTGCTTGTTGCATAGTGCTATTGGTCCCATTAAATGCCACTCTCGCAAATACTTTATTACCCCTAAAACCATAGCGAATAATCAATCACATTGTCATACATTAGTTTTATATGACTTGAAATTGTGGTGTTAGATTTTATGAACAATAATTTACAACTTATCACAGATTTTATATAGAACCATTCAAAAAAAGGTTACTTAAGATTTGGCACAGACGAAAAAAAGTTTTTTTTACCAGGTTATTGTCAGCTACTTTCACCTGGCGACTGACTGATCTAACCCTGGAACGTCAAACTTAGTCAAATTGGCGACTTAGGTTTATATTTTTTACTTCTTTTTCAATGTTTTTTTTTTTTGTTGTTTAAGCGGCAGCCGTTATTATATGACTTTGAAGTTTGACGGAAATGTCTGACTGTAAATCTCTAGTGTTTATAATTTTTTTTATACTTTAAGAGCAAATAGAGTAGGAGTGACCGATAAAGAAATTACAGATATGCGTATTTTGTAAAGTGCTTAAAATGAAGAAAGCCTATAACTGAATTACGCGGTGAGGAGCACCTACCGAAATCCTTGTCTTTTTCACGTTTACGATGTAAACAAATTTAGTGGGTTATATATGTTTAGGCCCTTATTTTGTGAAAGGCAATGCAACCCCAAAACAAAGTCAAGATATGCAGCGTTTGAAATTTAAAAATTCAATATGAATTTCTGTAGAAAGCAAAAACAAACAGGTGTGTGTTGGAAATCGACAAAGCAAAACGCAAGAATTTGGAAGTTGTTTTCAATACACTTTTAATCTAATTTTTATAATTTTTTGTTATAAAATTCTGTGTAATAGATTAATACTTGTGCAATATTTGTCACAAATTTTTCTTGTTATAGATATCTTTTAAGAAAACCACTTTAAAAATTCTAGCGTTTTGCGTTTTCAATTTCCAACACAGTCCTGAATGCTATGAAATATTTTTGGCGTTGCGTTGCATTTTAAACAATTAGGGCCTTAATTTCAAATTTTTGTTGTTATTTTATAATAAAAAACAAGCCACATAAAACAGTGCTCTGAAACCTTCTCTTCTAATTAGATAATGCTAATATAAATTTTTTTTTTATTGATTTCTTATCATTGTCTATTGATGAAAAAACCCAGTGGCAACACTGTCACATTATGTATGTACTTAGAATAAATTTATGCAAATAAACCCAATTGGCCACAACATAAAAGAAACAAATGCCGACACCAACATTATATTCAAGCTACAAAAAGTTGAAATCTTTCAGACATTTAGTTCACAGCTTCGTAACGACGTAACTGTCACTTCAAGTCACGGTAGGCAACTATTAAAACGGAGTATTATGTAAATTATGTAACAGATCTGCATAGTCTTCGTTGCCCCTACTCACATGCATACCACATGCATACATACATTCCATTCAATCACATGCCTAGACTTTGCTACACTCATCTGAACTTTAATTAAATTTGGTATTCTGGCAAGAACAACAACAGCCTGCTTAAAAATATGTACTTGTGCGCAGCACTGGAGATCAAAAAACACACACACAACCCTACTTTTCACTTCCGTTGTACAACTCTACAAGCTTGAGATCAACTGAGTTATAATTGTATGCTGAAATAAAATGAAATAAAATGAAATAAAATAAAATTAAATTAAAGTATGAAATAACAAATTGCATAATTTTAAATAAAAGAAATAATGAGCAGACATAAACATGATTAGCATACAGAAAAGTGACGATGATAACAATCGGCAAACGTCTTTTGTTCTAAGATAAGAAAACAAAATCTTGAGATAAACACGAACTATTTTAGCGTTTGTATGAGAAAAAGGGCCTAAGAGATAAGTAACGACTTTATGGGTTGCTACAAAAATAAAAGCAGTAAGCGGAATTTTCTCAGCTTTTTGAGACTCGTGCAGATAAGATCTCGTTGCTATTACGTTAATGTTGAGTGCACGTTAACCTTGCAGGACACTTTATAAGTTGGTAGTTACTAAAATTACCCAAACTTGTTATATTTATCAAAATTCATAACGATGATTTGAAAATAAAAATTCTGATAATTCTCATAAATGCTTTTTGTATAAAAAAAACTAAAACCAAAATGTTTTGTACTTCGATGGAATGAACCAATAGAGATAAACACACCAACAATTTTTAAAAGCGATTAATTAAAAACGGAGAGAAATTTCATCAAGTTTATCTGCCACGCAACGTTACGTTATCAGCTGATCCGCAACGAAAAATTTACGTAAGGGCCTTGTTACTCATATGTAAATGTTGCGGATACGTTTTGGTCGATTTCAATGGTTGGTAGTTACTGAAAATACGTTATCGTGTTAAAATTTGTTGGAAAGAAAACAACAAAAAAATGGTCAAAGTTTCAATAATATATAAATTGCATCACCTTTTTATTTGCGAGTTTTGATAAAAGAATATAAAAAAAAACGTCGTGGACGTCATGCAAACATAAACAAATATAAAATTCCTTAACGGAAGATACGTACAAACCGAAATTTTTTAATCAAGTTCAGCCGCAACGTCACGTTTACGTATAAGTTATACCTAAACTTGTTAAGGAAAAGGAACATCTGATACGTAAAATTTACGTGTACGAAAGTGTTACGAGTTCTGTAGGTGTATGCAACATTGATTTTAAATGTTTCTCTCATTTTCGTTCTCTTTATTTCTTAACTTAATTTAAAAACCATCAACTTGCTTTTGTTTTGCAGTTGTTTTGGTGTCATTAGATTGAACGCCAAGTGTGAAAGTAAAACAGCCTGGGCCGCGATATCGATCAACAATTTAACCGAGCGACAACAAGTCCCTTATTATTGTTCTCATAAGCGCCGCACTAGCTATCGACTTGTCGCTAGTCAGGTTTTACAATTCTAATTTAATTCATTTATTATTTATCAAATGAACTATCAACTATCCCACAAATTAAACGCTAGTTTGAAAATAAAAATCGGCAAAACATGTAAATTTTGCTATAAAATGTCAACAAAGCAAATATATAATAGAATTTTGTAAAAATTATTTTTTTTTTTACATGTTGTTAGTGGTGCTGTGTTTAATAAATAATTCCGGAAATTCAAAAAGTACCAGTTAAAGAACATACAAGGTACCAAAAAGATCCTTCTTATAGATTCTCATTCACTCAAGACCTTGTATGTTTAATTTCATGTTTCTACGTCCAATATTAACGATAGTTAAAAAAGTACCAGTTGTAAAACGAAAAAGTACCAAAATGCTTAAGAAAGAAATTTCATTCCCGTATTTTCCCTTTTTGGCACTTTCTTCTCCCCATTAAAGTTTAAAAAATTTTAAAATTTTAGTGGGAGCTCATAACTAAATACGCGCATTTCATAGTCATTCGCGTATTTAGTTATGGAGAAACATGTTTTGTTAAAAAAGTCACACAAAAATAGATACATGAAAATCGTATCCTTAAACTTTTGAATTTCGAAAAAGTACCAAATTTGTATTAGAATTTTTTAGATAAGTTTCGAATGTGAAACAACCTTTATTTCTATGTTTATTGGTTTAAAAGATAGATGGGGGGACAAATAAGTACCAGAATACAAATTTTACCCGTTTTCTCCCTAAAAGATTCGAATTTCAAAAAAGTACCAGACACTTGTGCGTTTTTTTTTTCTAAAGAACAACGAAAAAAATTACAATTTGTTTGTGTCTCTTTCAGTTTTGAAGGTATCCAATAAAAAATGTTTACATTTTGCGAAGCACTAATGGTACATTAAAAAAAATAAGCGCACAATTATGCGCTTCGCAATAAGACATACAGAGGTGCAGTAAAGTAAGTCAAGGAACTGTTAACGAGTTTTATAATAGAAAAAATAACATTTCAAGTGCCACGGCATTCGCTTACTACGAAGCAGGTTTGTAAGGAAGAATACTAAAAAAATAACTGTAACAAAACATTCAGTTTGTAAAGCTGAACGCTACTTTCACCAATTTTGATATGCGTTAAATAAAGCGCATTTTGTCTCAAAATGTGTTGCTTTAAAGTACGAACTCACCATATAAAATTCATGCCTTCCGTAAGCAAGATGGTATGCGAAACTCTTTTCCTTCTCCCTAAAAGTTAGATTTTCCAAAAATCCCGTCTTAGTGGATCGATTTGGGTAGAGACCAAACTCCAGTCCAAATTTCAAGTTTTTAGCTTCACGTTGTGAGATGATGAATCAGTCGGTCAGTCATTCAGTAAGTAACGTTAAAATTTTATATATATGTGACCTTCTCCGAGAATAGGGACCTAGTGTGTCAAAAAACGGGCTTGTACTTAAGACCGGATTCTTCCTCTGTCGACAACCACAAAACAAGTGGCGTATATGCATTGACATTTGCTGTCGAATAATATTTTAGAGTGGAGCATAAATTTGTATGAAAACTATTATGTTATTGCTGGCTTGCATTGTCGATCGAATTGTCGTGCTGAAAATTTTAGTTGGGGCACAAATCAGCTGCTTGTCGTTGAAAATGCAAGCGAGCGATAGCGGTCAATTTCGTGGCCCAGGCTGCTACTCTATCTTTTGTGATTTAAGATAAATTTTCTTTTTAATTTTGTATAGATATTGTAGAATCGAGAAAAAGCGCATTTTACACGTTCACTGATAAATGTGGAATCGGTTCATTTCTTTACAAATATTTTGAAATATACGAACGAGAGTTGCTTTTGATTTATTGAGCTATGGCAACACTGAGGGTGTAGCTTAGGGTGGGTCAACTTGTTTGGGACCAAACAAAACAGAAAAAGGAAATAACAGAAATGTTATATTGGGAAACTCGTTAATGATATCCTTAAACGGTAAGTCAATTAGAAACTGAGGCATTACTCTAGAAAAACCCGAATCAAACTATACGAACTATAGGAATCTAGTGTAAGGAGTAACAAAGCAGGCTTTTTTATTTCATTGAAAGTAATGGAATTCAGTTAGATAAAATGAAATTGAACGCCACATAATTAGAGGACACTAAACGCCAATTTTTTTTTATGAATTCTGCTTTAAAGATGTAAACTATTAATTTCTTCCACTGTTACAGCAACAAAGGGAGGGATCTGGCACTTAAGTGAGTGATCAGGCCGATTTTGAATAGACTGTTTTAAGGTGAAGCGTAAACAAAATAATTTTCGTTAGAATAAAAAATTTAATTCAAATGATTTTGTTATTCGCGCTTTATTCCCAATTTTTATTCTTGATAAAAACACTGAAATTTATTGTTGATGGGATAAGCTATGCGCATTTCACTGGTTGCTTAGGCCAGATCGTCAGGAATCTTCATCCAAAAAGATTTTAGAAAAACTAAAGATATTAAACCAAATAAAACTGTTAAGCGTACAAGACTTACAAGCAACAGTTCTACTTGTAACAATATCAAAGTTTAAAAAAAACATTAACAATATACAGTGAGTTTCTCTCTTTTTACATTTAAAGCGTATTTTAAGAGAGCTTCATGAATAGCTCAAAAGAAGTGGAAGTACGATTAGACATGTTTGCACTTAAGTATCTTAAATCTGAATGCATTTCAACCCCTTCAATGAACACAAAGCTAAACGTCTTACAGAATTAACTATACTTTATTTTTTTAGTAATGATTAGCCGAATGAATTGCTTTGGATTTTAACAAAAAATCCAACTTCCTCAAATCTAAAATTAAATGCTTGGCAATCTCTAAATCAAAGCCAACTTGCATAAGACTTACAACACTGAATGTAGAGCATATTAGGGTATCAAATTAAATTTGGACTCATTCACACTTCTTAAGCTTTGTAACTCAGCAAAGATGGAGATTTATGGTTGCTGGCTGGCAGTATTAAGACAAACACATACACAAACAAAATTTTAAACCCACTCACACGGATCTCTATATGTACGTGAAATTGTGGCTGGTACCTGCTGCACACAAAATTCTAAAACCATTCCACGCTTTGAGATGAAGCTGGTAAACAAATGTTCTAAAAGAAATCTTAAAACTAATCAAATAAACCGCAACGTACAGGCAGCAGCAAAAAAAATTACCAGCAACATTAAAAGAAGCACAGTTGAATATAGACGAGATCTAACAGTGGCACGTTCTCTACAGCTAGAAGTTAAATTTGAAACAAAATCCAAAAGATTAAAAATGTATATAGAATAATGCAATTCACACACACAAACACACACACTTTTTGAGAATACAAATAATCTAATGCTGCTTTTTATCTTTATAAAGTCTAAAAATGTAATAATGCCGCAGCACTTGTGCTGTCATCTCAGATCTTCTAAGGCAATCAGTCTTCTTCAGGTGCATTTCAAATTTTAGACATGGAAAATGATGATGGCATATGGTGGATAAATGTCTCTGAGTGCAACAACCAAGCAGCAATTGCTTTGCCAATAGCAACAACAAATAAAGTAATAACAAAAACAAATGCAAATTTCCCTAACATTTGTAGGAGTCGAAAAAGATACGAAACCGTACGGCAAACCGAAAAAAAATTAAAAAAAAAAAATAAAATTCCAAAGCTGCTGCAAAAGAAAGGCGGCTTGTTGCAGCCCAAAGACAAGTTAACGACATGTTTGGTTGCGTTCGTCACGTTTTCCCACGCAGTCGCTCATAAGCAAAAAAGCAAAATAGACAAATACAAAAACTGGCGGTTTTTCTAATTCCAAAGAAAAAACTGTTTGTTCTTGTGCCTGACAGCAACTTCTTTATTTTCTTGTTACACTCAGAGAATTAATAAAATATTATAATTGAATTACAAAAAAAGTGTCTTTGGCTTGTGTACTTGTCATTTGATGACAGGCGTAAATGAAGGCATGACAATAAGCCCAAAAAGCGTTGTTTCGCTTTTAATTTTACCAATTTGAAATTAGCAATAGCGATCGAGATAACGGAAGCTCTGTAATGGTTTGTAGTTTAAGTAAATTAAAAACTTATTTTACAAAAAAATTAATAAAAACTTGTGTATAATTAATTTGGAGTTCTAATTGTCGAATACATTTTCAAGATCACGGCAATAAGCTGCTAATTTATTTCATCATCAATTTTTCCCAGACTTTTTATTTTATTTTATTTTACATTTATTTCTTATTCAATTTTAAAATAAAAAAAAGTGCCCATTTCACCTGGTCCCCGTGTAAATTTCCTCTTGAGAGAAGCATTCCAACAAAAAAAAGGTGCTTCAAACGAAGCAGGTTTGTAAGCGAGAAATATAAGGTTTTCGCTTACCATCTCGCTTACGAAAGGCATGCATTTTACATTACACAAAACCCGCTTTATTCGATGCATCTATAAACTAGTGAATGTAGCTATCAGCTTTACACACTGAAGGTTGTGTTACAGATATTTGTTTAGCATTCTCCCTTGCAAACCTGCTTCGCAGTAAGGGAATGTCATGGCACTTGAAATTTTCTTTTATAAAACTTGTTAAGAGTTCCTTTACTTACTTAACTACATACCTGTAGGTCTTATTGCATACAGATTTGTCCGGTTTTACGTGATCATCATCCTAAGACTCACGGTGCTCTTAACACTGGGTCAAAATAATGCGTTGACCAGCGCCCCCTTCCTCCTTCGCCACAAAGCCGTGGCACCAGAGCAAGGGTTCCGACTTCGAATCCATGCATACAAGATAACTCTCCGGCATCTATTAATGTTAATGATAACAACTATGCCATTGTCAACGAATTTTGTTTTTTGGCTAGAATGATTACCGCTGATGGAGGTACTGAGATTGACGTGGAGGCAAAAATCAGTAGAGCTAGAGCAGCATTTGGAACTCTAGCACCAATATGGCAAAACAACAACATTAGTCTTCGAACAAAACTGCGAATTTTTGAATCCAATGTAAAATCAGGTTTTTTGTACGGATGCACAACATGGAAGGTGACCAGTATAATTACAAGTCGTTTGCAAACATTCGTCAATCGCTGCCTCAGACGAATACTTCGAACCTTTTGGACAAATGTTATATCGAATATTTAGCTACTTCGTAAATCAAATCAGATAGATGTGGCTACTGAGCTTCGAAAACGAAAATGGCAATGGATTGGTGACACACTTCGACGTCCAGATGAGAATATCGCCAAGCATGCGTTACTTTGGAACCCATTTCATCAAGCAGGACAAAGAGTTGGAAGGCCTAAAATTACTTGGAGCCGTTCCACCGAAGCCGAAATGAGGTCTGTGGGTTTAATAAGGAACGAAGCTAGAAATGTAGTCCAAAACCGAGTGCGGTGGAGAACGACTATTGTTGGCGCCCTATGCTCCAGTTGGAGTAAAAGGAACATATATATTATTGCGTAGCGCATAAATGTGTGCTTAGTTTTTTAAATGTACCATTAGTGCATTTCAAAATTTCAGTTTATCAATACTACGAATTGGGAATAAAGCACATTAAAACTAAATCGTATTAATGAAATTGTTTGACCCCCAAGAAAACCTTTGATAATAAATATGCAAGTGGCAGTGCAAAGAACTGAACTGGCAACAATGAAAAAATGTAATTTGTTTTTCTTTTTGTTTTCCAATTACAAGTAAAATTAATCAATTTCAGTCGGAATTGTAAGAAAAGATAAACTCACTGTGTGTTGCTGGTGTTTTGTTTAAGCTTTGATAATTTTAGGGGTAAGATTGTTGAGTGTTTATAATTCCTATTCGCTTAACAGTTTTATTTGAATAATATCTTTAGCTCTGGATGATGTTTCCTGATGATCTGGCCTTAGAAACGAGAGCTTATCCCACCCACAATACATTTCAGTTTACCCATAGTAAAAATTGGGAATTTAGCACATTAAAACTAAATCGTATTGATAAAATTATTTATTGGGTTCAATGCTCCCCAGAGGAGTAAAAGGAACATATATATATATATATAATATTTCAAAAAGTTAAGTTCGCTATCTTAAGTTAAAATTATCAATTCCTACAATCCAAATACAGCTTAAATATAAGGCAGCGTTAGCCGCGACTTAACTGAGGTCAATGGGGCAATGGCTCATCAAAGATCATACAACCAAACCGCAGAGGATATTATAGTTATATTTATATTCCCAGAAGTGTGTGTGTGCGATTGCGATAAACTAGTATGTTGGCTGCGTATGTTTTGAGATAATATGGCTTCCCAGTCACAAAGGCTTTAGTGGGAACGAAGAGGTGAACAGGCTTTTCCAAATTGGAGCATTCTCGAATACCGTTTGCCTAGATTATTATTGAAAGAAAGTTTTTTAATTTTTCAACTAAAACAAATTGTTAACATGACAATTTACAAACAAGTTCATTAAGAAAATTGTTGAAAATTTATTTTGTTTTTTTTCTTTACCTACTAACAACTACAATTAATGTTGGAAGAATTCCAATCAAGAGATAAACTCACTGTTTATTGTTGATGTTTTTGTTTAAACTTTGATATTGTTACAAGTACAACTGTTGCTTATAATTCTTATACGTTTAATAGTTTTATTTGGTTTAGTATCTTTAGTTTTTCTAAGCAACCAGTGAAATGCGCATAGGAATAGCTTATCCCATCAACAATAAATTTCAGTGTTTATCAAGAATAAAAATTGGGAAATCATTTAAATTTTAGAAAAGTTTAAAAAAAAATTAATAATCACATATTAAACCTTGTTATTTTTTTTCTGTGCAGGAATAGAACTCAGCTTTGCAATACCTCTATAGTTTACATGTTACTTACTGGCCGATTTGAATGATGGAATTATGTATATAAGTACTTTCCCATTGGCCAGGAACATACCCATAATTTTTTTATACCCGTATTTATTTTCTTAAGTCAACATTTTTAAAAGGCTTATCTGGCAAAACTCGATATGTATTTCCATATAGCCGCGGGCCGCATTGAGATATTAGAAAATAAGGGCCATTGTTATACCCATATATAATGGATGAGTTAACTTGTAGACTTTTAGGTTTGGATGAACTGGTTGCGCAACATCTTAATAAAAAAATTATAGTGTTCCGTCGGGTCTGGATTTTGAATTTGACTTTAGTCTCATTAACTCAATTTCGGTGGCATTAATTATCGGAAAGTTTACTAGTGTTATTATCGTTTTTAAAATTTAAGATATCTTCAAATTCATTATAATTTTCATAGTCCACTACAACGTAAAAATTATTAAAAAAAACTTTTGGGCACTTTTTATAAAAAAAAAAAAAAAATTCGAAAAGGTACAATAAAAATTGTATCTCTTAAGGAATCCAAGTTTTTTAAATGGTTCATTAGATTTTTTTTTATAATTTTATATTTTATTTGTCTCAAAAGATCTCGAGACATATTAATGTATCTAGGGAAGAGTCTATTTGCATTCTGGCAAGCCTTAAGGTGCGAACAAGTATTTTTTTGCCCCTTTTTCCCCCTAAACGTTTGATTTTCCAAAAATCTTATCTAAAGTGATCTTTATTTCAAATTAATAGATTTTAAAACCTAAGTTAAACGCTTTAGTACACAGAAAAAATGTTTGCCAAAAATTATTCAATTAAATAATTAATTGGTGTACATTAATTATTCAATTAATTTTTTGTTTGCTGCAATTAATTTTTTTAATCAAAACCCATAAAATTAAATGTTTGTGTATGTGTGGTGTATTTTTTAGTTTATGCAATTAATTTTTTAATTGACTAAATTTGTGTCCCATGACTCGAAAATACAAATCCGTTAATTGATATGATCAATTCCTTTGCAGGGGAAAAATTTGTAAAATATTTAATTGTCTAAACGAATTGTTCTGTGTAGCTTGTGCTCTTTTATTTATATAGAATAATCCTGATATGAAAGATCCTGAGAAATATCAAAAGAATTATGTTTGTTAAGTTTTCAGTGTATAAATAAGAAGGAATTTCGTATAGTTTAGTAATCACAATTGTAGCCAAAACATTTCAACATTTTTCTGTGCAAATTTTTTTTTTTTACAAAAACAAATAAGAAATTGGTAGCATAGTTATAGAGAGATCTAAATGTCCACTTCAATGTCGCGACATTGATGAAACAATCGTCAGGTATGTTTTTCAAAAATGGCAGCAGGGCTTTTGGTTTATATTCTACGTTTGTTTTTTGTTTTTTTTTTTTTGCTTGAAAACTAAAAAAGGCTACCGATCACATCAAAAAATTGTCATCTTCAAGCTAACGCAACACAAACACATAAAAAGCAACTGTTTTTTTAAGCCAATTTTTCTTTTGTCTCTTGGCCACCTGAAGCGGTCCGACAATAGCATCAATAACAACAACAAGTTGCTTGACTTGTCACAAAAAAAAAATAAATAAAAAAAAATTTAAACTAAAAAAAAATAGTAAAACCAAAGAAACCATAGACCAGTTCAGTAGGTCACTAAGTTTAGATAAGAATAGAAGCAAAAATATGTTGTTGTCTTAGAAGAAAAAAAAAATAAAGAAAATCTTTTTTCTCTATTTTTTTTTTTTACTTTTAATGAATTGACGTCTACAATACATCTAGAAAATAAAAAAATTTTAACAATAATGATGACGATGGTGACGACCACAACGTTAATGATGATCTACCATTAGACATGTTGTTTAATACTTGTCCTAGACTCACTCTACATATTTGCATTTATACGAATATTTACTCGTTTTAATGTTAAAAAAATATTTGCAGAAAATCAGCATATCAAAAAAAAAGTTTAGATTTAAGAAAATTAATAAAAAAAAAAAATATAGAAGATAAAGAAGAATTGGAAACAGCAGTCGATGACCATCGGGGCAAGTTTGTATATCATCAATAAGCTTGATAAAAATTTTAAAATACCACAAAAGATCAAATTTAAATCAGATTTGAAAATAACATCCAGTTTTGGGCAATTTTTTCTATGTTCTCACGAATAACACAAACAATGTTTACCTATAATGCGTCAATTGGTTCATGTTTATCAAGTATTCGAATATTATTAATGTTTCCTTAATTTAAGAGGATATCATCTCATCGTTAAACACATTTTTACAATAAAACATCTGCACAGAAAAAATTCTCGCCAATTTTTTTTATTTTTCAAATTACACCAACCAAAATAATCAGTTTTAATCAAAAATGTAATCAAGTGGATAAAACGATTATTTAATTAAATTAATTTTTTAATTAATATCATATTTTAATTTTTTTTGTGACTTTCATAATTAATTATTAAAAATTAAGAACTCTGCATCGCTTTGAATACTCGAGGTGTTCTACGGTACAGTGAAATAACTCCCAAATGAAATAAGTCCCAATGGAAAAATGAAATAAATCCCAAAAAATTTTACATACAAATTGGGACTTATTTCATTTTGAAATAACTCCCAAATGAAATAAGTCCCAACAGCTTTTTTTTTTTGTTGGGAGTTATTTCATTTGGGAGTTATCATTGACACTTATTTCATCGCAGTTGGGACTAATTTCATTTTAATTGCAAGCACTATTTTATCGTTGGGAGTTGTCAGTATGTTTCAGAAGGAAAATATCTACACAAATTTTGTACTTACTTTGCATGAGGGCCAAGAGAAAACAGCGTTTTTTAGAGTGTGCCACGACTCGAAGGACTTTGCATACTGCGTCTTTGGATCCGCTCATTAATGAAAATATTCCCGACAACAACAATAAAAAGATTTTGATCGATGGCACATTTTCAATTGTACCGCTGGGATGTTTTAAACAATAACAATAAACAAAGCAAATCACGCCGCGCCGCGTTTTTCATCCCTGTGGGGGGAGCGCGAATATAAAGTCAGCAAAATGCTATGCCCATTTATTTAATTACATAAATTCTAATGTATTTAACTTCAATGGTGCGACTTTTATCACCGATTATGAAGCGAGTCTAAAAAGGGCTATAAAAACTTCATTTTTGGATACAAAAATCTTTGACTGTTGGTTCCACTTTTGCCAGGCAAAAAGAAGCGTTCTGTTAAAAAATCCAAAAAATTGGGAGTTGATTAATTTTTGTTGGGACTTATTTCATTGGGAGTTAATTCATTTTTATTGGGATTTATTTTTACATTTTTACAAATATTGGGACTTATTTCATTTTTGCCTTTGGAAGTTATTTCATTTTTTTAAGTTGGGTTATTTCATTTTTCATGGGACTTATTTCATTGGGAGTTATTTCGTTGGGACTTATTTTTGGGAGTTATTGCACTGTACCGTGTTCTACTCCTGAAGTCTGCAGTCTTCAAAACTAAAACTTGAATTCGATTACAAGTTTGTAATTGGCACCTGATTATTTTATTGCAATCGGACTTTCCAAAGCCATTTCCAAAATTCAGAAATATTTAAATTTTTTTTTCAAAATCTCCCATTGTGTGACAATTCAGCGAACCATTTCTTACTAAAGCATGGTCCAACTGAAAGGCACGTTGTTAATTGTATGTATTTTAATTATTAAATAAAACAAAAAGTTTTCAGAGAATTATCTTAATATTTTTTTACATTTATTATAGCAGGATCTATGACAATTATATGTAAAACAAAATATTGGATTTGGTTTCGTGAAAATTGCTTACAATTCTGGAAAAATTTGGAAAAAAAAAATCAGGAAGTCCATGAAATACATTTTGATTTGAGCGCCCATTTTTGTAAAAGGCTTCAACAATCTCAACGATCTGTTCAATTGTGTGCCTCTCCATGGTTAAATTTGTTAAACACTGAAACAAAGAAATGTCAAATTAAGTTGGTCAAAAAACTTGACGTTAAGGTATGAACATCGTGCATTATGGTTGGACCACGCTTTAGATAAAATACACTATTGGATACTAAATCTGTTCGATTTGTTTTTTTGAGTCATTTAGAACTGATCATCATTCCAACAAACGAATATTTATTTATTCGTCTATGGAATTAATCCCTACAGACTATTTATACAACATAAATGTTTATAACTCAAATAAAATAATTAATTAAGAATTTAAGAAAATTATTATTTTACTTTTAGTTACATTAGTATTTAAAGAAAAATCTATAAATCTATACAGCTCATAAATTGAATACACACACATTCTCCTGAGAGGGTCAGCGTTTGCATAATTAGCCCTAAAAAACTGAACGGATAATGGTGAAAAGTAACGTGTTGGCCGTTGAGGAATGTTGAACGAAATATTGTTGATCAGAAAACCAGAACAAACATCACCGTTAATAATATTCAGTAGAAACAAGACCTTTTTAAGGTTGGCAGCTTAGCAAGGGCGAGTCTGCTGGTTTAAACTTCGTAGACAGAACAACAGGAATTGTTTTTTCACAGATTCGGTCTTGTCGATATAAGTTTGGTACGTAGGGTCCCAAATTATGGAAGCATACTCCAAAATAGGTCACACAAGTGATGTATAAAAAGTTTTAGTTACATACGGGTCATTAAACTCTTTAGCCCACCGTTTTATAAAACCAAGTACTTCTCTGGCTTTGTTTACCATAATTGTTAAATGACTAATGAAACTTAGTTTAGAATCCAATAAAACACCAAGATCTAAAAAGCTATCCACTTTATCTAGTTGGTAATTGCCCAGCATATAATTTACAGATATCGGTCGCTTTCGGACCAAACGTATATATTTGCACTTTTTTAGATTCTGCTCCATTAAATTTGAATTACACCATTTGTAAAACAAAGCCAAGTCATTTTGCAGTAAAACATGGTTGGAGTATTCACTAATACTCAGGAAAATTTTCACATCATCAGCATACATCAAAATATTTGAAAATTGAATAACTTGTGGTAGATCGTTTATAAACAATGAAAATAAAAGCGTCCCTGTGGTACCGCGGATGAAACATTTATATTTTTCGAGGATTAATTATTAAAGAGTACACTTTGTTTTCTATTTGTCAGATATGAGTAAATCCACATTAAGCAAATCCCATCAAGTGTAATTTCTCTTTAAGAAGTTTGTTATTGACTTTATCAAAAGCTTTGCTGAAGTCTGTATAAACTATATCTGTTTGTTTTCTTTGAAGAAAACCCCGATTGACCATTGTGGTAAGTTGTAATAGATTTGTTGAAGTTGAACATTTTTTTAAAAACCCGTGTTTGAAGGGAGAAATTAAAGTGCTTAGTTAATGACACAGGTGATCCGTTATAAGTTTTTCAAACAATTTTGGAATAATACTTAATTTGGAAATACCACGATAATTTGTAGTGTCGGACTTGTTTCCAGATTTAAAGAGCGGAATAATAAAGAAATCTTTCCATTTATTTGGAAAATACCGATATTTTAATGATGTATTAAACACAAGTGTCAATGGAACAGCTAAAACATCTGCATATTTAATTAAAACTAAACTAGGAATGTTATCAGTTCCACTTTTGTAGGAAAGTTTAAGCTTTCTTAAACCATTAGAACCTGTAGAAATATCAATATTAGCGGTCAGTGTAGTGTATATGGATAAATATTTGAATCATCAAAAATTGTATCCGAATATGTAGTTGAGAAAAAGTCCGCAAACAAATTACTTATAACAGCCTCATCACTGGATTCATTATGCTGAAATTTCATTATAGCCGGAAAGCCAGTTTTTCCCCTCTTAGAGGTAACAAATTTTTTAAAACGATGTTGGATTATGTTTAAAGTTATTTTTCATTTTGATTTAGAGTAATTAATCAGCGCGTGTAAAACAGTATTTCCCCTGATCGACAAGAGAACCAGATTGTTTGTACTTTTTGAAATCTTTATTTTTTTATATTTTTAGCTTTAGCCAGTTGCTTGGTGTTCCAAGAAGGCCCGGATAGTAGAAGGCATCAGTCATATGATCAATAGCAGCAGTTGTATTCGAGGGACAAGTTAATAGGTTATCCCACTTTCTACTATTCAGAAGTTCATTTAACATTAAGAAGTTTGATTGCGTAAAACAATCAGCCTTATTTCGGTTCTCGATGTCGAAAACGACTCAGTATTAGACTAAAGTAAATTAAATTAAAGTTCTTTAATCTACTACAAAATTCGACTTACGGTGTTACCGACATCGATAACCGAAATAAGGCTGAATAACACTTAAGGCTCAGTTAGGCGAACGTTGCTGTACCGTATCTGTACTGTATCAATCAGCTGTTCGCTTTTTGTTATATGAAACGCAATACAAAAGCTTACCGAAATGTAATGTACCGTTGTTGCAACGTACCATTCTGTATAAAATAGAATTTCATACCGTTGTTACGTGACATTTGTAAAACAGTGATGGGCGACTTGTATGTTTCTTGGAATGCGGGTATTTTTGCTCTTTTTTTTTGGTACTTTTTAAGTAAAGCTATGGAATTGTGACAAAACAACTTACAGTACAACATTTTTTCATATATACAAATATATGTACATACATATGTTAAGATGTATAAAATAAACAAATGCATATACACACACTATGGAAATGTGAAACATATAAACGGCTTTAAATGGTATCAAAACCTTGTTTGGTGCATGCACATTTACAATAAACTTATGCTTAAAATATATTCATTAAAATACAAATTTGTTTATGGTAAATCAATAATATAAATATTATTAAAAAACTGTTTTAAATACCATTTAAATCACTTGGTACTTTTTCTGCACAGCGGTCACCATTTAAAAATTTTTGATTCCCATCACTGTGTGTATTGTTTTATGTATACTATTTCTTTTTGTTTATGTATGGGAAAAACATATGGCACGTTTTTAAATGTTCTATAAGTGCACCAACGTGCTTACAGTACGGTGCGGTACATTACGGGTACAGCAACGTTCGCCTAACTGGGCCTTTATTCTTATTTTTAGAAGATAAATTTACAAGGCCATATGGAACGGATATATTAATTTCAATGGTAGGGTGTTATTGGTCTTCAGGAGTAGAAATTGGGTTTGTTCGGTTTATAAAACACTCCTCAGTTTCGTTGGCAAATATTAAATCCAATAATTTAAAATTATTACCAAGTATACCGTTAATTTGAAAAAGACTCATAATTGAAAAGCTCATCGCACTTATTATTTGATTTAGACGGAACAAAATATTTATCTTTTGGTAAGAATTTCCAGGCTATTGAAGGTAAATTGAAATCACCAAGAACAATAACTGTGTCATCCGGATAAGCATTACGAGGAGCAATGGAAATGTCTAAGAGCCACTTTTTGTCTTAGAGATTAGCGATTAAATTAACTTTAATCTCCGTATTTACTTTTTGAGTTGTATTTTTTTAAACTTTTTTTGCTAGTTTAAGCGGCCATTGATGGTGGTTTAAACCTTAACTTAAACTGTCAACATACATATGTTTAACATAAACAATTAATGCAAAAATATAAACAAAAAATTATTTTAAAAATAAAATATATACTTTTATATAATTTTTCCTTTCTATATTTTTTCATTAATATATTTTTTCTTTAAACGTAAAAATTTCTACCTTGTAAACAATATTAAATTCGCATATTTTCTTCTTCTTCTTTGAAAACATCCATCTTGCTTTGATAAAAAGTTTACATTTGCAAAAAAAATATTGCCATTTATTTGTGCTCAGTATGGTAGCACTACATGGTTTAAGCCACAACCCAAAAATATCAAATTCAATTTATGCTAGATTAACTTAATTCGCAGATTATCTAATTATAGAATAAAATTAACTTTAATCTCAAACCCAAAAAGTGGCTCTTAATTGACTTAAAATTACGATGGAAATGTCTAAATTGACTTAAAATGACTTAAGGATCAAGATTTTTATTTTGAAGAGTTTACGTAGAACGACGTATAGTAACTAAACTGAAGCGGAAATGCCAGCAGCGAAATCAGGCACCGCCTACAATATAAAATAATTTTTTTTTTTTTGTTTGTATATTTTAACATGAAATGTGTTGCCTGATTTCGCTGCTGGCAACTGAACCGGAATTTAGTTGCCATCCTTAATCGGCCCATTAATATACCCTCATTCGTCACACGGGGTAATGGGTATTTAAAAAAATTATATTTTCGTTGAATTGCTAAATAGCAAAATATGCATTAATATGCTAAAATGTGCATTCAAATTACACTCTTTTTTCAACAGTGTTACCAGATGACGAAAGCTTTAAAAAAATAGTTAATTTGAAAACACAAAAAAATGCTTAAATTCGTATAAAATTTTGAGATGAATGAAAATCTTTTATTTTTTAAGTATTACTTTAGTTTATTTTTTTATTTAATGCATAACTAAAGAAGTTTTTTTACTTTTTACTTTAAAAATCGTTCCGCAATAACTTTTTTTTTAAAGTTCGCCGATTCGCCGAAGATTGAGTTTAATGTACCAAATACCTTTCAGGGTTAAAGTATTTCAAAACATGTGAAAGTAAAGTACACTGAAAGAATTTTCTTCGCAATACCAATGAACATTAAACCCATGAAAAATTTCATTAAAAAGGAACCTATGCAGCGCTTCGTTGGATCAATGAAACCTGTTTCATTAAAATGTATGTAATGAAATATTACATTAGAATAATGAATATTATTATTAATTGGATGAATACTTCAAAAAAGTAAAAAATTTTTTTTTTCTTTTTTTTCTGTTTAATTATTTTTTTTCTTTTTAACTTAACTTTTTTTTCTATCACATTTTTTTCTGTCTCTGGCGGGAATCGATCCCGCAACCTCGGCGCTGCTAGACTAGCTCACTACCAACCTACCGGGGCTGTGTAATTTTTGAATAAAAAAACTATGTTTTTTGTCTTTACTATGTACATACTAAAGAAAACTAAAAACATACATATTTATTGATTGCAAGTTTTTGTTTCATTACTATGATGACATTTTTATTGTCATAATGAAAATTTAAATTTATGATGGCATGCTTTTTCAAAATATTTTTATACTCCTAATTATTGAGATTGAGACTATTATTGAATGTTAAAAATAATTTTTTTTTTTAAATTATTAATATATGTTGCTCTTATAAAAAATGTTTGATTTCATAAATTTAATGGCATATTACACAGAAAAAAATACCAATGTAAAATTAACATGGAAAAATGTTGATTGAGAATCATGTTAAATTTCTGCAAAAGTATGCCCTTTATTTAAATGTACCATTATTTCATATTAATTTTAAATGAAAAATATTAAAATAATCTTTAATCACGCTTATTAAATATTATTCACTGTTAAAAAAAATGAAAAAAAAATATTAAAATATAAATAAATATGGATTCAATATTGAATCCACAAAAACCTGCTTTATATTAAAATCAAAAGTGAATCTTGTTAAATTAACATGCATACATAGTTAAGTATGTTAATTTTTTTATTTTCATTCCTAAAATATGTTATAAAAAGAAGACAATTCCCGTATTCTTTTAATTATAATAATTTGGTTAAATAGTACATCAAGTTTTCAAAGTAGAATGATGACGCAAACCATATCGGGCCATTCTGCTGATTGATCTGTTAACAAAGGAGACTACAAAATAAGTGAAACATGTGTTACAGGGGTAAGTGTTTTGAATTATTCTTAAATAAATGTATATGTTGTCTCTGAAGCTTCTTCACACCAATTAGGTTCTACATGAAATTCACGTTGTTTCAACATGAAATAACTTTCATTCAACGTGATTCAGATTGTTGTTTCAATATGAATGACATTTTGCTCTAACTTTACTGCAATGTTAAATTAACATGAATTATAGTTATTTTAAAAGAAAAAAAATGTTGTTCGCAAGCAATTATAAAATCAGGTTGAATTAACATGAAACACGTATGAAGCAAAATCACCACCGAAAAATTTTAAATCAACCTTGTTTTCGACGTTTTTAACTTGATTTTTTTCTGTGTGATGACATTATTAAATCTTACATTTTTAATTAACAATTTAACATTTTTTTAAGGAAACTGTAATTTTGTATTAATTTATGAATAAAGTTATGTTTGTATATTGTTTTTTTATGTTCCCAATTGAAATTTTTTGTTTACTTGGACAAACTTAAGTTTTCATATATCCAATGAAAATTTTTAACGTAGTTACGAAATCCCATGAAGCGATTTTAACGAAAATATTTCATTATAACTATGAAATTTCATTTAGACAGTGAAAATTTTCATTTAACCAATGAAAATTTTTTTATGAAAATGATTCATTAAATATATGAAGCATTTTTCTTTCAGTGTAGTTGTCGAAAAAATTTTAAAAATATGAAACAAATTTTTATGCAAAGAGTTTGCACATCTTGCCCTCTAATCAGATATAATAGTGTTAAGCAATGTTTGTTAATTAATTATAGTTGGAAAACCTGATAATTTAAAAAGTATTAACGAATCAAATAAAAGCTAGATTTACCTTACGAAACAAGTAACTCCATAATAAACGCTTTTCTATATATCTTAGTCTTGACACAGATACATACTGCTATCTCTAAGTCTACGCAACGTCTACAAAACTTTTTAGCGAAACGGTCTTTCTAAGATCAAAATATCCCTTAATTTTTTTTTATTGAGTAGGGGCCACCATACAACATTTTATCACTTCACCACCCACATTTTTAAAATAATGGCGGGCAACTTAATGAAAAGAATTTTAATCTGGATGCCTTCTTTAAGCTCTAGCACTTTTACTTCATACTCTATTACATACACTCACCCTATTCTATTGATCAAGCAGAAACATCTTGTAAATACACTTAAGTACAAGTTTAGATTTAACAAATCTCAAGACCTAAAGCCTTAATAGTCACGGGGCTTAGAATAATCTTCGGAATACGATTCAGTTTACGACTAGTTTGAGTTTAATAAAACAGGTCATGATCACCAAAAAATATTTCCCATCAAGTAAAGATTGTTAATGTTAATTGCTTTACTCGTGAGTTTCGATTCCAAATAGCATAAATCTCTGCTCCAAATGGATTGTTAGAAAATGTTTTGATTTAGGTACCTTCTTAAGAAATCAAGCGTTGCAGAAGTCTTCACCTATAATTAACATTAGTCCATTTATATTTATACGTATGTATATCAAATGTATCATTCACTCTGCTTTTCTAAAATCGGTACAGCTGATATCGATACAGCGTATCCACTGCCAAGCCTACATACAGGTGAGCAATACTCAAGTTCAGTTGCACGTCAAAGCCAGTGTAAGATCAACAGGAAACATATAACGGCGGGAAATAACTCAAGAGACAGATTTTTGACCTATAATTTAACCTAAATTTTCATTTGCTGATGGCAATACAACTTATCTCTCTTACTTTTTTTTTACTTGTGCAAATGTTTGCCAAACTCTGTCTACTTTAGATTAATATTGTATGTGTATGTATGTATGAATGAATATAAAATCAAAATCATTTGATTATATAGTTAAAGAAGGTGCTGCCAAGTGAACTTTTTTTGTGTTCATCATGTTCTTTTTTTCATTTTATTCTTCTTTTCTTTAATTCATATCTTGCAAAAAATAATGTTAAATCAACATCAAACGACACAAATCAACTTGGCCATGACCGCCAGCTTAAAAAACAAGCCAAGACAAAGAAAGCTCAATGATAAAATAAAGTTTGTTTTCTAATCCAAATAAACATCCGACTAGCCAAGTAAACCGACTGACTAAGAGTCAAATGTCTATTAATGTATTGATGTCGACTTCAAATGAAAATTCTTTTAACATGTTAATGATCGCTATGATGATGATGATCTAAATGGGCATCAGGTTGTGTATATTTTTTGTGGTTAAGTCCCAAAGTTCTTGTTAGCCGTTTTTATATATTTTGTTCTGTTTGTTTCTTTCGCTTACTCTCCCTTTCTCTCTCTCTCTCGCTCGCTTTAGTTCAATATAACTCAATTGATGTTTAGGTTTAACCATCTATTGCTGCCGCCTTCATTTCGCGTAAGAAAAAAGTAGAAAAACTAATTTATTAACAGAGCCACTGTAATGGAACATGGTTCAGCAGTCACAACATTGGCGTGTTTCTGTTCTATTTTATGTCCAGAGTGGACGCACTTATTGTAAAAGTCACTTACTTAATGTAGTTTCGATAGAAATTGTTGTCTACAACAATATCACTGTTGCATGTAACCAAAATCAAAATTGTAAGTTTTTATTTCAATCAATTACACTGTTTTCAAAAAAGGTTAGAAGGATAACTTTGATATTTTATGTTATGCTGGTATATTGAGGGGAACTGGAAAAATATTTAAATTAATTTTAAAATATTGTCGTTGTATAAAATTTATCACTGCGAACCAATTACTTTTAAATCGATCTAACGATTACCCTCCGTTCGTTCGGCTAGGTGGCACAAATTATCACAAGCACCAAGCCTATTCAAAATCCCTATCAAAATCCGTCCTAATTTCACATATTCCCCATACACGCTTCTTTCCAGTATAGAGTCTTTGTGCCCATAAACCCCCTCATTAAGCTGGTATTTATATTAAATTTGAACCAAACTTATTTGTTTGCAGTATCTTATCAAATCTAATAAGAAGCGGTCCTTACTTGCCCATAGCTCTGATACAAATAATGCTCTGGCTCTGATTAACCATGGGTCCGAAATAATGTACATTCGAGAAATGTTTTGAAGTACTGTGGCTTAGGGAATGCTATAGTCGGTTGAGACGGTATATAAAATTAAAATTATTTCCAAGACGAATTCAGCTAAACGTTCGTGGCGAAACTACAACAAGTACAACACCAACTGCCGTATTTATAAAATATTAAAATTCTTTATGGGTGAAGTTTCCTGATGATCTGGCCTAAGCAACCAGTGAAATGCGCATAGGAATAGCAATATCAACAATAAATTTCAGTGTTTTTATCAAATAATAAAAATTGGGAATTAAGCACGAATAACAAAATCATTTAAATTCTTTTGAAATGCATTTTAAGCAAAATTTTTATGAAAATTTTGCTTTAAAGAACAATACAAACTTGTTTTATTTTTTATGAATACGGCAGCCAAAACACAACATTGTATTTTATTTGTTGCTTTCATTGGTCGATATGTCAAAGACACAAGCAACTTTTGACATTCCTCTATCTAAGCTTGATTCTTTCAATCAATTAAGTTTTAAAAATTGTTTAATAAACTTTTTCTAAATTCCTTTTGGAAATTGTGTTATATTATTTCTTAAAGCATTTTGTACATCTAACAAAATTAGCCTTGTCGTTATTTTTTATTTCATAAGATTGATGTAAAACTAAAATGTTTTGTTTTCCTTTTTTCATTCATATTAATATCAATGTTTATGTTACCGATTTTCATAAACACATCTTAACCATCAAATACTGACAAACATAAATGTGTGGAACTGGTGCCGTAGAATTGCTGGCAGTCATTCGGACTTTTCAGGTTGTACCTTCTATAACATTATTCCGCCAGAAAAAGAAAAGACAATGTGTCCAGACATAGCAATGACTAAAACTAGCACAACATGTCAATTGTAACAATTTGATGATCCAAACTCAACTTTAATTTATTGCCCCTTGTCTACAACAAGTGGTTGGGTATCGTTTTTTTTCGTGATTAAAGCTGATTTTAATTTCGTTTAAAGTCTGGGAAAATATGGTCTAATGTTTAGTTGATTATCTGACACGATGGTTTAATTGTGTATTAAAGATAAAAGCCAAATGACATTGATCAATTGTTTAAAAAAAAATAAATGGATGGACCCAAATCAAAACAACAAGTAACTTAAATTAAAATCGAAGTTGTTTTATCTAATGTTCAGTAGAATATCAAATGAAAGTTTAAAATGGCTTAATGCTCATCAACTTCTTTTTGGATGCTTAAAATTTCATACTCAAAATTAAATACAAAACGCAATTTTTAAATCGCCGTTTTTCCCATATGCAATTTATTTACCAAAAACAAATAATATGTGTCTTTGCTAACCCTTTGCGGACATTAAACATCAGCTAGACATTCCACTCTTGACATTTTGACACCTAGATGGCCGCCCTTTTTTCGTATTTGGTTTCAAACTAACCAAAACACTTGTTGCTGTAGCGGATTAGTTTCGTTATGATTTTAGTTCGTGTTTTTATTTAGTGCATTCAACATGTCGGCTTCTTGCTTAATTTAATTGTTTAGTTTTAATCGCTGTTTTAAGTGGTTTTTATTTTGTATAAAATAAATATAAAAATTATCATAAATATATAATTAAAGTGTGATAAATAAATATCAAATTTATTTTGCAATATGTGTTAAATTAATAAGTGAAAGAAGTGTTCAAAAGTAAATTTATTAAGAAAAATCATAGTTTTGCTTTAAATCAAAGAAGACTGATGAAAATTGTCTCATGTTTTGTTTCTACGTTGTTGTTATTGTTGGTATGCCTAAAAAGTGTTGTTAGTGTAATTGAGAAAAAGTAATAATTAAAAAGCTCAAGTAAAAAGGGAGTTAGTTAAGAGCATGAGAATGTGAGTGCATAAAAGTAGTGATGTAAATTGTAAAGTGTATGTGCGTGCGTTAGTGTTTGTTTTATGTTTATAAACTTTGTTCAGGTTACCAGTTAACATTTTCAACATGTGTAAGGTAATATTTAATTTTGTTTTGAATAGGTATATGATTATTTATATGTTCGGCAACATGATCTTAAATGTTTATTGAGAATTCGTGCAATGAAAATACAAAAAATTTTTGGTTTTTGTAAACAAGAATTAAAATACTTAATTTAAAATCACAAATTGAAAACAGGTGTTTTATTTAGTTTATTTATTTATTACCTTAATTTAATCTATGAACCTTAAATATTTAAAATTGATAGAGATAGGTACCTATTTAAAAAAGAGTAACCAAATCTGTAATTAAAAATCTTTTAGGAAAAAATTAAAGATTATTTTTTAATCAACGCATTTGTGTTTTATAAGTTCGATTTTCACATTACAGTGCGACATTGGTTACTGTAACCCTTGATGAGAGCAAATCCTCGATTACTACAACCATTAAAATATAAACAATAAAGACTCACCCCCTTATTTATATTTAGAAAAAAATACAACAGGTTTCTTAAAGGTTTTTAGGAATTCACAATGGACCGCATTGGTCTCTGAGTGACATAAATAAGCATTCCTTACTTAAAATGTTTTTTAAAGAAATTTTCATAAACAATTTGTTTGATACACCTTTTATTAACTTGTTTAATTTTTTTTCAATAATGCCGTCAGTGTATACAACTTTGCAAACATATTTTTTTTATCTTTAAACGCAACTCATAAATTTTGTTGGTTTTTTTCTACCGATATTTAAAAGAATATATAATTATGCATGTACAGAAAGATGTTGATTGTTAGTACAACGTACATATTTTTGTATATATTTTGCCTTACTCATCGACACATGATTACGAGCTGCCTCTATACTGGACATTGGCCGTCTATAAATTGTCTCCATTTTTGTTGCCTACGTCGACGTGCGGCTATTCGATGGTGTTGAAGGCTCTTCCTAGACTATGGAATATGGAATTTATTTCCTGTAGTGTTAATCGTCGCCAGGTGGTTTTGGGCCGTCCTCTTTTTAAACGAGAGCGTGGTGGAAAATTGAACATATTAAGTAGCACAACATTTCTGACTTCTTTTAAAACCCTTTTATAAACCGAATGAACGAAGAAGCGCCTAACGTAAATAAATTGTTAGGTTATAACGTATTAAATTTTATACAAAAGCACACAATCGCTGCCGCTAGCGTAAAAGCGTGTCTACAACGCACAACTTCGGCATATATCAAATTCTAATTTATTTAAAAAGAAAGCTTTAAATCAAAAATTAAATTATTTTTGTTTTTTAAAATTTAATATTATTTAAAAAAAAAATTATAAAAGCCAAAATATATTAAATCTAAAAAAAATTGTATGCTTTCTATTTTACGTAAATAAAACACTCTTATGATAAAATTGTGGGGAAAATTGAGCGTGTTTAAAAAATGTACGGCCTACGTCATACAAACTACTATACAATGAGTAGGTATATATTGTGTTTATTTTTAATATCTTTATTAATCATATAACCTAAAGATTGTTTGTGTTTAAAAAATTAAAGCGTTGTTTACATATTTGAAATAAATCATTGGCATTAGTGACGCGGCCAATGCACCAACCGCAGTTGTTGCCACAGCCTTGGTTTGTATTAGTTGCAGAAATCAAGGGACCACTGTATTTGATTTATTTCAGTAATACTATCTTAATTACCTGTTTTTTTTTATTGTTAAGTCTTAAGATTGACATAGATCTTTAATTTTATACATTTTTTTATGTTATTTTAAAAGTATTTTTCTGATTTTAACATTTATTATCTAATTAATTTAATTTTTCCGATTTTTTTTTTAATTTTTATATTGTGGAAAAAACAAATTTTTTTAAATTTTAACTGCTCTTTATTTAGTTGTAACTATTGTTTTAATAGTTATTTTTAATGCCGTTTTTGGGTTTTGATAATGCTCAAATTGAACTTATATTTGTCGTTGTAGAAAAACAAGTTCATGCGTGGCAATTCCTGCACAAAAACAATTTAAAATTTTGTTTAAAAATGAGTTAAATCCAGAGGATTTCTTATAAATTTTACATCCACAAGGTGTTCTACTTTGTAACATTATGCAGAATTTTTAAGCGGATGTGTAGGACCAATAGAAAAAACCTCTGATTAGTGGTGAAATCAAAGTTTTGTAAGAAACCATCAGGCCGTTAAAAAGTAAAAGATTTATGTTACAAAAAGATTTCACTAGACATAGAACGACAGAATTGAGCAGAATTTTATTTTAGTCCTAAATACTGCACAAAATATGAGTTGATAAACAAGAAGTTGAAACACCATTATTTTTGTTAACAATCAAAAACATACCAGAGAGATTAATTTTTTTTTTAACGAAGGATATGTAACCTTTTTGTTTTTTTTCGGGAGATATTTTTTGCTTTTAAGGATTTTTGTTTACTAATAGAAGACCGCAATATCATTTATGAAGATTTGATGATAACTAAGTGAAAAATGTAAATTATATATTGTTCTTTAGTTTATTGTACGGTAGAAGTAGGGAAAACACAAAACCTAAAAGTGTTTGCGTAAGCAGCTTTGTTCACGTTCTTTTCGGTTATTTTTGAAAGATTATAAATTATATTATACATAAATGAACTAAAGCGAAAAGTTTTTGTTTTTTATATTCATGATTGAATATAAGAAGCGTAATTTAAAACGTACATAATCACTCATGAATGAAGACATGATCTAACGTTTCGGTACTCTGCAAAATACCTTTCCAGCAACAATCTCGAATTATGAAAAACGTATTAAAACCTCTAATAAATCTTTAGTTTATTTCTAATTTATGGCAATGATAAAAACTTTACTTTTTTGGTTCTTTGCTTTAAGTTCATCATTCACTTCCAATTATGGCATCTTATGACACACGGTTTTTTGTTTCAAACAAAAATTTAAATTTATTTGTTAAATACATACAAACAGTACATCATAACGTAAATAGTGCCTTAATGGGCGGTAAAAGTTACAGAGCGGCGGTATTTACATCATTGTGTAAGAGAAGAAACCCTTGTTTCTACTCGTAACTATGATATAATGTCGTGGTTCCTTTTGGTTTTTTGGGCTGACTGGTACATGAAAAACATGAAAATTCATATCTTGATAACAAGAGAAAAAAATAGTAGCAACAACAAAGTAGAAATTCAAAAAAAAGTTAAAAGAAACAAAGTATATTTTGCACAAAACAACAACTCATTGAACATTTTTGGCAATACAAACTTACTAAGAAAAAAGACAACCAACAAACTCAACAATAAAAAAGAAGTATGCAACAATCGCAGCCAAACAACATCATTCTCATCTTCAGTTGCTACAACTCAACTTTTTAGCCACATAATCATAATAAGAATTTTTTTCTTTTCTCTTTTTGCCATTTTGTTCTTTATGTTTCTGTAAACAAAGTGGTTATTGTTCATAATTCCATTATGGCTAAAATAACACCAAATACACCACTAACTTGGCTTTAAAGAACTAAAACTTAAATCACAAAAAAAGGACAAGTCTTTAAACATAAAACACACAAAACCAAAATTATGCCAATTTATGCATTTAAACGTGAAATAAATGCAAAAAAAAATTGAAGGAAAAAATTTAAGCCAAATGTTTCAAACTTAAAAATCTTTAACAAAATGTGTTGCGGTACGATTCCATTTATTCTAAAGCCTTGGTTACTTGGCAAAAACAAAAATAAAGCAAACAAGCAGGAGGCTGTTATCTTAACATGTAATCTTGTCAGGATTGTTTCTACTTTTTTCTTTAGTATTTTTAGCAAAGTACCATGATTTCAGTTAGTTTTATTACGAATCTAAGCCAAAGAACCAACTAACAGCTCAACAAAAGAACATTTTCATTTCGAATTGTTTGGAGAGAAACAAAAAATTAAGATTTTCTTTAAATATTTTCTTCGTTATTCAAAAAAAAGTTTAAATGTTCAACATAAAATTGTGACAGTTGAATTCAACTCTTTAAGTGTTCAATTTTATTAATGTTGATTTTGTCTTTTTGTTTCTTGTATTTAAATAGGGCAACGATGTTTGAATTCAAAAAGTTAATGCCAGGAAAAATCCGGGTGATAATGGCTGGACAAATATGGTGATTTATTAATAGATGATTTTCATGTTTAAATACCAAAATCTTTAGACATCGATAATATAAATAATAAGAGTAATTACTTGTAAAAAAATAATTAAGAAAATATAATCGGCCAAGCCCGTCTTACTTACATTGAATGCACACAAAATAAAGCGTAGACGTTTTTCTTTTAAATTATTTTCTTAAAAGTAAAGAAAATCGCGGTTTTTGACAAATTTATGAATAATACTCAAAAAAAAGAGCGGCGAAATCGATTTTTGGTAAAAATTCATCTTTAGCGACCTCTAAACCTTTTCCTAAAAATCTAAAACAACCTCAAAAATTCTTTACCCTATAAACTTGTATATTCTGCTTGAGCCCCCATTGCCAAATTTTTTTGGGACAGATCTTTATGTATACAAAATAAAAAAACTCCTAAACTACTGACCGAATTTCCTGACATTTTTACAGTAATATCACGTGAATGCCAAAATAGAGGCAGGGGAAGTGATACCCTCCATAGGTTGCCAAGTATCGCATATCTTAAGAGCCGCTACACAAATTTTCTTGAAATTTTTGCAGTAGAATCTTCTGAGCACCGAAATTTAAAAAAGATAGCAGCAGGGGAAGTGGTGGCTCCCTAATGCCACCGATGTTTAATATCGTACATATTCAGAAATGTTTACTAATTTTATTTCAATGTGGGTAACAAAGTGCACCGGGTTAAGCTAGTAGTTGTATATACAATTTGAACGTCTAAAGGTAATTTTTAGAAACGTGTTTATATAAAACATGTTCATGAAATATGAGCTGGTATAAAAGGTATTTTTTTGCAAATTTTGTAACAGTACCAATATTAATGAAAATGTTGCAACCAGGGAAACCAGAATTATGCTCTAAAAAAAGTATTTTATTCTCTCTAAATACTCAGTAAATACATAAAAAAAATACTCCTTAAAACTAAAAAAGGCTTATTTGAAAACAAAATATAATTAGTTAATCTCATACACTTAAGTATTTGCAGACGAGAATTCGAGATAGTACCCTATTTGGGTTAGATTGGAAGTCATGTGCTTATGTTATGAGATCAAAATTCATATAAGATTAATTTGTGCTGAAAATTATCTCGATGAACCATCTAAACGAGATTTTTTGTCTTAAAGCGATGTTCGCTGAATTTTATAAAAGATTAAAGATTTTTAAGAGAGAAAAGCAAACATTTTTTTATTTGGGTTTGCTGTAAAATTGAACATGTATAAAAAAGGTAAAATATGCGCTTTGAACTGAAAAAAACTGCAAAAATGCTCTGTTAACAAAACTATGCAAAAAATGCTGCAAAGGCGAAAATATTCACAAATAAATATATTGTTTCTATCTTCATTGGTTGCACAAAGAAAAACATGCAATTACATATTTTCGTTTTTCCTGGTTATGCAATGAATAATATTTTTGGTGTTTTGGGAGCCACAGTCAATAACACACCAATTACCCAGCTTGCAATAAAGATTTTTTAGCTGAATTTTGTATAAATGCCAACATAAATTTATGGTTTGTAAGACCGTTGGAGGTCCACAATACGCTTTATATGTGTTTGGTACTTTTTTGATCTTATGCGCATGCGACACATGAAAAAGTAGAAAGTAAACCTACATGCATGCATTAGTGACTATTTTTAAGGGAGCAATTTAGAGTCTGTGAGCACCTATCGGTTATTTGTCGCTTAATAAAGTTTTATTTACATTTACTGCTTCAGGGCTAGAGGCATTAAATATTGAATATCGTAACTCTCGCAGAGCAATTTAAAAGAATTATTTATTAAAAGTGCCGCACGTGCTAATATGCATCAACAAAGTTAGCAAATTTCTGAATAACACAATCATTATTTTAGAGTTGGGTTTATTTGACAGCTCTCTGTTTTGATTTAAGTCAATCTTCTACGGCTATTGCTTTACAATCACATTAAGTGGACGAGCTAAATAGGTTATCAATGGTGATTCTCAACAATTGCCTATCAATATTTGCTAGTGGTTTTCGAAGTAAAACTATTTTCCTAGTCATAGGAAATTCGTTAGTATCCGATTTTGGCAGAAAGAGAACCAGGGGTCTAATCACCGTATACGTTATCGAGCAAAATTTATCGAAATTATTTATTTTGGTATCATGACTCTCGATATCGAATGTCATTTATTGAATTTGAAATAATAGCATTCGCTATCGGGTAACTCGACATTACATTTATCGAGTTTTCATTCGATACGTCAGTGTCCATCGTATGCAATAAAATTTGATAGTTTATTCGATACGATAGCATCGAATGCGGTGATTAGACCCCAGGTTTAAGTAAAGTATTTTTTATTTTTTTCAATAATATTTCCAAGACTTGCCTAACTTTTTGTTTGACATAATGGCTTGGGTACATTTCAAAAGAATTTCAATTAAGCCTACTATTTACAACAATTTAACATTTCATTAAACCAAATAACAAACTTAATTTTACTATCAATTATCTCATAGATAATGTATCGATGTACCAACATTTTTCCAATAAACAATTTTTGCGTTGGTTGGTCTTATTTGTTTTACCTAAAATACAGTTTAAGTCCTCCTATTTACTGCTTTTATTAACTTTCAATGTCTGTTTACTTCTACAACGCCCTACACAACGCCCTTTATTTTTTTCCAAAGCCTAAAGAACCAAACAAAAAAAAACTCAACTTAAACATTTTCTAGCAACATCTAACGCCTAAACGACAACAGTGTGTGTGGTATTAATGCACTTGGTTTTTGGTTGCAGATCATTTTGTTGTTGAAAAGAAAAATTCATTTTTTTTTATAAACAACAACTGTTGCATTGCAGTTTTCTTCTTAGTGACAGCTTAAAACACCATTGTTAATGTTTTTGTTGTTGGTGTAAGAATAAAAAAAAAGGATTACAAAAAAGTTACAGCTGCTGTTTGCTGTTCTGTTCACTACTGTTGTTGTTACTTCAGATGCTGTTTTGTGGTATTTCGATTGTCATTTGGTATTTGGCAGTTTACTAACAGTTCACATCCAATTAAATTGGCTAAAAAACTCAACCACTAACACACACACACACAAAATACATAAAAATAAGTGCGATCTTATTGTATAGATCATGTTCTTGGCATCTCATGGCGTACTTCGTTCTTTTTTTTGCTTCCAATTTTTTTTTCTTTTTGCTTTATTTAACAAATGTTTGCTGCATTTCTGCCGAGTTAGTGGACATTTGGATAGTTATTGGCGTAGGAAATATCCAGAGTCTACAACCAAACTAACAAAGTCGTACATACTGGTACATATCATCTGTTGCGATTAAATGTTTGTGGTATTCAAATCTAAGTGTTATTTGAAAGAGATTGAAAAGAACGTTGAAAATATTTTTTTTTCTTCTCTACAGTATTTCCTAAGAAATGATCACAAATATTTATTTTAATACGAATAATACGAAAAAGAATAGTTTTGCGACAGATTTTTTATCTTTTGCCGTTTTATAATGAAGCTCAAATTAAAAGTTTTCCAGAAACTTTAATGAGGTGCTTTTAAATTTTTGGGGGGAAAACTTGAAAAGTACAGAGACACGAAACTGCTTAATTTCTCTATGTTGGATCTGTTACATGTGCGATTACCTGGGAAACCATATATATGCAATTGCCTGTTTCCCTTTGTACGACCAATGAAGGTGTTTTAGATCTTTTTATGAATTTTGGCATAGTTTTGCTAGTGCATATTTTTCAGTTTGCAGCATTTTTGCGCATAATTTAGTTAAAAGAGCCTTTTTGCATCATTTTAATAGTTAATTGCGCATATTTTGCCTTTTTAAGGTATATTTTAATAAATATTAAATTTTTTTGAATGCCTAAAAGGGCTTTCTCAGCATACCAACATTTTTTTCGAAATTCTGTTTTAAATATGTATTTGCATACCCAACGTGTTACTTTAATTTCGCTAACTTTATTTAATTGTTGCTCTAAAACTGTAAACCATCCTGCTTTGTTATCAAAAAATAAATTATCAAGTTTTCGTTTAAATGTGCTTTGTCATTAAGGATAAATGTTATGCGATGCTTATAGAACATAGAAATCTAGACTGATCCTTTAGTATACCGATTGACTCAGAATCACTTTTTAAAGTTTTCTGAAGATGTCCGTATGACTGGTTGTCTGTCCATGTTAACCTTGTGCGCGAATTACAAGCTCCCATTTAGTAGATAATTTGATCAAAAATGGGCGAAGTCTATGTAAATGGTGATAATCGGTCTATACTTTAACATATTCCCCATTAAAACTTCTTTCCAAATACGATTCTTTGTGTCCGTAATCCATCTAATGATGTTGGTATTTAAATTAACTTCGCCGCAAACGTATTTTTTGCAAAGCTTCCCATAAATAAATAGCTTTAACTTCCTTATAAATGTTAACATTTATTACCAATTTAGCGACCGTACCTAAAATTCCTTAAAGACAAAACCCCATAGGGATGTTATATCTAGATAATATTCGGGGAAACATCTCTTATATGAATTTTAACTTTATATGCCCTTGAACGATATTTTTAGGTTTTTTTTTTAAATTTTGTTATAAAATTGTTGAATATTTTGTCTTCAAATGAAAATTTTTTTATTTTTAAGGCATATTTTCCAGTTTTTACTGCATTTTTGGTTCGCATTTTGGTTTCCCTGGTGATAACTTTGGGACAATCAATTTAAAGTTTTCTATCATCTTTAAGCAATTGCATAAATAACGTACTAAAAGTATGTGCAACTTGTTTTGATATACTAAAAAGAACTTAAGCTTTAAACAAATATATTGCGTATATAACTTCGACAATTGCTTTCTTTCATTTTCTTCAACATATTTGTAATTCAAACTCCTTTGCCAAAGTTGATGTTTTTTTATTGCTCATCGTGGAATTGTAATAAAAAAATTTTTCGACATTGCCAAACCATTGTAAATACATATCTCAATAAAAAAAATTAGCTAAAAAGAATTTTCAAAAACAAATGTTTTTCGTAAATATTAAAATTTAATTGTAAAATAAGTCTACCAAAAGTTAACCAAGCACCTATTTTTTAAATATGTTTTTATCTAAAGTTAAAATTTTTGTACACTTGAATAACTTAAAACTAATGTTTGAAAATAAACATTATAAACAGTTCGTTGGTGTTCGGTACGGTAGAATTATAAAAAAAACAAACGCTTTTACCTTAAAGAACGTTTCTCTGCTTGTGATCTTCATACATAATACAAATACTGTACTAATCCCTAGAGATGAGAACACTTCATTTCTTTCGGTTTTCGTAAAAACAAACACAAACAAACTTCGTTGTGTTTTTTTCAGCACATTAAAGTTCGTTCGTTTCAGTTGGACTTTAAGAATTTGTACAAAAATATTTTTTAAGTGTGCTGAGTAGTTTTAAAAATAAGGGTGTTACACAAAACAAAATTTGTCTAATCAATTATTTTTATTTGTTGAAAGAAAATTAAAAATATAATTTTCATTTAATTAAGATTTGTTGTGAAATAAATTTTAATCTAAAATATTTATTAAACAACAAAAAAAGTTTCGTTTAAAATAAAATAATTTATATTTGTGGAATTTTTGTTGGAAATTGTCAAAATCAATCAAAACGGCAAAGGTTTTTGATCATTTTTTTAATTAAAATTTAAAATATAATTTATTGAAAAAAAAAAAATATTCAAAATTTAAAATTTTTACAGTTTAAGGTAATCAATATAATCGTTTTGGAAATAGGTGAAAAATCAACAAATGGTTTGCTTGATTCTATAAATTTAGTATAAATTTGGTGATTAGAGAAAATTTTTAATTTTTTCTTTGCAGTTTTTTTTTCATTTATTAAAAAAACAAACACAGAATAACGATCAATTTATGTCTATATTTAAAATGATATAAAAACTTCCCTTTAATAAAACTTAAAACTCCTTTTATAGCAAGTTAAAAAAAACTTCATAATTATTTTAAAGTTATGCCACTTGATTAATTCATGAGTAATTAGTTGCAAAAAAAACAACACGAAAATTCTCAAATAAACAACAAAACAATATAAAGCTTTATTAAAAACAATTTAAAAATGCTACCAAAAATTATTAAAAAAAAAAAAAAAAAGTTAACAAGAAAAAAACAGGTGCCATTTTGACTCCTGTTACTCGTTGCGAGAAAAACGTGATGAATATAAAAATAATGCAATTTTTTGCGAAACATTTGGCCAAAATGCACAAATTTTTTTTGTTTTGTTTTCACTTAAAGATGATTTGTTCAGATTCCACAACTAAACCATGAAAATAAATATTTTTTTCCTTTTATAATGTATAAAAAAAATTATAAGTACATTTATTTATATTTTCCTAAAGTGGTGGAACACTAAACACAACATCTAAATATGGTGTATATGAATAAGGAAAAAATAATGAAAAATTTCTCTTAAGGAATTTTTTATTCACGTTAATCAATACTTAGAGTTCTAGTATAGAATTTTTTTTAATACAAATGAAGTTTTAAAAGACCTAAATAGTTACCTACTTTCAGTCGTAAAGAAAGGGTATTTTTTGAGGTCGATAAAAATTGAATTTGGAAAAAAATTTTCAAAAAATTTACTTTTAAACAAAAAAAAAATGTTTTCCAAGGCGAATTGACTTTCAGGTGGCGTTGAAAACACAGCTGTGCTACTTTTTTTTCTTAATTAGGGAGAGGAATGTCAGAAGTTACTTGTGTTTTTGACATATCGGCCAACGAAAGCAACAAAAAAATACATTGTTGTGTTTTTGGTGTTGTTACTTGTTGTAGTATCGACACCACCGTTTACATGAATTCGCCTTGATGTTTTCTTTAAAAGATTATTTTTTACTATACTTTAATATTTATATACACAGAAAAATATAAAAATCGATTTCAATTAAAATTGTTGTGTTATTAATAAAAAAATTAATTAAATCTGTACCAGTAAACAAATTAATATGTAGTATCAATTAGAAATGTTTTGCTATTAACAACATTTTTTGCAGTAATGTTGTTGATATAAGTAAACCTTTAATACACTTGATTAAATTTTTAATTTAAACTGATTTTGTTTTTGATTAATGGCTTAATTGAAAAAAAAAAGTTTGCGAGAATCGTAAGCCCAACAGTAGGTTGTAGAAATCTTATTAACTAAAACTAAAAAAGTCCCACTCTAGGAGAACGCTAATGTTCAGACGGTCCTCGACTTAGCGGGGTTGGAAAATCGGTTCCTCGATGCCTTGTTCGCGTTTGAAGTTGAGAAAGGTGCCCGCAAGCGGATTTTGATATATTTCCAGTTTAATAATAATATATTTTGCATAGGCCTTGCAAAATTAATCTTTCTCTTAATTTCTATGATTGTTCTCATTTCTTATATACTACGGCGCTCCGGTCGTGGTAACAATAACTTTTAATTGTTAACTCTGTATAAGGTTGACTCTGGAATTTCTAACCGTTCCCAAAAATTGGATACCATATGTCAAAACCGGTTTCAAAACGGTTTTATACAAAATGACTTTATAGTTCAGGCTAAGTTAAGATTTGTATCTAATTAACAGTGATGTCTAAAGGGCATTAACTTGAAGTCAAGCTGAGTAGTTTTTATATATTGACACCAAGTAAGCCATCTATTTAAATGTATACCAAGGTATGTAACAAATCCAGACTAGGGAATTTTACATTAAAAAGTGTTACAGGTGGACAAATTCGCCTCCTGAGTGTAAACGTTACGTGTTTACTTTTTAAATCGTTTGGTCAAATAAGCAAATTTTTCAACAAAGTTTCCGCTTGACTTAGATGGTACTTAAGTTGACGAATAGCGGGATCACATGCGAACATTAAATAGCTATATCATCGAGAAATCGAACCCTAACTGCTAAAAAAGCTTGAGCGACAAAAACACAATTTTACAGGAGAAGATTTTTTTATTATACGTCATAACAATTTTGTATGAAGGTTGGCGCTTAAGCTAAAATTGATTTCGATATAAAATCGTAACGGTATCTTATGCAACCATGGCATTTTAGGAGATGATACAAGTGTTGCCAATAAATTCAATTATTAAAAAAATAAAATATAATGTCGCTTAAGCTATTTTTGCGGCATGATATCGAAATATGGAAGTAATCAGTTTTACGCATAAGGCAAAGTCGGAGTCGCATATGTGCACCGCGGCGCTTCTTGACAAAGCACATTCTAGCCGTCTTATTTTTGAAGAAATAAAGTCCAAAGATACCACCAGCGTGTAAACAGCACCAAATTGTGTATTTTTTGATCTAATGGTTTTATCTCAATCCATGTACGACAATTTTGATTATTAACAAACCTGTTAAGCCAAAACTTAGCCTCATCGCTATGTGCGCCATAATAATAACAAAGTCGCTTATAAGTTGCGCGAATCGATGACTTATTTTCAAAGACAATTCAGCTATTTGTTCAAGCGTGAATCTATTCGTGATAATTGACCATATAATACTGATCGTAAATATTAAAAAGTAAGAGCAGTGTAACAGTTAACTTGACAGCTTACATTTTCGTTAGTTCTATCAGGTTTAAAAACAACACCCTTTAGATTATTTTTTTGTTGTTTTAACTAACTGTAAGGTGAATTGCCAAAGAATTCCCTTTTCTTAAAACAAATTGAGTATCTTTGGGTTATTTAAATAAAGTTTCCACTTACGGTATTAAATTCTATTAGACATTTTTTTTTTAATTTTCCTTACAAATTTTTATATTTTATGTCTTTGCGGTTTGTTTTGTTTTTAAATAATTTTTTTATAGCGGGTTCAGAAGCAGTCATCCATTAAAATAGTTTGTTGGACTAAATTTTTTGTAAAAATAGAACAAGAAATTGCCACTGTGCTTTGTTTAGCAACTTATAAGTTTTTGTCTTTTGCCCGCATATTGTTAGTGTTAATTATCATTTGATTATGGATTTTTATTTAGCGGCTCGATTATATGCAATTGTGTTGGAATTTATATGATCCGAAATTCCTGCCAATTTTAACTAATTGAACCACTAAAGTAAAAACAAAATCCATAATTAAATGGTAATCAACACTTACAATATGCGGTCAAAAAACATTTGTATTTTTAATTGAGAGCAAAGCACTTGTTAGATAGGTATTAGTTAGTAAAAGAAGTGTGATCAAGACATATATGACATTTCAATGGAGACTGATTACTATTATGTGCTGATACAAATACCGAAATATAAATATGCATATTAATAAAATATGCTATATTCTGAATCACGAATGTAAATTATGATATAATTGTACTTTTAATGTTATACAGAAAAAAATAATTTTCATATTTGAATACGAAAATCGCATATTTGATTAAAAAAATTTTTGAATTTTCTGCGACGACGATTTTTGCGGTATTGATAAGAAAAACTATGTAGGTATTGCATTTTTAGTCAGCAACCAACCCAGGAACAACTTTTTGATTTTTAGTAATATGAAGTATTTATTTCATACTTTACCTGGTAAGCAGTTGTCAGTACAACTGTCATTATTCTGAAAACTTTCAAAAACATTTAAACATTTGCTTACTGATAATAAGCTCAATAACTACTTATTAGTTGTGTTGTTTTCAGTACTGAATATTTACTAATTGGTAACGAACTCAGTAACTACTTATTAGGTCTATTAACTAGTGATTTTTTGGCTTCCGGTATGCATGTATATTGTTAGTACTTACAATATTATTACAGTAACGGACTGTAGTTCATTTAAGAAGTATTCCGTTCAGTAATTTTTAACTAATAAACATTTAAAATTCCAAGAAAATTTATTTTTAACTGATTCTAATGGTGTTTTCTTTTCTTCAAAAAAAAATACCTCATTTTAAAAGGTGCATGTATAAAATGTCTTGCCGAACATGTAATACTGCAATTTTTTATTTGACGAGAACAAAACACAAAATTGGATAGCCCTGTTTTTAACAGATTACAAAAATTTTGTTCTTCAATATATAAAAAAAAATATGTACACACATTAACCAAAAGTGTGTTCGTCAAAATATAAAAAAATATACATAAACCTTAAATTGTTAATAGATTGATATTAAATAAATAAATAAATGAACAAAATGAATGACGAAATTCCAATTTCTTTATTCTGTTTCTCATAAAATATGTAAACAAGAAAATAGCTTTGCCAGATTGCCGATTAATAAACACCAAGTTTTTACGATTTCTTGATTTGACGTTTTTTTCAAAAATAATTTTGTAACACCGAATTCATTTAAATTTTATACCACTGACAACCTACCATTAACAATGTAATGCTTTCTTTTGTTTTTACATAAAATAATAGAAAAATAACTATAAAAACTTAAAATTTTTACTGTCCTGATAAGAGGCGATTCACTCTACACGGCATTATAAACACTCTCTTTTTATACGAGGCGTAAAGTCCAATGCCTTATGACATTTAAGGGTGATTTCTTTTAGAATAAAACACGCTGCCCTTTTGGAGAGCAAAGCATTTTTAAGAAACGAACACCAAATTGCATTTTTTTAAATAAAATGTGACATTTTTTGTAGAAAAGAAAACACCATAACATTTATTCAAAAATCTTTTGAGGATTGTAGTTTGGCTTAAAATACACATTCAAATAATATGAAAATTTGGAGAATAATTTTTTATTTCATTTTTAAATATGTTTTATTGAGTGCTATTTTGCAAAGTGCAAATTTGAAAAAATTTTTAATTGAATCAAGTAAAAGGTTTGTGGACCTAAAATTTTATTTTTAACAAACTTAAGATATTTTTCTATTAACGAATACATGGGAGATGCACTGAATGAGACTAAATTTAAAACAGAACTATAACGCATTACTTTAGAATTACTTATTAAGTTTTAGTGCATTCTAAAAATAAATGCAGCTAAAACTTTGCTTCTCGAAAAAATGAAGAATGAGAGATAGACGTGTCCTTGTACCGCATGCAACAAAATTTACAACTGCTCTAGAACGTAAAATTTTGCATTCAGACACCAACTGTTGCTACATTTTTATAACAACTGAAAAACGCTAAAAATTAATTTATTTTTTTTTTTTTAGTATGTATGGGAGGTAGACAATTTTTCTCAAACTTAAAGTTTTTCTTAGCTTAGACTAAAGTATCAGCATACACAATTTTATATTTCTACGATAACTTCACAGAAGGAAAAACACTTGGGATAATTGAAGTTTTTATACTAACTTTGAGTACGAGTAAAACGAATAACACTCAAATCAGGCCTGCCATATTTGCCGATTTATCGGCAAGGTTAGATTTGTACTATATTGTATGCAGTGTTTGTTATGTATGTTTACCCAACACACACATGGTGCACTTGTAAAGAATAACAGAACTTGATCAAAAACAAAAAAAAAATATCGGCAATTTTTTTTGACAAAAGCTAAAAGAAGAAAAAAAAGTTAAATTAAAAAATATAAAGTACTTTATATTTGAATTTGGAAATAGATTTTTACTTACAAAATTACCATGCAAAATTAATCTTTGCATAGAATTCATCATTCCAAAAATTATTTAAAATTTTAAACTATTTTCATGCTGATATTAAAATTAAGGATTTAACAAAAATTACTGGCAACACTCCTAAAATATCATGGTCACATAAGGTACCGTTACGATTTTATAGCAAAAAGATATTTATCTCAAGCGACAACCTTCATAAAAATTTTTTTATGAAATAAAAAAAAACCTTCTCCTGTAAAATTTTGTTTCTGTCGCTTAAGCTTTTTTTTTGCGGTTATAGCTCGATATGGCGACAAAGCATTGTGTGGCACCTTATTAAGATTACTGAAAATGTCCAAGATTAATGCAATTATAAGAAGGCCCTTTAATAGCATTATTAATAATATTATACCGTTATTTGTAAGTGTTGAAACAAAACTGGGTCGAGACCACATATTCCATACAATTTGACATACAAATTTGTCGTAGTAAGAGTCTGAACACAATGTAACGATAATTTATTGCGGTACGGTTTTTCATACGATTTTGAAGCAAAAACCCGCAGTACGGAACGGCATAAAATTAACATCTATTTTATTTTCATTGCGGAGTTTCTTTCTCTCTCAATTTTTGATATCTTTTCTCTTTCTGATGTTGCCATAGTATTTGAATAATTGGCGATGTTCACAACATAATTGTAAACAAAAAACATGATTAAAATGTATGCACAAATAACACAGTACAACATTTTTCAGTTAAATGATTGCCAACTCAATTCTGTGAACTGTATGTGAAATTAGACCCAAAAAGAAGAATTTCTGCATCATTCGTTTTGTCTTCTTACCTGCGATTTGAAGTTAGTATCGATTTGAAGTTAGTACTATCGTATAGGGGAATTTATCACGTTTTAGGCCCTGTTGTTTGACATAGCTCGACAACCACTAGCCCAATTTAGTTGAAATAAATTTTAAAAAATTAAGAATTACAATTCCCTTAATCTGTTCATATATTGTTCTCCTATACAAGTAACACTTTCGAAGTTAAAAATGAATGTATGAAGGGAAAAAATTATTTTTTGCGGATACTGTGTTATTTTAAGGGTGGTGGCTATAACTGATTTTTGAAATTCATACATTTACTCAATTGCGAATAAAAGCGAAACGCGTGCATCGATTTTTATGATCTTTGCTCATAGGTTATGTGACTTTGCGAAAAAATAACTAGACTTGAAACTTTTTTCCATTTTGGATTTTTTATGTATTTTTAAAAAAAAAAAATTAAATTTTTAGGCAAAAAATAATTTTTTCCCTTCATACATTCATTTTTAACTTCGAAAGTGTTACTTGTATACTTGTACAATATATGAACAGATTAAGGGAATTGTAATTCTTAATTTTTTAAAATTTATTTCAACTAAATTGGGCTAGTGGTTGTCGAGCTATGTCAAACAACAGGGCCTAAAACGTGATAAATTCCCCTATACGATAGTACTAACTTCAAATCGATACTAACTTCAAATCGCAGGTAAGAAGACAAAACGAATGATGCAGAAATTCTTCTTTTTGTGTCTAATTTCACATACAGTTCACATAATTGAGTTGGCAAATCATGTGTTGTACTGTGTAATTGAATAAAAGTGTAAACAAACAATGACAACTATTGCCGTCGCCGTCTTCCGTTGTATTATGTTTATTTTTCTCTTCCGCAACGAGAAATCGCACCGCACCACAAACATTGTGTTTAGGCTCTAAGTCGTTAAATAAAATCTATGTAATTTTGAGAACGTTTTTTAATGCTCTCCATATGAACGATTATTCTCCCAACAATCGTTCCATATTTTCATTTAATTTTATACATCTTGTAAACAGAAAATGAAAAACAAACGGAAATAAAAAGTAAAACAATAAAATGAGAGAGAATTTGAAGCTACCGTCGATGGTCCAATAATGGGCTTTAGGATTTTTGCTGAAGTTAAAGACTTAATTCTGTTTTAACACTTATGTTCGAAAGAAGTGACAAAAAATGTTTTTCCTATTGAAATGTAGTTGTCTGTTTTTTTTTATTTGTAAAGAAATTGTAAAAATTAGAACACTAGATTTTTTTTCTCATGGTATATTCATTTACATTAGTCTCCATTATATTACAAAAAACATGTTAATGAAACCTTGACTACCACTCTTAATACCCTAAAACGTGGGCAACATTATCACTCAACTTCATTGTATTAACACTTCCTAAATATCTTTCCTTTTACATAAAATACCTCCCAATATCTGTGAAAGTTTTTCTCTACAAATGTTTTGCATGTATTTAATAAGAAATCAACTAAACGTTGAAAAACAGCATTTCATCATCATGTACCAGCATCAAAGTTAGTGAAAGAAAATGGGGTTTTACCATTCAGATTATTATACAGCACTTTATCCTGTTTCTGAAACTATCAACATTAATAAATATCTCATAAGCTCTCAGCACAGTCTTAGAGCACAAAATGATAATTTTTACATGCATCGGTATCATCCAGCACAAGCGTACCAAACCATTTCAATTTATTTTCATTACCATTTATGGTCCACAGACTTTTTTCCTTGCAATTATCATACGATTTGGTTGAGGCATTCAACGAAAGATCTGACTCATGGTAATAGACTCACGCATACACTTTCGTAGTATTTTTCGGCCACATCTTGTAAATATGGAAGCGCGTTACTCACTTTTACTAAGCATCCATAATAGTTTTGATTTATAGTCTTGTGTGTTGTCTGAGTCCAGCAGCGAGTGCTTGCGTGTGATTTTTATTTGCTAAAGTTTTCAGGGGATTTTCGTACAAGTAGAAAATTTAGTGAATTTTTTTAAAATGTATGGCTGTTTTTGATTTGGCGTCGAAGAAGGAAACAGAGCTTTAAACGAATAAATAAATTTTACTGGCTGAAAGTCTCTTATATTTTGTTGTCTTGCGAGGCCTTTAAATCTCTGTTGTTGTCTCAAAGATTTTCCTATGTGCTTAATTTGATGCAACAAAAACTTTTAATATTCTTGTCTTTAACACGATGCTCATTGCAATGAATGAATGCGTCGTACGCGCCTCCTAATGTTCAATTGCGTTGTTGTGAATGTCTGTCGGAGATTTTTTAATGGTTCCTGTCTTTGCACCACTAAAACAACATTCACTCTTCTTATGGCTGTCTTTGGGGCTTTTAATGTGAGCTTCAAACTTATGTCAGGTGTTCAACACTGCTGGCTGCCATAATAGTGAGAGTTTTTGTTGTTGTTGTTTTTGCTGCTGTTTTCCTTGTTATGATAATTAAGAAGCTTAAAGTTGATTTTAATTATTAAATTAATTTTTTGTTTTGCTTAAATTAATGTAAGATTGATATACATAAGAATTATTTGTAATGCATCGATAGAAACTTTATAATATGAAGATTTGATAACATTTTGGTTGGAACCATGATTGCTTCCTTTGTATTTTCAAACACTATAAAAACACAAGTTTCATTAAGATTTAAATTTGTTTTCATTTTGGCTTTTTTAAATCAGGCAAAAGCCAAAAGGAGAGTATTCAATCATCACGTTTGGTCCCAATTAGGATATTTAAAGCAGTGTTTGAAAATAAACACTAAATATCGCTCCTTAGAATTCGGCTCGGTAGATCTGTGGAAAATATAAATGATAATAGTGTTTGTGCAGTAAATCATTAAACAAAACGTTTGTCATCTTTCAAACATAAAAAAAATACTGTTCGTAGCCAACTCAACAAAAAGATGAGAACATTTATTCCGTTTGGTTCATTCATTAGAATTCGTTCGTTTCTGTTGTGCTAAGCGCCTTAAATTTTAAACCGAACTCTTTTTAAAAAACAAAATACACATACGAAAAAAAAACAAAAAGCCAGCAAAATAATTTTATACAAACAAAACATATACACAATACGCACACAAGCTGTTCGTGCTGTCGTGCGGATGTTGCTCGTTTTTAAACGACTTCAAAACTAATCCTCTTGAGTATACAATGGAGTAGTTTTAAAACTACTCCCTTGTAGTCCAAAGCTGGGTTACATGGTCCTGCCCTAGGACATCGTAATGTTAAATAGACAATGTTTTTTCCATACGTTTGGATTACTTTTGGACTAGTCTTAGTCCCTCGTGGGTTACACTTTACACGCGTTTGGAATAGTCCTATTATTTGCAGGGTTGTTATGGGTGATGGTATGTATGTGTATGGTTTTCATCTCTACTCATGCATTTCCATACATGTTTTCTCACTAATATTGAAAGAGTACTTAAAATGATATTTTTGTCATTATCTGGTTTGTCCTCATTTACCACTATTACGTACATGCGCAGAAAAATAATCATTTGTTTCATGTATCGTGCATGCTGCTGGAGTCTTATAATTTTTAGTTCTTCTGTAAACAATGAGGTGAATTCATGAAAGATAAATGAAACAAACATATGTGTAAGCGGTTAAGCAAATAATAATATTCTCACTCTCTCCCTCTTTTAGTCCTCTGGGGTAAGTGTTTAGGTTTGAATCGAACTATCTCCATTTCGGATTATTTAAAATACGAATTTGAGATAAAAATCAACTTAGAAATCCTTGAATCAAACTAGGCATTTCAGACGAGCTCTTTTTTTTTTTTAGAAAATATGCTCTAAAAAAATGAAAGTGAAAATGAGCCGAAAAAGTGCTCTATTTTACAGAAGTGCTGCAGTTGGGAGCTAAAAAAATTATATTTTTGAATGTTTCAAACCAATTAAACTCATTTAATAAATTTAAATTTCGTTTTACCTTAAAATTTTAACGAAATGCATTAATTGTGCGTGTCCTGAAAATCCTTGAAGGATATTAAAATAGTAAAACCTTAGCATTGATTATATTTTCATACGATATAGAGACCATATATTCCAAAAATTATTAAAAAAATTCCCAGTAGCTTAGCGTCAGGTCCGAAAGGGACATAAATATTAAAAAACATAGTAAGAAGATTTTACAAGCTTTTGAAAGATAAATATGTTTGTTGCGAGAGGAACCATATCACATACATCTTTAAAAATTAATTCGAATAAAAAACTAAAGGTTTTCGCAAATTTTCAAAATCCGATTTCACCATTTGTAATAATTTAATTTAATAAAAACAATCGTGTTCGATTCAAAACGCTTACCATTTGGGAAATTTTCTATCACCTATATGAGTGATATCGTTTCGATATCGTTGCAATCGCCATTTATGTGAGTGGCTTTGTCTTTTGTCTAAGTCGAAAAATCTGTATTATGATTGAAGCAAATGACATCAATTCGACACAATAGAACGCTTTGTGAATTTCATAAATATGTTTTACATTGTCGATGTCGTAAATTTAAAATAATATCGAAAGAAATTTTAAATGACTTCAAATTCGACCACGATAATTGTTTATTAGGTTTTGTCACAATATTTGTTATACGGCCCTACACAGAAAGAAAACACTCGAAAAAACTTAAGTTTTCAATTGTTTTCGAGTACGAATAACACTAAAATGTACTTAAAACATTCCTAAATGGAATAACTTTTAAAAATTAGTATCGGAATCTCTTAAAATAAGTACAAAATTCTTAAACCAATTAAAAAAATATTAAACTCTTCGTTGGTAGTGCCACTCTGTGAGTAAAATTACAAAGTGAGCGTTTTAATCTCATATAACTTATCAAAGTTTGTTTAAGACACTACAACAACACCACAAAAGTAGTTAACAAATGATTTGCTTGTTGTGTGGAAACAACAAAAACTCAAAACATGTCGAAAATACATTATTACCATGTTGAAAAGTAAAATTGAGAACTCTTGCTTCTCATTTAGTTTATAGTTTCAGTTATATATGTATATGTACATTAAGTTTTTAACGTAAATACCATATATGGGAATGATGCTGGTGTTTTATAATTGAAATGTAAATTGTAAAACGGGTAATTAAATCAATCATAATAATAAAATCTCCTTATGTACGAATTCGGGATTAAATCAACTTTATAATTCTTAAATCAAGCGCATTTTGAGATTGATTCAATCTTAGCTTCTCTTAGCTTCGGACTATTTTAAGTACGCATTCTAGATTGATTAAGGATATGTTAAGTAATTCGCGATTGAAAATGAGTACTTGAATCAATCTTTCTGTACTTGAAGAAAATCCGTCCTTACCGTACTACTAATACCGCTTCGGATTGATTTGAGTATGGATTGAAGAATATTTCTTTTGAGTATACACGTTGCGACTTGATTGATTTGATCAAGTTGTACAACCAATTGTTAAGGTAGAGGTGTGGTTGAACAACGGTTAGTCATTATAATTAGGTTGACCCGACTATGTTTTTGTACACTCACAATATTATTACAGTAACGGACTGTAGTTTATTTTAGAAGTTTTCCGTTCAGTCATTTTTAAATAAATAAACATTTAAAATTCCGAGCAAATTTATTTTTAGCTGTTTCTAACAGTTATTCAAAAATCTAAGTGCATATTAATACGGATTTTCAGTTGCAGTTAATATTGTCCGTTGATTAAGGTACTTTCATCAATATTTAAAATAAATAAAAACGTAATTCAAAATCACGAAAAGTTCATTTAATTTTTACCGTCAAAAATTCTACCCGAATTCCGAATGCCAAAAAATTAACTAAAAATTCCGTAAAAGACAAAGGAATATTCAGTTATTTTATATTAATTACCTGTCAAAAAATTAACAAATAAATAATCAGTTATTTTATACCCAGTAAAAAATGTGCTCCAAAAGGAGCAGGTTTTATGTATGAATTCATACCCCAAATCGCTTCAAACCTGCTGATGGGATGCCTGATTTTTGTATGAGCTGTTCCCGGGTTGGAGGACTATTTTCTGCTGACAATAAGCGCTTCTTTTAACATGCAAACAAAGCACTCCTAAAGTGCTTTTTTAACCTTTGTCCAGCGGAAAAATTTTACAACGTTAAAAGGCGGTATGGGTACAATTGTACCCTTATATACTTAACACGGCTTTCCTATTAATATAATTAAATTATTCTGTTCTTATTTAATAAACAAATGATAGAACAGGCCCGTGGCTAAAATAAACTTATTTTACGTACACATGTATAAATTTTTTGCTTTATTTTCTTGTTTTTTTCTTACGACTTATATGAAGGTACAATTGTACCCCTTCAGCCTTTTAGGGATATCAAGTCAAAAAAGACTTATTTCGGTAATCCGTAATAAAAGTTTAGAGATGTCAGAAAATTTTAGATATTATTGCAATTTAAAAACGAAAAAGGTACAATTGTACCTCTTCCGCTGGACAAAGGTTAAGGGTTAACTATATTAACATATTCATCAATGTTTTGCTTTTAATCATTTTGGTAAACCATAATATATTTTTATTTTTTCGCTTTAACTCCATCTTCGTTGTCAACCCTTATATATCAGCTTTTTGTGTATTTTACTCTTTATCATTTACAGCTGTATAAGAGCACTCTTATTAAAGCGCTCGATTTCGCGATTTTTTAGTTATCTATAAAAAAACGATTTGCTTGTTTTGTGTTACAAATTCCCATTTACTATTTGTTAAAATAATTTATTTAAATACATCAAATTTTTAATGTAAACTAATTGCGAAGCCATATTGGTCATGCCCCTGGTGTCTTATAATTAAGAGTTTTTCTGTAAATAACGGTGTCAGTACATCAAAACTAAAACAAGCGTTTGTAACGTGGTAAGTAAATAATTATGTTCGCTCTTTCACAAACGAATATTAATGAATTTAATAAAATAACTGAATATTTCTTTGTTTTTACGGAATATGTAGTTAATTTTTTTACAGTTATTTTATATAAAATAACTGAATATTCCTTTGTTTTTTGCGGAATATGTAGTTAATTCTTTGATAGTTAATTTATATAGAATAACTGAAAATACATTTGTTTTTACGGAAAATGGGCTTGAATTTTTGACAGTAAAAATTAAAAGAACTTTTCGTTAAAAATAAATGAAAAATAAGACTGTTTTGAAATCTGTTCAAAACGTATTGGCAATAAAAAGTTTCGTTAAACCGGAGTGAGCAGGAAACTCGTGTTTGCGTTTTATATGTTCGCAAAGAAAACCGAATTGATTGAATTGAATTTCATTACACTGTGATACAATTTAGGTAGTTGCCTGTGTGATTAACGATTAAAACTGGTTTCTAAGCTATTATACTTTAATATAAACATCATCATATTTCTTCTGCAAAAAAAACCAATAATTTTGAAAGGGTTTCTTTTCAGGTACGTTTCACCATCTGTCTTGGGCCGAAAACTTGATACGCCGGCATCACTTGTTTTAGCTACTTATATATATTTCTTATTTTATTAATAAAATTAATGAAATGTGCACAAAAGTTGTATTTCCAAAAGGTTTCGGATGATTAAAATTTAAGTACATTTTTCTCCTAAAAATACACTTTTTTTGGAGATTTAGTACCATGTAAAAATAGTAATTTTTCATTCCTGATTTGTGCATACGAGTAGTATTAATACTAAAAGCCCATAGTGATTAGTTATTTATGTAAATATGATATTTCAAGCCACACGACTTTTATATGACTGCAATTAAAAAATGCAATATCATGTCAAGTCCTAATGAATCCGTTAAGTAAGATATTTATTATACTTAATTTCCTGCATGCAAACACTCTAAGGAAAGCATTAAAAAATGTTTAAACTTGTTTTAGTTTATTTAACACGTTATAAGATCATTGTTCATTTTAAGATATTTGTCTTGCCCTTAAGTAACCAGTAGCATTAATAAAAGCAAATAAATTTGGCGGGCCAAAATAAATTTATAACATCTATAAAAATATGCAAATTTTTAATTGTTAACTATTTTTCTTGTTTGCGTCTTAAGTCTTTTGTTAATTTTTTTAAAGAATATTGTTAACGTTGACACCAATTATCTTTTAGACATCAAACTCTAATGCAATTTGTTATGATTTTCTTTTACTTTAGCACATTTTTTTATGTTAATTTGCAAAATAGCTAAATTTGCTTGTTTATACTTGTTGTGCAAATGATATTAATAGTTATGGTCTTTTCAATTTACATTTGACTACATTAAATTTGAACAGCTCTCACGTTTAAATATCTAAAACTCATTCTCATTCAGTTCTATGAAAGTATATATAAAAAAAGCACGACTTTATTGCTTAATCGTAGTAAAGTTGGCATTATAACAAAGTAAAATAAAATATTTATCTAGCAAAAGCAAATTCATTCTTAAAACTAAAACAAAAATTACATGCGTGAACTTGATTTAAGTATGCGTGCCAAAGATTTAAGCCAATCAGCCACTACTGTTCTATGAAGAAAAAAAAAAAAAAAACAAATATGCAAATAAAAACAGCAAAAAATGTAACATTTATTTGGCACGACATATAGAGTGCGTTCACGAGACCAAAATGGGACAGACAAGCAGATCCAAGGACAGACAGTCTTCTAGCCAAAGTACTCAGTTGGTTTGGTAGAATTGCGACAACAACAAATAAAAAACTCCTTTTTAAGTTTTTAACACAAACGTTTTTCTTAAAACATTTTATTTTATTCATGTTTTTTTTTCTTTGACTACAATCTAACACTTCCGTGATAGAACAGCCGAACAGTAGCTAGATTTTAAAGTTTAGAGGAGTGTGTGTGTGAGTTAGAATGATCATCGTTAAAAGATTTATTGGGTTTGGCAAGAGGTTTGTAACATGATCTTTTATGGCCAAGTTGTGTTAAGTAAAAAAATCGCATTACTTTTAATAAAGTTTTGCTAAAATTAAAAGTGTCATTTCTTGTTTTGAAATATTATCAATAAAAATAATATAATCCCAACAAACACGGAGGTTTGATTTCAAATTGAAAATGATTTGAAATCAAACGTTTTCTCAAACGATTTTCAACTTGCTTTCAAACGTAATTCTCAAATGTTTTCAAATGTGGATTATAATACAATGTGGAATATAAATAAAAATTTTTAATTTTTTTAATTTAAATTTATTATTTATTTAAATAAACTTTGAGATAAACATTCGGTACTATAGCTAAAAGATGAAATAGTGTTCTTTCCGTCCTCTAATTCTTGGAAAGACAAAATACTTGGCTCCCTTTTATTTTGAGAATTTTAGCACCGCGATCGTTCAACAAACTTTCTTCACTTTCCCGTTTTATTATATTTCTTTTCTTCGTATTTTTAATCATTGTAATTTCTCACAAATAATTTTTATTTTTCACAAGAAATAAACTGTTCATTTTATTTTAAAATTTGGCAAACATTTGACATCAAATTAATAAAACATTTGATTTCAAATGTTTATTTTCAAATCATTATCAATTTAAATGTTAAATCAAACAATTGAAAAACCTTTGAGAATTGCGTTTGATGTCAAATGATAAAGTCATTTCATATCAAAGGTTTGACTTCGTGTTTGTTGGGATAAAACATATGGGGGATTTCATGTCAAGTGACCCAATTTGTAAATCGATGACTTCCAATTTGGATGAAATTTGCACCACGATTAGTCCTATTGGATTGATCAAATAGCTATCTAAGCTACAATGGACTAATTTTTTCAAAAATGGAGGATTTCTTAGTTACCATGATATCAAAGCCAGGAAAAGATCATACAAAAGTTGAATCAATAGTGTCAAAAGTAACCCCGATTTAAATAAAAATCAATTCAGTTGTAGAAGAAAACACAGCACAATTGAACAACCCCATATAAAGTTAACGTCACACAGTGGCGCCCGAAGAGCAAACGAGGTTGCAAAAATCAAAATTTTCATGAGCGCCGGCGAAGTTTTGAATAAACCCATGTTATAGGAAACTTTTCAACGATTTCAAATATACCACTCTTAATAATATCACATTTTTAGTTTAAAAGATATAACCGTTCAAAGTTGACCGACTTTCGGTTTTCAAAAAAACACACAATTTTAAGTCAATTTGTTGCGATTTCAGATGTAATATCACGAAAAATAGAAAACGAATCGCCTTATTTTTTGTTTGTATTGATTGATGTATTTATTAAATGTATAATGATAAAAAAAATTAACTGTTTGCTTTGTGTTTCTCCTGGTAAATCACTATTTAAAAACTATCCGTTTTTTCACTATTTTTCAACTTTGACGGAAAATAAAAAAAATCTATATTTTTCTATATTTGCCATACTTTCAAAACCGGTTCTTTGATTATTTCTTTACATAATTCAAAAGGTTTTATCTGCCCGTGCGTGGCCGTTTGGCTTCTAGAGGTAAAAAAGGTTAAAAAGACATGGTTGCAGAAATTGTATGGCGTCCACCCCTTATATGTTTTGACTGACAGTAGTTTGATCTAATAGTTTGAAAAAACTACTCATTGAAATTAGCAGGTTCGTACCTCACTTAAACAATACTTTCGCGTACAAATGGTTAAGAACAATATTGACTCATGGTCCCTACAGGTAGGCACAAATCTTATTTGGACACGTGCATAATATCAAAATTGCATTATTCAGCCTTAATCCATATGTATGCAGGAAACAGGTAAATTTTTAGGCATGGTAGCATAAGCCTATATATTGCAAAATAAGCATAATGCCTGGTTTAGTCTACGACTGAAAGTTGGCGCAACAATTACTGAAACCATTAATTAATAATTATAGTTTAGAAATGGTTAGTCTTTTAGATATACCTTCTCTTACGAATTGTGATGAATATTTTACAGAAAATTGAAAAAATAAATTTTAAAAAAATATTATTTTTTTTTTAATTTGTTGGGTAATAATTTAAAACATAAAACCCTAAAGAAAAAAAATAATAACAATCTAAAAATGTAAAAATAATTTTTCTTAGTTACCATAAAATTGATTTTTCTGCTAATTATAACTTTGATAACCCATAAGTGGGCCCCTACAAAGCGTAGCATCCTTTCCAAACGCTCATTTCATAGGCTGAACAGTTATCTATCATATGCTGTTTAAACTGTTCAATTATCTTATTCGGTTCAAAAGATATGATTTTTGCAACGAAAAAACTCAAATGGCGCCACTGTGCGTCATAAGAAATGCCTTTGAAGAAATAAAATATTGCTTTGCATTCTTATTGATGTATCGATTTTTTTTTAAAGTCTTGCATGTAGGCTCATTATATAATATTGTAGCCAGTGATGTCAGATTAGGGTATTTATCGTGGATCATTTCTTTTTTTATTTCTTTAGTTCTATTTTCATCCATACATCATCTAGAAACTAAGTCCGCTATCATATTAGAGTTACTACAAAATTGCATTTATATATATTGCAGAGCACCGTGTAAAATGCATCTAATTTGCAAAAATCTAAATTATTTACATACTAAGATGATGTATTTGGCAAAAGAAAAAATTTGATACCCGTATTGCTCTATTTAAAACTAAGGGTTGCCACCCCATTGCATTTTTGTCAAAACGCGAACTAGCACGAATTTCCAAAAAAGGGGAAACACGTATTTAATTAAATCGACGAGAGATTAAAATATGTTAATTTGGCATTTTTATTACAAACAACCCCGAAAAAAAATTCAAAAATCTTTTTTTACAGAAAATCCTTAAAAAAAGGAAATGGATGATCGTCCTTGGACAAATTGTATATACAGTTGGACACGCCTTAAAAAAAGCTTTCTTATGATATATATGTTGGTAAGGAAACAGATTCTCAAATTAACAAAACATGCAAAAATATACCCTTTTTCAAAGTGGTCCAGCTCACAAGAGGTCAAAGCTGGAGCCGAAATATTTAAAATGGTATCTTAAAAAAGTCAAAGGTTTATTTTTAGGAGGGTACATCGAACACGAATTTTGCTTCCATACAACTTGAGTCGGTCTAATGTATATACAATGTATATTATACATACAGAAATATATGCACTACAATAAATTTCAAAATTGTTTGTAGGTAGGTAGGTAGGTAGGTTGAAAGGCTGGTGTGAAGTCTCCTTCACACCCTCACCCAGAGACCAGTATGGTCCATTGTGACGCCTTAATTAGAGAGAGAGATATGTAGAGAAGGAAAATAGGTGAAATAAACAGCGAAAGCACAAGTCAGAAAAGAAAGATGGATAGAAAAGAATGTTTCGGACCAGCCCCGAAAGAAATCCTGACCAACCAAATTCGACCTACGTGTGGCCAGCACCCAGCCTCCTCTCGCGCAGCCAGGCCATCCCCATTACGAATCCTATCAGATTCTCAAGTCCACAACCCGAGACATCCCCTAATTCGTTCAGGAATCTACTGCCCAGCCACCTCAGCCTGCTGCCCTGCAACCTGGGACAGTGGCACAGAAAGTGCTCAACTGTCTCCAACTCCTCAGGGTCCTCACACAACCTGCACATATCCGATAATTCGGATCCCATCCTCACCGCCATCCTGCCTATCATACAGTGGCCCGTGATCATTCCTATCATGGTCCTCACGCAGACCCTACTCATGCCCAGCAGCAACCCCGAATCGGACTTGCTAAGCACCGGTCACAGCGTCCGTGATACCCGGCAGTCCGTCCGGTTCCCCCAGGCCCGATTGGTCGCGCCCAGAATCCACTCCCTGATCCTTCCAAAATAGAAGCCTATTGGATGTCTAACCGCCTCCATACAGTTAGGGTCCTCCATCTCTGAGCCCTGTCTTGCTAACTCGTCAGCAACTTCATTGCCACCTATGTCGCAGTGACCCGGCACCCAGCACAACCTTAGCGTATACTCCCCTAAGACTTCTTCCAAAGCCCTCCTACAATCATCAACTAGCTTTGAGTTCACATAACAGCCACTTACGGCCATAAGAGCCGCCTGGCTGTCCACATATATATAATTTTTTGTAAAATGGGACAAAATATATAATAAAATATAAATAAACACATTTGAATTATGAGTCTTTTTTAATTTTATAGGGGTTACAGTAGTAAATTATGAGGGGTCGGACAGGTGGTATAATATTCAAGTGGAAATTAAAAAAAAAAATAGTTCATTGAGGCAATGTTCAAAATTGTGCGTTGAATTAACGCAAAAGTTCACAAAGTTTACGAAATAGATTATTGAATTGAAAGTTCATTAAGTTATAATTAAAAATGTATGATTATTTTTCGTTATATCAACGAACAGTTCATTAAATTATTAAATTAAGATCTTTCATAGAATGCTCATTCATTGTCACAACGAACAAATTCATTGGACGAAAATTAATAAATTTTTCGGTTGCTTAACGTAGATTTTCATGTGAAAACACTTACCTTTTTGGTTCAACGTGCGTACACGAAACCCGTCATAGAGCTTCTCGTTACATTCAGGATCATATATTACAACCAGAAATGTGATTAAAACGGTAGAGGATAAAGATCAATGAGCAAACATGCGTACATATAACAAGCACTTTGCGTCGGGAACCGTGCCCCCTATACAAATAAACAATTAAATTAAATTAATTAATTTAAATCGGCGTTTTACATGGATATGACATCTAGAAGCAAAATTATTTCAAATTAAAGCAATTTAACTCTATCTTAAAGCCAATCTGATGGTATGCAGTGATGGGGCCCTGCCTCGGCCTCTTATACGGAAGGTGACAAAATAAACTTCCTCTAATAATTACAGCCGCCCCCTTGTATGTTAAAATCTTGATCTCAATGTGCCATTAGTAAAAACTATTATGACCAATTATGCAGTAAAATATTAAAAAAAGGCTTGAGTTACACCCAAATTTATTAGCTCAAACTATTTTAAATGAGGACGGCCACACTCGCATAAAAACAAAAGCTGTGATGGCGAATTTTTTTTTACGGAATTGTGAGGACGTACAATAAAGAATTCGAATAAGATTTAAATAATTATTATTAGTTTATATATCAGATGTAAAAATTCAGTAGGTAATAAGTAAGACTGCGTAGAAAATACTACTTCTAGACCTGGCTTTGAGCACACCGATGCACATAGAATAACATTTTCAGTCAATCTAAGCATGTTTGTCCGTCCTTATGGTTGGCTAGCTGTCTTTATTTTTATGCAAACCTTTTTCGCAAAGAACAGGTTGTAATTTTGAAGATAATTTTATAAAATTAAGAACATAACCTGACATGGAAAAATAAGTTTGTTAACGCTTTTTATATATCAAACAAATTAGTTCTGGCTTTAATCGATCGTAATTTAATTGCCAGTGGTTCATGGAATTAACAAATTATTTAAATTAATTATCATCCACACATTTTAAATCATGAGAAATTTGCGGTGTTGCCAATTTAGCCATTTAGTTAAGCTTGATTTGGTTCGTATTTTTTTTTGCCAAAAAAAACTGCGCAGATTAAAAAAATATTTTATTGCGGAATTTCGGTCCATTCAATAAACTGAATTGTTTTTGAGTTTCGCGAGTAAATGTTGTGCAACCTCCTCCACTTTCGAAACAATGGTATGTATATCTCTAAAGCAAAAGCTGACTTAAAAAAGAAGTAAGCATCACTTGATTCAGCGTACTCAAATTAGGTTAACTCTGTGGGTGCCCCGCTTGACAGAAAATATGTGATATGCACATTGCACGTATAATAAAAATTTCTGTTTATCGGTGATTTTTCTGAGATGCCAAAAAACCTTTCTATGTCTAAATTGCACATACTTAAATTGTAGGGTACAGCAAAGTAGTATTACGATTTATGTGCCTTATTCCTTTTTATAGTTTCCCTCTTTGGATCGAATACATTTAAAGTTCTTTATAAATTATTGTTACTATTTATGTGACAGGGCAATTCAAAACTAACAAAAAACAAATTTATGTATTTTATCTTCTCTGAACATTAAAAGTCTATCGACGATTTGTTATACATTTTTCTTTTTTAATTCTAACACCATTTTCTAATTTCTTTTTTACAAGTTTTTTCTTTGCGTTTGAATATCTGTTTGTTTTAGTTGGTGCGATTAGATTAAGCGTAGGTGTGGCTAAATGTCGTCTACCGTTTGTTTCGGTCTTTTTCTCAATTCTTTTTCTGTTAAGCTACCAATTGAAGACGTTAGTTAGAATTATTATTCATGTTTGCAACTCAAGATGCTGGACTAGAACTTTGACTATCCTTAAAAGAGTTTTTTTTTATGGAAATGAAGGCAGAAAAATAAAAAACAAACTCTGCTCTACTTATTTCTGTGGTTTGTTTTTCATTGATTACTTTTTTTAGATAAAATTATATAAGTAAGAAACTAAACTTACAACACGGTATAAGTCGAATGTGTACCACAACATGATCACATACATACATGATCACAGGCCTTTTACGTTGTTCAGAAACATGCGCAGTGTTTGATATCAAGCAAATTTTCAATTTACAAATAATATTCATTACGCGTTGCTTTTTTGCAAACATAATTTGGTTTGGTTGTTTTTCTCCTTCTCTCTCCATTTGGTATTTTTAAATTGTTTGTGTGTTTTGTGCCAAAAATCTCAATACTTAGAAAGTTCAACAATTTTTAGGATTCGTTTTTAATTTGTTTTTTCTAACATTTCTAAAAAAAAAATTTTTCTGCATTGCGCACTTTTGCAATGTATGTGAATTTTATGGTATATTTTAGTTATTTTTATTAAAGGCGTTAAAATTTTCTTTGCGGCTTTGAACAAAGGGAAAGTTTAATTAAAAAAAAAACAAATAGTCTTTTTTAGAAAAATTTCTAATGCAATGGATTTTTTGTATGTTTGATTAGAAATTTTTAACAGCTGCAAATTAAAAGTAAAAAATTACAGTCGGTCAATTATTTACAGAATCAATTTTGTGAGTCTACTCAATTAGGGACCCATGAGCAAGCATGGACTTTTTAAGTACACGGTTCATATAGAGGACTTATTGCAATCTGTATTTTGCGCGCAAGGCCAGGTCAGATGGGTGGACAGTTAAAAGGAATTCGTAAGATGTGTTACACTGATCAGCGCAAACGCATGAGGTGGGTCGTCTACACGTAAAGGATACATATTTTTCGACATTGGTCGGTTATTTTCAACAAAACTATTTTAAGCGAACAATTTTTAATAATGGTAACCATATTATTGTTAGCAGTATCAATATTATGGTAAAATAGGTCCTTCACGAAGATGTGACAACCATATTATATTTGCCCCTGAACATTAAAAGCTTAACATATTTGTCTCCGAACATATAATGGTTAACATAATTTGGTTGTGGCTTTTTGATGGATGACTAATCTATGTATGTAATTTCCTTTTAGTGTTTCCCTTTTTTTCATCTCTCCTGAAAATTGGCTTGCATATACTAAAACACCTAGGCCGAAATCTAATGTAGCCGTATTTTTCGCCTGAGGGTGGAGAGTTAGTTTAAGGATCATATGGTTGCTGGTAATAATAAAATTGTTAAAGTAACCATAGCACATTTAAACATTTTCCGTTAAAAATAGTTCTGTTTGTGGGGTACAGAGAGGAAAAAATCAGGTATAAAAATACCAAAATTAGTACCATTTGTTTGCAAAAGTAAGCCAACTACGTTTGTATTCAATTCGATTTGATTTGAATTCAATATTTTTCACCACCTCGCGAGGCCTCGTTGTAACCATTTTGTATCATTCTGACAGCAAAATGTTAATATATTATCACCATAATGGTATCGATTCGCTTACACGTTATTTTCATTTTTGACAACACACCGTTGGTATATTGACAAAAATCTGTTGTCATTTCGAAGACACATTGTCGAAATGAATCACCGAATCTGAACCCAAGCAAAAAAGTAGATATGATGAAATTTTTTTATCATTTTCAAACAACAACAAAAAATAGCAAATACAATATACAAACGTGTGTTTTTTTAATGAGACTTAAGTGTGGTACAGCTTCATTTATTATTATTATTATAACTATTTCCCTTTCAGACCTAACGCCAAACCACTAGGATTTTTTCACAATTTTTGGCATTTTTGACCTCTATATCGTATGATAGTAAAGTCAATGTTTAGGTTTTACCATTTTTATCACCTTCAAGGATTTTACGGACACGCTTGATATATTAAATAATATTTTCTTTAGTTAAAACATGGCCACTTTAATATTTTTTAACGATTAGTACTTTTGTAATTGAAAACACAACTTAATTCTGCGACTCACATTGACAAAACTGAAGCTCGAGTGATGTTGTCTGGGGCTTTTTCAACGTACGCCCGATTCAATTCCATTTATGTTGTCGAATTTCGGTTTTTATCGGTAGTTATCTCTGTTGTTGCACACAATCTGGCGTTTGATATGGTGTAAAGCCAGAATACGAGTAAGATTTGCCTTAACGCCGGTTTATAATGCCTACTAATTTTGAAATACCTACCTAACTCTCTCTGGTCGCGTCTTGTTTTCGTTTTACAACTTTTATCAGCAAAATTTAATGTTATGTGTTCTTCACAAACTTTGTTTAACTCAGAGTGTTTGTTTTACAATAAGGTATATGTATTTTCGTAATTTCTGAGCGAAGTAGTTCTTAAACAATTTAAGAAAAGCTTAAAAGGGATCCTGACAAGTTCTGTTGCATTTAGTGGTGAAACTCCTGTTACTACTCAAGGCAGGAATTTTGCATTATAATTATTAAATTTGTATTAAAGTTAGTTTGGTTTTCCTGTCGGGCAATAAGACAAAGTTTGGATTGCTCACATCTGTTGTGTTACGCGCTTAGGAGTTGTAATAAGATGGGTCAAAAAATCTCGATCGATGCTTTTCAGAATTTCTTCTATGAATTGGATGAACAAAATAAGAAAAATATTTTTAAATATTGTTTAGCTAGCGGACCCGGCGATCTTCGCCTCGCCCCAATTTTAGGCCTTCAGACAAACTTTAGAGTAGTAATACAACACAAATATTTTAATTTTCAATGCGATTTATATGAATGAAATCAGTAGAGAGCGATTTGATGAACAATGTATTTCGATTTGCCACTACGGTACGAATAACGAAACGAACCGATAAAATATACGGATCGAGTTCAAAATGTTTTTTATCATAATGATTTCCACAATTATCATCAAAATAAATTAATTGCAATAAGAAATATAGCACATTTACTGTAAAATATAACAATGCCATAATGACACCTGTCAGATTGCGCAAAGTCTAAGTCAACGTATAACACCATCTAACGGATTTTGGCTGAGAACTGTATATTTGTTTTATTTGGAAAGCCATTAAGGAATAATTTCACACAAAATTTCGAACAAAAAAATCAATTTTCAAAAAATTTTACAGATGTCAGCCCAGCCGTTCTCCCTGTTATAAAAAACTATACTTTTTTTACAACATTTTTTTTATATATAGATTTAACCATATTATTGTCCCCGACATCTTTATTATGGTAAAATTTGTCCTCCATCAAGAAGCCATAGCCATATTACGGTTGCGTCCAAGCATGTTATGGTTAATAGTAACTAAAACATGTTTAACTCTTATGATAAAACGTAGCATAGTTGGTTTTCAACTGTAGCATGTTGCTCTTGGACAAGAAGACAATTTAAAAACAAATTATTGTCATATTTAACCATAACATGCTCCGAGGCAACCATAATATGGTTGTAGGACCTTGATAAATTTAACAATAATATGGTTGTCGGTGACAATAATATGGTTAAATTAAACAAAATATGAACAAGGTTTATTTTAAATGTGCTAAATTCCCATTTCATACTAATGATAAACTGCAATTTATTGTTGATGGGATAAGCTATTCCTATGCGCATTTCACTGGTTGCTTAGGCCAGATCGTCCGGAAACTTCATTTAAAGATTTAAGAAAAGCTAAAGATATTAAACCAAATAAAACTGTTAAGCGAATAAGAATTATAAATCGCAGGTTTACTTATAACAATATCAAAGCTCAAGAAAAAACAACTACAAAAAACAGTGAGTTTATCTTTTCTTACAGTCCTGACTACAATTGGTTGATTTTTCGTCAACTCTAAATGTAGTTGTAAGTGGGTAAAGAAAAAACAAAAATCAAAACAAATTACTTTATTTTATTTTGCCAGTTCTTGGCACTATGCGACCACGATTTGGCGTAAAAGCAACATATAATAAAATAAATAATTTTGCTAGTTCAGTTTATTTACACTGCCACATGCATATTAGTTATCATAGTTTTTCTTGAGATTCAAAAATTAATCAACAAGGTTTATTTTAAATGTGCTAAATTCCCATTTCATACTATTGATAAACTGAAATTTATTGTTGATGGGATAAGCTATTCCTATGCCCATTTCACTGTTTGCTTAGGACAGATCGTCAGGAAACTTCATCCAAAGATTTCAGAAAAGCTAAATATTTTCTTTAGAAATAGTTATGTTGGAGGTGACCATATTTAAACATGTTTTTTCTCTGCATGTAGGGACCAAAAAAATCAGTATATTAAGAGAACTTTACCCATCTTCAATGTGGCTGCAGTCGAAAAGACGGCAATGAAAGCTGTTGGTGATGCAGGATTCTTAAAGAGGTTATTTTTTGAAACTGTCCAGAACAGCCTAGCAAAATATCATCTGCAATGTCAGCTGCTAAGGCTACATGTGATCACATGCATGACTGTTGGAATGGTACCGCTCCTTGTCAATTTGTATTAATGGGTGTTATTTCTGATGGCTGATATGATGCTCCCAAAAATGTTATATATTTTTTTCTGTTAAAAAAAGAGGAAACAATGGAAGATGGTCCTACATTTGTCTTTCGATGATTTCGCTAAGTCAAAGATGGCTATCACTGGTGAGGAACTGTTGGAAGAGAAAAACAAAGCTTTGGCTCTCTGTAATGCCAAATGACTAGCTAGCCCAAAAGGCTCCAAGTTTTAAGTGATTTGCCATTCAGCTCTTCAGCAAAGATTTACTTAAATCACAATAATATAACAATTTTATAGTTAAGCCCGTGTATATATCCAACTTAATAACATGCCTAATACTTCAATTATTTGTAACTGTCGTTTGATCACTTGTGCAATTTTTTCTGGTTTTATTGACAGTTCCCAGTCGTTTTCTACAAAGTTTGTTTTCTTTAATTTAGTGATATAAGTTTTAAAAACAATGCATTTAGAATATGAAATAAAAGCCCAACTCGTCATTACATAGTTGTTGTTTTTTTATATTACAAATAACATTTGTGTTCTTCTAAAGTAAAAAAATAAGACGATCTCTTGCTCCAGGTGTCTGTACATCCTTTAGATATAATTTTACCAACTTTCCATGTAAGAATTGGCCTAATTATATTTTTGTGAAAGCAATTGATCGAACCTTAAAGAAAAATTTCCCAATATCAGTGACGACAAAATTAAAGAGGGTATATTTGTAGGTCCTTTTAACAGGCACATAGTAAATGAAGAAACATTTGTTTATTTATCAAAATCAAAAATAAAATTTTTACATCTACATTTTGAATTTTTTCTCCAAATTTAGGCGTCGTTAGTAATGAAATTGGGTAAAGGTTTTACCAAGAAATTTTTACCATAGAAAAACGATATCAGCGGAAATGGAGTTCAACTTTTCTAGCAGGACGTCCCTGAAGCAAAGTACACTAGAAAATCATGAATCAGTACTTATATCAACATAAAACTTTAGGAAATTTTTAATACAAAAAATCGTATTACAAAAAGCCTATTCGAAGCTTAAATCTTGGATAACTAATTCTACTCTCTTTGACATTGTGTCTAACATAATCAGTTGAAATTCGTTTGTTATTTGTATTTCTTCTTTCGAAAAGCCTAAAATTATAATATAATTTTTCAAAAGTTACTTCACAGTTCATTGACACACATTGGGCTAACAAACACATTAAGAGAGTTATGTAAACAATTTTGAAAGAATCTTTGGCTCGTTATTGCTGTTAAAAATTAAAATTGTAGCTTCCATGTTATTGGCATTGTTAACCTTCATGTTTTTAATGAGTTGATTTAAAAGATGAAAAAAGTTCTTAAATATTTGTAACGCCCTTCTGAGATATCTTATTTCCTATTTCCATTATTCATTAATTCTTGATAAAACATCGATTGCCCTGCAGCAAATAAGACAATCAATTTATTTGTCAAATTAACCTTTACTTTTCACATGCAATACACAAAAAACCAAAATAAATTATTTAAACCACGAACAATATTTACTTAATAGAAAAAACTAAGCAAATCTATTTTGCTGCTAAATACTCGTACAACATTAAAAACAAAACTTATTTACAGATATTCAAGATTTGTAAAAATTGCAATTACACGCAACGAAAAAATATGGCTGTGGTAAACATATTCTAAGGGTAACATATTATGATAAGATTCATGATTGTAATCACCATATTACGATTAATATTGAATCATATTTGGACCAAATATATTCGTAATATTACATCATAATATTTTTCCCTTAATCATATTATTGTCATGTTAATCAAAATAAGCTAAGAAGTAATCATATTATTGTCATGTCAATCATAATAAGATAAGAAGTAATCATATTATAATACAGCTCCACTTTCACAACAATAAAAAACAGATTAATATTTGTTTGGAATCGATTTTTTATTTTGTGGCACTTTACAATTTTTTTTTAATTTAAATACAATTTATTTATTTTTTAATTTCTTGGAACATATTTTTTAGAATTTTTTAATTTAATAATCTATTTCGTTAACTTAGTGAACCTTTACGTTAATTCAACGAACAATTTTGTTTTACAAAATTGTAGATTTATCCTACACAGAACATTGTCTCAATGAACAATATTAATTGTTCTACAGTATAATTATGGCGAATCAATGAACACAGCATTAACATTTTTAATTTGTTTGAAACACAACAATATTTTTTTTAAGCAATTGTAAAATATTATTTAGGACATTATGAAGATATGACTGGATAGCACACCTTGAAAATTTAACTTTATATTAAACTGGTTTCGTTTTCAATGGAACTTGGTATTTCCTTTGTTAAATTGGACGTCAATGAACCACTTGAAGATGATCTAAATTAACTATCAGCACTTCCACCGCACTTAACTTTATCAAACACAGATAGCAAAACATTGAATTTAACTAAAAAATGTCCTTTCCACTTTTATTTAATTTGAGATAGTGTTTTTGGATTTGCTTAAATAATATTTTAAGAAGAACCAGTTAGAATAGAATAATAACAAGAAATGCCAAAAAATGCTAAACTAACAATGTTTTAACAAACGTTACGTTACCCTCATGAAATTTTTAAACTTCATCGTACGAGCCGACAAATAAAATGTACATTTTAACGTACGAGTTCGTTATAACTTCCCAACGAACCCTTCATTAATGCTAACGTTTGATTTTATAACATTAATAGGCATTTGTGCTAACAAGACTTAATACATATTTCGTTACCTCAAAGAACATTTTATTTACTTTAGCATACATTCTCTATGAAATATGTATTTAATAAATGCCTGTTTATGTCAATGAGCAGTACTTAAATTTCCACACCTGCATAATTTTATTTTCATTATATTAATGAATAAATGGTTGAGCGAACGAAAACTATTTTAATAAATGATATTCGTAAATATTATGAACACTTTTTGGTTCAGTGTAGTTAAATTAAAAAGAAAATTTATTTAAACAACTTAAAATTCATTTAAAAAACGGATCCTTTACATTTCATTAAAAACAAATGATCATTGCATTAATTTAGAAATATTCTATTTATTAAACAGCATACTTCTTAAGATTTAATAGTTTTTACTTTTAAAAAATATATTTTAACCGACAAAAATCAAATGATTATTTTTTATTTTTTGAATAACAGACATAAATGTTTTAAAATAAAATTATTCATAAAATAACTATATACATCGTCAGATCATCAGACTCACTGTACTATAATAATTTTATGAGTGTATAGAAAGTTATCACTAATGGTAATTTATAAGAATTAGCGCACAATTATGCGCTACACAAAAATACGTACGGCATTCCCTTACTCCGAAGCAGGTTTGTAAGGGAGAGTACTAAAAAATAACTGCAAAAAACATTTAGTGTGTAAGGCTGAACGCTACTTTCAACAGTTTTTAAATGCGTTGAATAAACGCTTTATGTGGCAAAAATGTATTGCTGCAAAGTGAGAACTCACCATTTCAAATTCATGCTTTCCGTAATCGAGATGGTATGCGAAACTCTTAGATTTCTCCCTTACAAACCTGCTTTTGAAGCTCTTTTATTAAGTGGCTATTTTTTATCATGAAATGGTTGGGAGTAATATAATATATATGTTTTCAAAGTTATCATTGTTTGGTTGTTAGATAAATAATTATTTTTCAGTTAAAAATACTCAAATTTATAGTTGCGATAAAATGATGAAACACAACAATGGCTGAACGATATTTTTTATACAGTTTGACATAAAAGTATGCCAGAGAATGCGGTCGAGACGGTATAGACACTTATTCTCTTAACAATGCTACCATGCTTTCATTCAATTTCATACATCTGATAAACAAAGAAAAATAAGAACAAAAGAAAACAAATGAAATGAGAGAGAATTTTAAGTTACTGCCGACGTTTAAACTATGGGCTTTAGAATTTTTGCCTGAAATGGAAGACTAAATTCTGTTTTATCATAAACATTGAAGTGTTTACAGTAACTATAATATTGCTGATATTAAATAAAAATAATAATTTTTTGTGTACGACAACAATATATTGTTACAATAAACATAGTGGAGTTGCCGAAGCCATGTCCAACCATATTTTTTCTCTGCGTGTACATTGTCTTTTAGCGGCTAACAGAATCACAAAATGTAGTAACTGCAAAAGAATAGCACAAAATCTTTAGTAGTAATCAGTAGAAAACTAATGAAACCAATAATAATTTCCTGTCCACCATACAGAATAAAATTTTTTTTAATGAAAAACATACATAAGTGTGGCTACAAAAAGTTAAACGTAATTTGGTTGCTTAATTATTATACCTTAACAACCTACGGCATAAAGATATTGGCTGAAGACCCACATATCTTGATCTACGACATATGTACCTGTTACCATATCCAGTAAATTCAATAATGCTGATGATCTAAAATAGCTTCATTTTACCGCAGATGGAGACTCAAACCGATCTTCATGCAAACGGAGGTGAGTTGTTTTTACCTCAGCCATATAGATGCAGACAAATCAATACGTTTTAATAGCACAACACTTTCCCTCAATTTCACTCCGAAATATCTGGGCATAGCCCTTGACAAGAGCTTTTCTTTTCCCGGCAAAGCGTTATTTATTTTTCCCGCTTAATATAATATGGTACAAAATTTATATTAATTTCATTTATTTGAACCAAAAAAAAAAAACAATTCTTGAAATCTGTTAAATAACAGCCTGTTCAACGATTTCGAACGTCAACGTTCGCATAGAAAACTACATTTAAAACAAAAACAAATTGTCGAATATTGTTTTTGTTTTACATATAATTTTCTATGCGAACGTTAACGTTCGAAATCGTTGAACAGGCTGTAAGTTTGTCAATGTCAATTTCCCTCAACAATAAATTCCAGTGTATTTGTCAAATATGAAAAATTGGGAATTTAGCACGTCATACAGAAATCTTATTAATAAAGGCAATTAATAACGTTAGTAAAAAAATAAAAAATGTCAGTTCTCTATATGCAAAATTATTTAAAGAAAATATTTCTTCCAAAATAGGATTTTAGTACAGAACAAGCAAGCATTTACATATTTTTCCGACCGTCTATTTCTAATCAAGAAGAGTCCTCTCAATTAGAAAACGCGATCTTTTTCTACGGGTGTTTGCATTTATACAATCACTGTAAATTACAAGTTGTAATCAGTGTTCGAAAATGAACAGAATATAATTTAGCATTCGGCTCACACACCCAGAAACGATATCTATTTTTTCAGTGTTTGTGAAGACGAACACAACCCTTGATACCGTTCGTAACTTCGTTGAAAAACACACATCTGTAAAAATTCCGTCGGAATTCTATTAGAGATATCAGTACATAAATTTCCCCTGATATATCCATTCGAAATTGATCAGAAATCGCTCAGACAGTTAGTATATTCAATGTCTGACAGAAATCTGATCGAAGTCTCTAGGAATGAAGTCAGACATTTGCAAGAAATTTCTGATGCAGACAAAGTCGGAGTATTTTGCTGGCTGGTATATTTTCGAACACTGCTTGTAGTGCCTTTTTTAAAGTTTTCTTTACTAATTGCTGCATTTAGAATTGGTAATGGTTATAATTCCTTTTTATCATCATCTCTAAAGAAATAGTATTTACTACAATATTAGAGTCTATTCCAAAAAATCTTCTGTGCAGCTGCTCTGCATTTAAATTTTTTGAGGCAAGTGGGAACAACATTTTTGTTCATACTTATAAAATAAATTTGGGTCTGAAAAAAAATTTTAAATTGTAGAAATTTTAAACAGCACAATGGCTCGGGGCGTAGCAGCCCCTTGTTCAACCAACATAACAGGACAACTGAATTTGATTTCGCCAATCATCTTTGCAATTACGACAGGCAGAACATTAAAAACTCTAACCAGATGAGTACTTGCCAATGACGCTAGCTGTTTATGTGGTGGACCATCACAATCAATCTTTTCCAGAAAATATGTAGGAAATACAAATCCTGATACGTGACGCAATATCCTTGTTTAACTTATTATACATGTAAAAATATTTGGAAAATCCAAGCAAATTAAAACAACAACAGTGGATATGAATTTTGCGTTTGTATTGGTGTGTGTGTGTGTGTTAAACATAATACTATTGTCTTCTTTTCCTATACTCAACGACTTAGAATCAGTTTTTTAAAGCAGGACATTCCGTCTGCCGGGCTTTATGTACACTCAAGTGCTCCAATTTGTATTTTTGAGCTAACACCACCATGGTAGAGAGAGTGGTATACGTTTGTGTTGATCTGTCTGACATATAAAAGTATTGACTCTAGATCCACCTTAGGTATACCCATTGACTCAGACCTTTCGTCTGACTTGTTATGTGTCTATAAGATTGCTCTAATTGGTTTTTTATACTAACACCACTATAGGGAAGAGGCTTTTATGCGTTTGAGCTGATGTATGAAACATATAAAAATAAAGTTTTCAGGCCCACCTTTTAATATATCGATCTAACGAGGTCCGTCCACCTGGATTGCTGTCTCTCTGTGTATACACTGAATAGAAAAATCTATCCATCCGTGAAAAAGTGAAAAAACTCTCGGGGAAAAAATAATTTACTATTGAAAAATGTTGGTAATGAGATTAGAAAAAAGGAAAAGGTTTCATGTCTTAAGTTGTTTTTATGATTGTCATCTAGGCCTACAGAGAATTAATAATATACAGACATACAAAAAAATTCATTTAGATTTTCATCTTACACTCTTATTATGCATAATTATTGTAAGAAACCTCATTAAACATCGTAAACGTTCGTATCAAGCAAATGTATAAAATTTTCCCAAAATAAGTATATTAAAATATTTTTAATAATGATATTGAACTAAATTAAACTACATACCAGAAACATGACAAGAACTTTAAGAAACCTACAGCAACATCAAACATTTTAATTAATTGCGGTCAACATTTTTTAATGACTGAATACTTCTTGCACCGTTCTAACACTAAATTGTTTTATTTTAAACACAGTGAACACAGACATTTGCTATAATGCTGTTAAAATAACAGAAGGCAAAAAAAGCAACCTAAATGTATTTATAATGTCTTCTCACCTACAATTAGTAAAAAAAAACGATATCAAATGAATAATGGTTATGGTCATAGGTAAGCCAAACATTTAGATATTGTTAGAGGTTGTTCTGGTGTCACATAAAATAAAATTAATTGTCAGCAACCGCTATTCAAACCATTTTAAGTTGAAAATAAACTATAAATTTAGTTTAAAACGAAAATTATTTGGGATAGTGTATAAGTTGGACTAAATGTTGCTCCACTTAAGTAATTACAAGACCATTTTCAGTATCTTTCCTTATAAAGAAAAACAGATAAAAATGTTTAAATTTAGATGGTTGCAGTATACAAGTTAATTAAATGGGCTACTTAAAGAATAAGTTTTGTGTTTCAAACAAATTAAATTAATTATTTAGTAAAATATTTTTGAGGAACTCGATAGCAAATAGTAAATTTACACATTTTTTTTATAATAATTTTTGTGGTAAAATAAATGTCTTGGAACTATACAGACTATGAAGTCAAATAGTTGTAGCCAATACATAGATTGTTCTAACGTGCTAAATACTAAAGTACTATTTTTTGCTAGCACAGTTGTGAACAGCCGATTGTATTATAATATGAAATGTTAGTGTAAACGTCATAATTAAATTCCAAAATATATAGAAATAGATTTTTAAAATTAAATGATTTATTCATTTAGTTAAATAAAAAAAATGAAAGAAAATTGTGCTGGAAAATAGCACACTAAAATACAAATTGTATTGTTATATAATATTTTACCATTATAAATAAAAAAAATTTGTAAAACAGTCATACAATTAAAACAGACACAATCAATACGACACAATAGAACACTTTGTGAATTGCCTTAATGTATCACAAAATAAAATTTGTAAAATAAAATATTGCATATTGATCTGGCAGACTTTATTAAAAAGGTCGTTAATTAAGCGCTTCTTTTTTTCAAATTTAAATAAAACAAAGCGTGTTCTAAATAAAGTACCGGATTCTGAAGTAGCGGTAGCCGTGAAGCGTTTGTAATAAACTACGATGGAATACATTTGTGATATCCCTACATGAAGAGAAAAAACATGTATAAATATGGTCACCTCCAGCAAAAATATTTTTAAAGAAAATTTTAAGCATATTATGTTTAATTTAACCATATTTAAATATGACAAAAATTTGTCTAAAACTTTACAAAAGTATTTTGCTCTTTTCCAAGAGCAACATGATTTGGTTAAAACCAACCATGCTATTATAAGTTTTTAACATATTTAAGTCATTAATAACCATAACATGTTCTGAAGCAACCATAATATGGTTGTGGCGTCCTGATGGAGAACTACTTTAACCATAATATGGTTGTCGATAACAATGATATGATTAGACTAAACATAATATATTAAAAAATTCCTTTAAAAATAGTTTTATTAGAGGTGACCATATTTAAACATGTTTTTTCTCTGGGTGTATGCTCCAATTTGGAACGGCAGAGATAAATATATGTTTAAAATATTACCAAAAAATTTGTATTCATTTGCAAGGCTTAGCGATACCATTATGTATTCAGTAAAATATAATGCAAATACCCGCCGCAGCTTCACTAGGTGGTGTGCATCCGAAATATCCAATCTTTCAGGACTCTGGCGCATCGATCAGTATGATATGTTATGTTGGCTTTGATGGCACTTGTGTTTTGTGGATTATTTGCGCAGATCGCCAACTTAAGAAAAGCCTACATGAAAAAGTCTAACGGGATGAAATTTCACGATATCGGTAGCCAGTTAACATCACCTCCACCTCAGATGAGCATCCCTCAAAACGCTATTTTAGAATGTTTACTGTGGCATGACCACGTTCCGCCTTCTTGTTAAAACAATATGTCATTGTGTCATGAAGCCGCGAACATAAAATCCCCACCAAACACTCAATTTTATGGGATTCATCGGACGGTCTTGGATCTCTTGTGGACCAGTAGCATTCTAAATTCGATTATTTTATTTATTGGCGTACCCATTTATTCAGAAATTGGCTTAACCGCTGAAGACGATTTTCCGATGTTAACTGGGGTCTGTTTAAAATATTATTATTGCTTAACAAAGACAGCTAAAATTAAACAGTATGAAATCATGTCTGAAGCGTTAATGTTAACCAAAGGTTGTTTTAAGCAAAAATTATGTGAAGCAATGAAGGAATAAATAGTCCAAGTGTAGGAAAGCTAAATAAATTGAAATTTTACTTAAAGATGTAGATTCGAAAAAAATGTTAAATAATGTTATCGTTTTGTTGAACGCCATATCTTTATTATTAAGAACGTGGGTAGGGGAGTGTTGTATTTAAAGTTTTCCGCTTTTGGTCTATTCGTGCAGTATATCGGTATGTGAAACTATTTGTTTTTTACATCTGAGGCAAAATCAAATATATTAACCTTCTGGCTCCCGTTATAACGGTAATTGTTGGTTAAATTCCAACAACTCGTAAAACACTCTAATGAGAAGGGGTTGGGCAGGGGTAAAAAGTTTTTTAAAAATGTTGGCCATGAAATTTTAGTGCATATGTCAGAACAAAACAAAGACGACCAGAAAAAATAGCCAAGCTTAAGAAAAATCTATTAGTAAAATTATTTTCTTCTAAGCAAGATAAAAAATTGCTTAATATGGACACTAAATGGCTAAAGTAAAACAACACTCAATGGGAAATAATCGTTACAAAATAGTTTTATTTAATAAATTATAGAGTGTTTTTCCCCTGCATAAGAACTTAAAATGATAAATGACAAAACAAACATATTGTTGGAATGAAATTTTTTTATTTTAATTTGGTAGATAATATAATGGCATTTATTTTTTAAATATAATTTGCGGCAAATGTTCGCTGAGACTACGAGCTACATGTTCCATTCGACCAGTCCAATTGTTACTACTTCTTCCGATAAATCTGGCGGTCAATAGTGTCTTGAATACTGTAGCTCGTTTCTGTATTTCTCGCATCGTAAAATTTCTTACATGAAGTGTGAAACAAAAAATTCCATCGTTTCTCGATTTATGAGATAAAAGTGTTTCTGTATTTGAATGCGAAAACAGACACAACAAATTCTGTTTATACTGGAATATTTCCAGTAATTAAGTGCCAAATAAAAGCGAAACGTCAACAAAAGAAATAAATATAAAAAACAGGGCTGCCAGATTTGACGAGTTATCGTCATCTTGACGATTTTTTGTTCCGATATTAACAAAGTGACGTTTTGATGATTTTTTCTAAAAAAGTGACGAAAGCAAAAACAAAATCAAAAAGCTGTGATATTAATTTAAGTTGTGTGTTTAATTTAATTATATGTTAAATGTTTTATGTTTTATGTAAGCTGTGTAACATTTAATGAATAATTTAATGTGATAAACTACTACTTAGTAATTACAACCCCTGAAGATGTCAACAAATAATTGACGAAACGTTGGGAGAAACATGTAAAAAAAAGGTTTTTTATTTACATTAATACATTAGGCTCAATTAGCTTAACAAAAACTTATATATAAAATCAAAAATATTTTATAATTTTGTTGTTACTTTCTATAGAAATTCATCTTGAATTTTTAAATTTCAAACACTTCTATTTTGTGGCGTTGAAAATTGAAAAAAAAATAATATGAATGTCTGTAGAAAGCAACAACAAATTTATAAAATATATTTGATTTTATTTTTGCTTTTAATGAAATTGCTGGCGTTGCGTTTTACACTATAAGCCCATTAGACTTCGAAATAAGATAATTGTAAATATTTGTATATGTTTGTTTATTAGAAAAAAGGATATCTTTAGAAACAAGGATGCTTAAATTTGTATATGTATTCCTATTGTGAAAATTGTCCTCGAAATTGTTTGTTTCTTCCCTAAAAAATGTATCGGCATAAGCAAAATTTCGAGGGAAAGTAATGCCGACCTGGCTTATTTTGAACATTTAACACTTCTTATACACATATACAAAATATGATTGATATTTGATATTCTTATCTTATATGTACACTTTTGTGCCAAAACCATTATTCCGGCAAGAAAGAAATTTGTTTGTCTCCCAGTAAAAACTTTTTCAAAATGGATAACTTCTTTCACTCGTTATTAAGTAGCTTTCTTCCATAAGAACTTCGATAACTACTTTTTTCTGGATGTATTAAGATAAAAAAAAATGACTTACTTTTGAATTTGTTCTTTTTGGCACAACCCTTGTAAAATTCATTAGTTTTTCAGTAGAATTGTATGTAGTGCTTTTATGTGTTTCTGATTACTTAACATATTATTTTGTAGGCGAAGATTTTACTGGGTCTTTAACCCGTTTATTTATGAACCAATTTTTTTAATTTTAACTACAAGGTATTCTACTAAGTCTATTTCAGGTAAAAAAGATTATAGGAATAGGTAAATTAAAGATTTATATCTCAATTATTAAATAATAATTATTAAATACCCATGAACTTTAACTATGTTTTTGTTTGATTATTTTTTAATAAAAGTCGAAACAAATTTGTTTAAAATTGATTTTAAATTGCACGATTTTTAAAACAAAAAATACGATCTTTTTTATTTTTTTCTCAGGAAATTGACGATTTTGACACAAATTTATCTGGCAGCACTGATTAAAACCAAAACAAGAAAAGGCTAACAAAAATGTAAACTAACAATATATAACAATTGTTTTTTGTTTATTTTCATCATATAAATTATGCATTTATCATTTATATTCCTTCTATTTTTTTTATTTATTTATATAAACATATTTTAAATTCAAAATATCTACATTTTGTTTTTCTAGCTACCAATTTCAAATGTGACTTATTTTGACAGTTCTTGAAAGAAACTTTTCGCAAAATATTTTTATAGAAACACTTTTTCTCGCATCCTTCCAATAATTGCTGGAAAATTATTAAAATTCTCGCAACGGAAAGATACAGAAACACTTGTGCGAAAAAATAACATTTTTTGTTTCATTTTGCACTGTTTCTGTCCCGATTCACTGGTTTCATGCGGAAAATTTTACAATGCGAAAAATACAGAAACGGGCTACTGGCTTCAAATGCTTCAAGAGTTGCTAGTTATTGGCATAATCCAATGACTTAACCAAGCCTCATAAAAAGTAATCCAGATCCGTAAAATCGCACGAAAGAGGGGGCCAGTAAACAGGACTATTTGTGGAAACAAAGTTATCACCAGGGAAACCATAAATATGCAATTGCATGTTTTTCCTTGGGACCAATGAAGGCAGAAACAATATATTTATCCGTTTTAGAGCTTTTTATGAATTTTGGCATTGATTTGTTAGTGCATATTTTTTTGTGCATTGAATTTTGGCATTGATTTGTTAGTGCATATTTTACCGTTTGCAACATACATATTGCTAAAAGAGGTTTTAGCAGCATTTTTTTTTTAAGTTTATAGCGCACATTTTACCTTTTTAAGGCATATTTTGATCCATTTTAGATTTGTTTTGGTGCCTACAAGAGCTTTCGCAATAAATAAAAAAGACAAAGACAAATTCAAAAGGGCAGCTTTCTTAGAAAGGTAAAAAAGGCAAATTCTGTTAGTATTGTGTGGTTCAAATTGCAATCTTGTAGTTAATCTGAGCAAAT